>CM071571.1:17980120-18097089 GCA_036426205.1 Ascaphus truei
GAGGAGCGGCAGGGGAGGGAGGAGCGGATCAGAGGAGCGGCAGGGGAAGGAGGAGCAGATCAGAGGAGCGGCAGGGGGGAGGGAGGAGCGGATCAGAGGAGCGGCAGGGGAGGGAGGAGCGGATCAGAGTAGCGGCAGGGGGAGGGAGGAGCGGATCAGAGGAGCAGCAGAGGAGCGAGAAGCAGATCAGAGGAGCGGCAGGGGAGGGAGGAGCAGATCAAAGGAGCGGCAGGGGAGGGAGGAGCGGATCAGAGGAGCGGCAGGGGGGGCTAAGTAATTAATAAAGATAATAAAACACCCCGCTAAGTAATTAATGCCAACAAGGAAGAATCTGAACTGAACGAGACTTGGTATAAAGACAACTGTACAGCACTGTACATCCCGTCAGCAGATTTATGTGTGTCATGGGAATGTGCAACTGGTGCACCAGGCAGAATGAGATCGTAATGCAGAGTGTCAGGCGCGGCTAGGTCTGGGATGTGGGATGTGGGGTTCTCCCACTTCAGAGAACAGCGCACTGACTCCCCCATTTTGTGGACGGCTCTTCCTGTGACATCAGAATTATAGACAGATGCTGCAGCTGTGTCACAGTTCCCCGGGGTGAAGTCCTCCGAGACCCTCTTCTTCCCCCCCTCCCCTTCCCTCCCCCTCAACACACAGACACACACACACACACACACACACACACACTGCGGCGTCATAGGCAGTCAATTCAGCACAAGTTAGTACTGCTGCCCACCCGTCTCACCCCCTGCCTCCCCACAGACTCCCCCCCCCCCACCTCCCCCACACACCTGGGGGGTAAAGTGCAGTCCCGGCTAGGACCAAAGTGACCTCTGATAACTGTGGTGACGTTTCCTGCACTTGTTATGCAGGTGGGACACTGTTCCGTGGCCTTCACGTGGGACTGGGAATCCACTTTGCAGATCTGCTAACATTTTGTCCCCCCCAAATTTACTTTACATTTTCGACACCGTTTCCCTGGTTACCAAATGCTTTTAGTGTGTGTATTATCTTTATCTGTTCTTTTTTTAAAGACTGTTGTGCAATCTCTACGCCACATGCAGGGACGCGCTCATTCCCCCGCCTCAGACATACCTTTTATTTTAATTGGGAAGAAAATAGGATTCTATCTTTAAGCAAATAGCTACGGGTGCAGGACAATGAAGTCACGGTGTTTCAGCTGGAAAATATATATTTATTTTTTAAATAGCACAAAGAAGTGATGCATCATACCAAGTCTTAATTTCTAGTTTTAAATATTTTAGTTGGTACTATGATACACGTGAAGAAGAGACCTGTGAGGTTTGGAAAGCTGTGCACACGTGAAGAAGAGACTTGTGAGGTTTGGAAATCTGTGCACACGTGAAGAAGAGACTTGTGAGGTTTGGAAATCTGTATACATGTGAAGAAGAGACCTAGGAGATTTGAAAAGCTCTGTACACGTGAAGAAGAGAACTGTGAATTTTGGAAAGCTCCGTACCTGTGAAGAAGAGACCTGTGAGGTTTGGAAAGCTCTGTGCATGTAAGGAGGGGCCTGTGAGGTTTGGAAAGCTTTGTACATGTGAAGAAGAGACCTGTGAGGTTTGGAAAGCTCTGTGCATGTGAAGAAGAGACCTGTGAGGTTTGGAAAGCTCTGTACATGTGAAGAAGAGACCTGTGAGGTTTGGAAAGCTCTGTACATCTGAAGAAGAGACCCGTGAGGTTTGGAAAGCTCTGTACATGTGAAGAAGAGACCTGTGAGGCTTGCAAAGCTCTGGACATATGTTGCATTTAAAATAACTCTCTTAGTTGTTCAAAAGTCTCCCAATCTGTAATAATATATACCTCTCCGGGGCCTTCAGTTCCAGCTGGGCTAACACTTGGTATGGATACACTCACTGAGCATATCAGGCCTAGTGGAAAATTCTCACCAGCACCAACAGCCTCATACAAGACACCAGCTATTTCCTCAATAAGCTTAACATTAAACAACTATCATCCAACACACTACTAGTTATCATGGAGGTACAATCCTTGCACATCAACATCCACCACAAGGCTGGCACTGAGGCATGCTTCAAATTCCTTGCAACATCTCCCCTGGATCAGAAATACTGTGTATAATAGTAAAAATTTAGCTATATGTAGATGGCATACATACTTCTCAGGAGACAAGAAACAAGTCCAGATTACACAAAAAAAATTCCTTTAAGTTCACATTCCCCCTTCAATACAGCAAATAAAAATACAATTTATGAGCACATTCTCAGGTCTGCAACCCTGCCTTTCTCCATTCCCACATAGCAGACACTGCTTCCACTGCAGCCAGGGCTTCTGGGTAATGACATGCAAATGAGCACTCGCTGTGCATCACCTTTTGCTTCTTGTCCATTTTAACATGAACCCCCTTTAATACAGAAACCCCCCTGTTTTTTTTTTTTTTAAAGCAAATCCAAAACACATGGTCAGGTGAACATCTATTATAAAATATCTAGCTCTAATAATATGTATAATGAAACATTGATGACCAGCAGAGGCTTCTCCTGCTTGTGATACGCCAGTCACCCCAGACCCTCACAGAACAAATAGAAATAACTGGTTTCTTATTAGTACACCTGACCCTGTGCTGAGGCTGCAGTAACTATTCCAGGACAGGGTGTGAAGCTGCTGAAGCAGGGGCTGAAGCAGGGGTGGCAAACTCCAGTAAACGAGGGCCATCCGCAGGTTAGGCTTTCAGGATATCCTTGCTTCAGCACAGGTGGCTCAATCAGTGGCTCAGTCAAAGACTGTGCAGATGCAAGGGATATCCTGAAAACCTGACCTGTTGGTGGGCCTTGAGGACTGGAGTTGGTCGCCCCTGATCTAGAGTTTGTTGCCCCATTTGGTTGCCCTGTTAATCTCTGCATCCTACGCTTTAACCTAGGGGGTGGCCAACTCCAGTCCTCAAAGGCCACCAACAGGCCCGGTTTTAAGGATATCCCTGCTTCAGCACAGCTGGCTCCATCAGTGGCTCAGTCTTTGATTGAGCCACCTGTGCTGAAGAGGCGATATCCTGAAAACCTGACCTGTTGGTGGCCCTTGAGGACTGGAGTTGGCCGCCCCTGTGGTAGGTTACACACACAGGAGGGTTGTGGGGCTGGCATCCTATGAGAGGTCTGTACAGTGAAGGGTTAAGTGGCGGGGAAGTGCAGGGAGCGGAGTATCTGTGGCATGTTTGACTGTAGTAATCTGACAGAGAAGGATGACGAGCTATTTCCAGTGGCAGAGAGACCTCATCCATCTCTGAGCGGTGTGTGTCTCTACCTCATAAAGCATCTTATTCACAGCTCATACAAGGGGGCGGCTCATTAGGCTGGATGCTTCTTGCATCTGTTTGCCAGCCATCTGCAGTAATATCCCCCCGTGGAGGCGAGGGGAAGCCCGGCCCAGTCTTTAGTAACATTCTAGATTGTAAGCTCCTTGGGGCCGGGGACCGCCTTCCAATATTCTCAGTTTGTTTTAATATAGATGTACGCTTTTATCATACAAGGTTATTGTGCGCTCTCCCCCATTGTACTGCCCTGCGGTATATGTTGGTGCCGTACAAATAAAAGATATTACTAATAATTACAGACATGTAACCAAATCTCACATACAAAGCAAGGGGCATCTTCTCCTTTGGACATCCTGGTGCTGTTTATCTATTAGAGTTGCCTCACTTTGGCAGCTGGAAAACTGACAGATTTATAAATGAAAAATAAATCTTGGGGTTTTTTTTGCACGTTTTGCGGTTATGACCCAGTTTTACTGCCCCAAATGTGCTGTGGGGTGTATGTATTAAAGATTATATATATAAAACCACTTGTCAGGAACACACCCAGCTATATCCAGGACACCACCGACCTGCTAAACAAACTTAATGCCGTTGGCCCCCTCCCAGCAGGAACACTACTAGCAACCATGGATGTAGAGTCATTTTACACAAACATCCCCCACAAAGATGGGATTTCAGCCTGCAGATACTTTCTGGGACCACAGGAGCCACTCACAGAGACAGTGACTAAATGCATCAAATTTATTCTGACCCATAACTACTTCACATTTGGAAACGACACATAACTCCAGACAACCGGGAACGCTATGGGCACTCGGATGGCGCCACAGTATGCCAATCTGTTCTGCGCAAAACTGGAAAGTTACTTTCTTTCCACCTGTCGCTTGAAACCCCTTATATACCTTCGCTACATCGATGACCTCCTCCTGATTTGGACCTCTGGTGAACAGGACCTCATACAGTTCCCTAAGAACTTCAATACATTCCACCCGACCTTCAACCTCAAACTCACCCATTCCCCGGACAAAGTATATTTCCTAGACACCACCATTACAATAAAGAACAACCAACTACAGACGTCTATATACCGCAAACCTACTGTACAGACAGAGCCAGCTATTTGAAGGACAACAGCTTCCACCCCACACATACTAAGGATGCAACCATCTACAGTCAAGCCATACAAAACAACCGAATATGTTCCGAAACAGCAGACAGAGGCCAGCGGATTACAGCTTTGAGATCGGATTTCATAAACCGTGGATATAACCACAAAGTCACCAGAATACCAAGAAGTGATCTCCTTGAATACAGACAGAAAGAGACAAGCGACAGGGTACCTTTGGTGGTCACATATAACCCACACCTAGAAGCCCTACGCAAGATCGCCAGGGAACTACAACCCATTCTCCAGGAAGATACAAGACTGCAACAGGTCTTCCCTGAAACACCCTTATTATCATAAATGCAACCTCATAATCTCAAGAAAATGATGGTGAGGAGTAAAGTATTCAACAATACAACTGAATGTGGGACAAGACCATGCCAGGACGCAAGATGCAAAACCTGCGCAATGCTCCACACAGCAGGCACAATACAAATACCACACAAGAATCTGGAGTACAAAGTCATAGGAAGGTTCACCTGTTCCTCCAGCAATGTTGTGTACCTCATCATGTGCATGAAATGCCCAGGGGGCTGCTACTACATAGGTGAGACGGGGCAGGGGCTAAACAAGAGAATGAACCTGCATCGCCACAGCATCACACGCGGAACAAGAGACGATCCTGTCGGTGAACATTTCTCTGACTCTGGCCATAAGATGAACGATCTGAAGGTGGCCATACTGAAAGGCAATCTTAGAACACCGAAAGAGAGACGGTTGCATGAATACTAATTTATGAAACTATTTGGGACACTCACCAGTGACCTAAACCGAGACCGCAGCTTCATGAGCCACTACACAAGAGAACTCTTCCCATGAGTGCTAAGGACCATGTCTATAAATACTGTGCTGTATGAATGCGCCACACACCTGTCTCTTACACATACAAATGTACAATGTCATTCTATCCGTATATATACCAATAGGGACCACATAGTACCCACACACATGCACAGAAATGCAACACCCTCTTAGGCTGCATCCATAGAAGGACAAGCAGCGCTGAGCTGTGCGAACGCTCCACGCTGAGCCCCTGCATCCTCAATGAGGATGTCTTAGGAGGGGGCTCACGCGAGCGTCCGCAGGCGTGCTGAGGAGTTGGATTTTTCAGCCGACAGCCAAGCTGTTTTTCAGCGCGCTGTCGGCTGAAAACATCCAATCAGCGAGAAGCAACGTCACGGCACGTGGCGATTGGCCCAGCGACGTCACTGCCCCGCCTCCCCCCACCTCCCGATCGCGCCCGCTGGCTCGCCTGCATGAAATCGCACAGCTTCAGCAGGCGAGCCTCAGCGTCAGCGATGTTCAGCACTGTTCCCCCCCCCCCTCTATGGACGCAGCCTTACATTTCAACAACTACCACCCAGTAGTTTCATCCTAAAAGAGCAGTTCCATGTAGTGGGCAAAAAAGTTCTTTTGTTTAAACAATGTATCAATATAATCAGCTCCCCTAGAAAGATTCAATCCAATTAAAAAGGCACTGTACATTTCTTAAATCTTTTTTGTTTTAATATATGCAGCCTTTGATTACCTTTATTGAAAACTAATTACCTAAGTTGCTGATCGATTTGTTCTCCTGTGATCGATTAGCAAGATCCTGCTTCCCAGGGTTCACTAAATGGCAGCCCAGTTCCCATCAATCCTTCAGTCAGTGTAACTCAGCAGCTACAACGTATTCGTATATTACTAAGGTAACATTATCTATTGTTACAGCTTGTAGCTCAAACTGCTGGGAATATTGGCAACAAATGATCACAAACAGGAAAGTGTTACAAAGATCTTGCACTGCTGGGGAGGTGGCTAAACCTGCTATAGAAATCAAAGGATGCTCAGTATATGAAAACATTAAAAATGGCATTAAAGCTGCAGTTCAGTCAATATCCTGCATGTGTGTTTATTTTAATAAATCAGTTCTGTAGTAAGAAAAAATACTTTTAGCGTTTTCTGTTTTTATAAAAACAACTTTGAAAGACCAATTTTCTTGTATTCTATTTTAACAAGCATTTGCTAAGGCACTGCCCCTTCATGTCCTGTCACAAGCCCTGGAACACCCCTTTGTCAGCCTTGCCCTCCCTCTAGCACATGTCAGTGCAGGAGTGCTCATGAATATTCATGAGCTTCCACTGACAGACAGAAGCAGAAGAAAAACATATCCCATATCTAAAGATGTCGCCAAATTTCGCCGATCAATACATGGAGAACGAATTGACCTGCAGCTATACAGTTCTTTAGGTAATTAGAGATTGCCCACATGAAACTATTGACTTAAAAAAAAAAAAAAAAAGACTATAGAGAGTTGAATTGAAAAAACAAATGTAGTAAGTATCATCTACTGTAATACTAAAGCACTGATTTATTTAACAAAAAACATGTGGGATATTGCTTGGGTTGCTCCTCTGAGGTCGATTTTCACCTGTTTGATTCTTGTGTAAAAATCAGTTTTTATTTTTTGGGGGTCCATTGTATCCTGGGAATTATTGTTCTTCAGCAAACTAATTATGCTGACATCACTAGCCAAAAAAAACCCACAACAAGGGTCAACCATTCTCCTGCATGCAGCGCATATTACAAACAGTCTTATCACAAGATACATGAGGTAAAGATCCTAAAAACTCCCCCAGGCATTTGGTTACTATGGAGACAAGAAAAGTTAGAAAGGTTATTGAAAACACTTATACTTAATGGGTTTATTTATAAAGGTGACAGTCCCCTACACATAACCTGCTATACGTGCCACAGCCGTTGGTTTACTTTGGTCCTAGTGGGACTATCCCTTTAAATGCTCCCCTTAATATAAAGGGCCAGGAAGGGACCAGACACTTTACCTAATGACCCTGTACCTGTGACGTGAGCCGCACCTGCCGAGCAATCGCAGATCTATTGATTAGAGATTCTGCGGTAATCCTGGGCTTTAATGAAACAGCCGGAAGAAAGGAAAGCGTCCCCATGCTTAACCCTTTCAGCATCCGTCATGAAGGGTGGCACCACGGAGGCCCTCATGATGTATGCAAGGGGTGGCCAACTCCAGAGCTACCCACAGGTCAGGTGTTCAGGATATCCCTGCTTCAGCACAGCTGGCTCAATCATTTGAGCCACCTGTGCTGAAGCTGGGATATCCTGAAAACCTGACCCACAGGTGGCCCTTGAACACTGGAGGTGGCCTCCTCTGGTGCACACTGCGCCTCAGCGCTGTTCAACGAGTTTCCCAAAGGGGCCAGACCAGAACATGAATTCAGCGTGGAAGGGCCACAAGAGTGCGGTCACAGCATTTAGGAGACATTGAAGTAAACGCTTGTAAAATGTTGCCGCATACACATTAGTAAAGTCTGCATCGTACAGTGTAGATGCACAGTTACCTTACAAGCGAGTTGCTGCGTTGAAACAATTTCACTTCGCTGCCTGGGCAACTGCAATGAAATTAGAAGAAGCATGTAATCCTCCTGGCGCAGACAGGGGTCTCCTTCCCCGAGTCTCTGTTTGTCTTAACATATATGTCAAGGATGTCTTTTCTCTACCCCCTTTGTATCTAAAGCCCCCCTCCCGCCATAAACCTTTCTCACTGGCTGCCCCACACCTCTGGAATGCCCTTCCCCTCAAAACCCAACTAGCACCATGAGTAGCTCCGTGGCTGATACTTTACACCTCTTACATACACCGTGGCCCCTTGCAGCTGCACTTCCCAGAACGCCTTCCTATATGTACCCTGTACGTTCTTCCTACTAACGAATTAGATTGCAAGCTCTTCGGAGCAGGGACTCATTTTCCTAAATGTTACTTTTATGTTTGAAGCACTTCTTCCCATTATGTGTTATTTGTATTACCTGTTATTTATGTGATTGTCACATGTATTAATGCTGTGAAGCGCTATGTACATTAATGGCGCTATATAAATAAAGACATACATAAATATATACCTATGTACTCTCATAATACAATGTTACTGTCCTCCCTCCCATGTTGTACAGCACTGTAGACAGGCGTATTTAGGCATAGGCCTACTAGGCCCGGGCCTGGGGCGGCAGTTACAGAGGCCCCGCTCTCTTCCCCACAACAATGAAACTGATTGCCAGGGGAAAGTGCGGGGCCTCTGTAAGTGTCTTTTACCTCCTCCTGCAGCGGGAACCCTCCTCCTCCTGCAGCGGGAACCCTCCTCCTCCTGCAGAATGAACCCTCCTCCTCCTGCAGCATGAACACTCCTCTCCTGAAAGACACAGCACATTTTGCAAGGGCCTTGTCCGTACCTCTAACCACAGCACGATGCAGGCCTGTCCTACCGCCTAACACAGCACATTGCAGGGCCAATCCTACCTCTCCTAACACATCAAATTGCAGGCCTATCTACCTCTCTAACACAGCCATTTTGCAGGCCAATCCTACCTTAAACAGCACATTGGCAGGGCCAATCCTACTTCCTAAACATCACATTGCAGGGCATATTCCACCTCTCTACACAACCTTGCAGGCGTACTACACTCTCCTAACACGAGCACATTGCAGGCAGTCCTACCTTGCTGATCCCGCATTGCAGGCCTGGTCCTACCACCCTAACACAGCACATTGCAGGCCTATCCTACCCTTCCTAACACAGCACATTGCAGGGCCTGTCCTACCATCTTCTAAACAGCACATCGCAGGCCTATCCTACCTCTTCTAACACAGCACATTGCAGGCCTTATCCTTCCTAACACAAGCACACTGCAGGCCATCCTACCTATTCTAAACATCAGCACATTGCAGGCTATCCTACTCTCCTAACACAGCACATGAGGCCTATCCTGCCTATCCTACACAGCACAGTGCAGGCATCCACCTCTTCTAACACAGCACATTGCAGGCCTTATCCTACCTCTCCTAACACAGCACATGCAGGCTACCTACTCCTAACACACCATTGCGCATCCCACCTCTCCACACAGCACATTGCAGGCCTATCCGACCTCTCCTAACACAGCACATTGCAGCCTATCCTACCTCTCTGCTCCACACAGCACATGCAGGCCTATCCCACTCTATGTCCCCTATAAACGCACATTGCAGGCCTATCCACTTCTCCTAAAACAGCACATTGCAGGCCTATCCACTCTCCTAACACAGCATACCATGTGCAGTGCCTTCCTACCTCCTAACAGCACATTGCAGGCCTGTCCTACCCTATCACCTGCAGTGCCTCCACCAGCTCCACACTTGCAGGCCTATCCTACCTCTCCTAAAACAGCACCCTTGCAGGCCTATCCTACCTCTCCTAACACAGCACATTGCAGGCCTATCCTGCCTCTCCTAACACAGCACAGTGCAGGCCTATCCTACCTCTTCTAACACAGCACATTGCAGGCCTATCCTGCCTCTCCTAACACAGCACATTGCAGGCCTATCCTACCTCTTCTAACACAGCACATTGCAGGCCTATCCTACCTCTTCTAACACAGCACATTGCAGGCCTATCCTACCTCTTCTAACACAGCACATTGCAGGCCTATCCTACCTGTCCTAACACAGCACATTGCAGGCCTGTCCTACCTCTTCTAACACATCGCAGGCCTATCCTACCTCTTCTAACACAGCACATTGCAGGCCTGTCCTACCTCTTCTAACACAGCACATTGAATAGTCACTATTATCTAATACTAAGAACTGATTTATTTAAAAACAAATAAAAATCTAAGATTTCACATGTTTTGTTGCTTTAAAAGCTATCACTACCTTAAATCAAGACCGAACACAGTAACAAATATTGCTAGGATCACAGACTCCAACATGCCCATAACAGAATAACACCCCCTGTGCTGTTATCTGAGCGAAGAGTATGGGGTGATACTATTTTGGCCAGTACACAAACCTATGGTCCCTGTGCAGGTGTCTGTGCTAAGATTGGGAGGGAGTAAAGATGTGATTTGTAAAGACTACGGCAAAACTAGCGCAAAAACCAGCATCATATTTATCGAAGAAAAGGAATCCAAATAAAAGTAATGGGAGCTTTTCCTCTGATAAATCTGGTGCTGTTTTATACAGCAGTTCCCCCCAGATTTGCAGCCCGAGACTTCAGTAAATAACCCGCTTTGTGTGTCTATCTTTCACAGACAATCAACAATGAATGTAGATTTCATCTGGGTTTTTGTAACCTACATTATTTTACGCTTACAAATTGGTATAAAAACAGCAGCGAACCAATGCGTTGAAAGACCGGCCAGATTGGTAGCTGGCTGGCCAGCAGCAATTTCTTCAGATCCCAAAATAATGACCTGAACATGACAGAGCATGGCTCAGACTTCTTAAAAAAAAAAAATAAGGCGAGGGGTCTGACCCTTTAACTCTTTTCTCCAGGCCGTGTATCACTTTTACACAGATCAGCTATTGTACATTTCCAGTCATCGCCAGCCATGTCTCAACCCACCATCCCGAGAGTTTCCTTGGGCTAGTTACAGCATTTCAAGAGAAAGGAGCTTGTACTGTATGATCTATTTCTCATGCATACAACTCTGGAAATCCGAACACGCCCGTCGGATCTCCTGCTCTTCACTGCAAGCACAACGGCAGACCACAGGTCGCGGCTGAAACGGGGCCGTGACCTCTGGGGCCGTAGCCTCAGGCCGACGTTACTAGGGATTTCCAGTGGCTCCTACTTTGTGCTCACGGATCTCGAAAATGTTATGAAGTGAAAGACATGGAATCAGAGGCTAAAACGACATCATGTCTGAGCCTGTCCCTGATAATCTGCAATCGGGAGGTCACATCACCGGCACTGATGGAAAATCTCGTTTATTGCAACATATGTAAGATAAATTACAGTCAGAGAGAGAGGAGAGCGCATTGGGCTGCACCTGGACTCAGCAGCTAGCACAGAACCTGCACTGCTACACTGTATGAATGTTTTACAGGCACCTTCTCACTGTTTTTTTCCTCTCACAGCATGTGTTTGGGACTTAGATTGATGAAACAATAAAAGGTTCGACTCACATTGAGTTACGTTTGACAGAAATCCTGGAAGGGGCTCCCTCCAAACAACCTAATCAGTTTGCTGCAGAGACAGATCCAAATCTTGACCTGGAGTGCGGCAAACAGCCAAACCTTGGCCTGGAGCACGACAAGCGGCCAAACTCTGGCCTGGAGCGTGTTGGGTGACCAAATCCTGGCCTGCCGCATGCTGAGTGGCCAAGCCCTGGCTTTGAGTAATGGCAAGCAGCCTAAACCCTGGCCTTTAATAATGGCAAGTGGTCAAGCCCTGACCTTGAGAAATGGCGAGCAGCCAAACCCAAGCCTTGAGCACAGAGCTGCAGCACCCACAGAGCAGGCAGAAGCATCAGTTCCTCTACAGAATTCTGACTCACACTCAGTCTGGCAAACTCACAAAATAACCGAGCACTTGCTTTCAAATATAGTGAGTGGAGGAGGAACCAATCTGAGAGGGAGAAATGTGGTGGGGCTGCATTACATGGGAAACAGCGATGTCTCATCTGTGGGCAGGCGGCTTCTTAAGGCATCCCTAGGATTTGGTGCTCAAGAAGTCTTTGCTTTGATCAGTGTGCAAGGAACACGGGAATATGACATCAGTTTTACACTGTCAGCCATTGGATTTCTTCAAGGAAAAGTAGAACCATCTGAAACACAAGCGCTGTGGAGACCGTTCCGAGTGATCCCTGTCAGCAGACTGGACATAAAGACTGTCCAAATCCTGTTTAGTAATGCGGCCATCCCTGAGGCTAATGGGGTATGTTGGCTATGCAGGCAGTGCAATTTGTGGTCAAACCCAGAGAAAATCATTGATGGGGGGGGCTTCTAGTCAGGAGGATGGACAGCATGGCAAAGTGAGCATGCACCTCCCAAACTCATTCTTTACTGGGAATGAGAGAGGCCTCTGGAGGAAATCTCATACGCTCGCAGACTTCATTCACTACAAATTTATGCTATCCTGTTTCAACTCTGCCCTCTTTCAGGCTAAACAAACCTACTTTTCATCACTAATCAACACACACAAGTCTAACCCACGCCGTCTCTTTTCTGTCTTTGACTCTCTACTCAGACCACCCTCAGCTGCCTCCTCTTCTTCATCCATCTCACCTCAGGACTTTGCTGACTTTTTTAAGAAAAAGGTGGAGTCCATACGGCAGAACATCCCATCTGTTGCCTCCTCCCATCCCACAATGCTTCCCAACTCTCCTCCTGTCTTTCTTGACTCTTTTTCTGCTATCTCGGAGGAGGATGTATCACTGCTGATCTCCTCTTCGCCCTCTACCACTTGCCCACTTGACCCCATTCCCTCCCATCTCCTAAAACCTCTTGCTCCTTCTATAATCCCTATGCTCACACAGATCTTTAACTCTTCCCTCTACTCTGGTACCTTTCCTTCATCCTTCAAGCATGCAACCGTTATACCATTACTCAAAAACAGCAAGCTTGACCCTACCTGTCCTTCTAACTATCGACCTGTCTCCCTCCTGCCTTTTGCCTCCAAACTCCTTGAACGTCTTGTATTCTCTCGATTGCTACACTTTCTCAACACCTATTCTGTACTAGACCCTCTACAATCTGGCTTCCGCACTGCTCACTCTACTGAAACAGCCCTCACTAAAATAACTGACGACCTCCACGCTGCCAAAGACAGAGGTCATTACACTCTGCTCATATTACTCGACCTCTCTGCAGCATTCGACACCGTGGACCACCCTCTTCTCCTTCACATTCTCCATACTCTTGGTATTCGGAACAAAGCTTTATCCTGGATCTCCTCTTACCTCTCCCATCGTACCTTCAGTGTCTCTTTTGCTAACACCTCCTCCTCCTCTATTGATCTCTCTGTGGGGGTACCCCAGGGCTCTATCCAGGGACCCCTTCTCTTTTCTCTCTACACACTCTCTCTAGGTGACCTAATCACATCTTTTGGGTTTAAATATCACCTCTATGCTGACGACACACAAATTTACCTTTCAACCCCTGACCTTACACCTGCTATACAGACCAAAGTTTCTGAATGCCTCTCTGGAATATCATCCTGGATGGCCATCCGCCGACTGAAACTTAACATGGCAAAAACAGAGCTCCTTATACTACCTCCCAAACCTGGCCCTACTACATCCTTCCACATTGCTATTGGAAATACGATCATTCACCCAGTAGCCCAAGCACGCTGCCTAGGGGTCACACTTGATTCCTCTCTCTCATTCTCCTCTCATATTCAAAACGTTTCTAAAACTTGTCGCTTTTTCCTCCGCAATATCACAAAGATACGCCCTTTCCTCTGTTACTCAACTGCCAAAACTCTGACTCAGGCCCTCATTCTCTCACGTCTCGATTACTGCAACCTCCTGCTGTCCGGCCTTCCTACCTCTCACCTGTCTCCCCTACAATCTATCCTAAACACTGCTGCCAGAATCACTCTACTCTTTCCTAAATCTGTCTCAGCGTCTCCCCTGCTGAAATCACTCTCCTGGCTTCCGATTAAATCGCGTATCTCACACTCAATTCTACTGCTCACTTTTAAAGCTTTACATTCTTCTGCCCCTCATTACATCTCAGCCCTAATTTCTCGCTATGCACCATCACGACTCTTGCGTTCTTCTCAAGGATGTCTTCTTTCTACCCCCTTTGTATCTAAAGCTCTCTCCCGCCTTAAACCTTTCTCACTTTCTGCCCCACACCTCTGGAATGCTCTTCCCCTCAATACCCGACTAGCCCCCTCGCTATCCACCTTTAAGACCCACCTTAAGACACATCTGCTTAAAGAAGCATATGAGTAGCACTGGATAATCATGGACACATGACACAAAGCTTGGCCTCCTGCAGACGCACTTACTAGTATTCCCTCCTACTGTCTCTGTACGTTCTCCCTACCTACCAATTAGATTGTAAGCTCCTCGGAGCAGGGACTCCTTCCTTAATGTTACTTTTACAGTATGTCTGAAGCACTTATTCCCATGATGTGTTATTTATATTTGCTATTTATATGACATGTATTACTACTGTGAAGCGCTATGTACATTTTATGGCGCTATACAAATAAAGACATACATACATACATACATACAGAGGCACCTGCTGCTACCCAGGACAGCCCAAAGTGTGCCACAAGCTATACTTGGGATAAGTAGCACCTGCAATTAGATCAAATGTAATCTGTGTTACAAAATGAGACATGCATCACCGAAACTGTCCTCTGGTCTCTCATAATATAGAGAGGGGTACGGCAGACATGACGGGAGAGGAGAGAATGAGGAGGGAACTTCTGTCTGGAGAAAAGCCAAAACATGATGCAGGAAAATCTCAGAGAGAAGTCAAGAGGTTGATGCCCTCACGACAAACATCAGGGGAGAAGATATAGAAAGTGTATGCGAAGAAATGGAGGATGCGCCGGGGGGGGGGGGAAGGCTTCCAGACCGTCTCTCACAAGAAAAAAAGTGAGTCTAAAATTAAAGCGACAACTCAGAGAAACAAGGAGAGCTTTCAAAGCATCAAAAGTCAACAAAACATAGCGAGAGAAAAACGGGTAGAACTCGAGACTCAGAAAAAGGAGTGTGGATCGTCCAAGTAGAGGACCTGGATGCTAAAGAAGAGCTTCCTTTTACTGAGATTGATGACAACCCTGGAGACCCATCTTTGAAGGAAACATAGAAGTCTCAGGCTCAGAGATGCCTCCTTCCTCTGTGTCCTTCAAAAGATGGGGCTCCCTGGGCCTCAATGGAAGGAAGAAGAAAAAGGAAAATATAATGGGGTATCTATAATAGTTCCTTTTAAGATACTTGGACTTTTGGGTCATCTCAGCATTGTCTAGAGAATGGACAAGGGTGGTCTTCTCTCGTCTCATGTTCCAGATGTGTTGTCATTTCGAAGATG
The DNA here is from genome assembly GCA_036426205.1 of Ascaphus truei. Taxonomy (NCBI): domain Eukaryota; kingdom Metazoa; phylum Chordata; class Amphibia; order Anura; family Ascaphidae; genus Ascaphus; species Ascaphus truei. The sequence goes on from CM071571.1 coordinate 17,995,402, forward strand.
GGGTTCACAGGGGGACAATATTGGTACGGGGGAAAAAAAGAGGGTGAAGAAACTTTCCAAATGGAAATATGAATGGCCTTTTTGTTTTATATTAACAGATTATTATAAGCTAATAAGGAAAAAGAAAGGTGGTCGGCACTCACATGTACTAATGAGCAGTGATACTACACTCAATATTTCCCTAAATTAGAGAAATAACACTAACGCTAAATAGTGTAAGTTATATCAATAAAGAAACATTATAATTGAAACAAATGTGCCCATATAAAAAAGGAACTCTGATAAACGATAATATAACAGTATTGACCAATAAACAGATACATAAATATCATATATAGTGCACAAATATTAAACCAACCATAACGTGCAAAAACAGGAAACAAAAACAATGTGTATACACCACATATTAGCAAAGTTAGGAAATGTAACTTTCAAAATTAGGAAAAGTCTGTAAGAAAAAAAACCCCCAAGTGTGTTCCGGATTCAAGGGCGATTTCTCTAAAGAATGAACCACATCCAAAAGAATAACTAAAGAAAAATTGAAAAGAGCACGCTCCAATGTAAAAAATAACAAAAATGTTGATTTATTCCATAAAAAGCAGATGCTCACTGACAAGGCAGAAGAGAAAACTTGCAAAGCCTATAACAAAGTCACAGGTGGGAGGGTCTTAATCACAGAGGTGCCACTGTAAATCCAGCCAATCCTAGGAGGTCTTCAGCGATTTAGGGAACAATGTAACAGGGGAGATGAATAAAACCTTTGAACTGGTTCAATCCCTGCACACAAAGGCCCCGTACATAGAACAGCGGATAGTATCGCTGCTGCTACTAGAACCTCACTAGGTGGAACATCTTGTAGTTCACCATCTCAATAGGGGTGGGATCCTATAATCAAAGCTATTGTTGGTTCTCCATTGTCAGAGTTTCTGTCAATAAAATAGCTGATAATTCCTCACTCAAGGGGTGTCAATCGATGAACCAGCTGATCATTCCCAGTGTTGAAGGGGGTACCAGCAAGCGGAATAGTAAGTGAATACCCGCTTCACAGAACTTTACCCGGAAAAACAGCTGATATTTACCCGCCCTCAGGGCCCTGGCAGACCAGACAGGTGATGGAAGTTCCCGTAGCGAATTTAACTCTCCGTGCCTCGATCACAGTAAGTCTGCGTTCTTCTGTCAATAACGTTATGACATCACTTGGTTGCTCCAGCTGGAGTGTCACGTGTCCCTACGCGTTTCGTCACCGGTGTGGAGACTTCATCAGGGATATATCTAAGGGTACTATGAGAGTGTTTTATATACCATCCCAATTAAAAGGTAACAAAGGAACTCAGAGAATTATTCAAATTAAAAATGCATAAATACACAAGAGCATATACAATGTTGCCCATAGAAATATATATGTTAATTAATAAACATTCAAGGGAAAGACCCAGTCAACTTATACCAAGTGGACAAATCCTAGCAAAAGGGCCACCAGATGAACTCTTGGCATATAGATAAGAGACCTCACAGAGGAGTAAAAGCACCTAACTGATTGCATACACAATAAAACAGAAACATCATTGTAAAACCAGTATTTTGCAAAGAACTGCAACAATTACACAATACAGATCTATACATCAGAGTACATATTTCTATAATTAAAACTGGTATATATGTTCCTCCCCCAATCAGATATATTTTGTATTTGCAAAAACACACAAAATCCAAATCACAAAATAATAAACCAACAAGTGAACTAAAATACAAACATAATACGAAGGAGACATATTAAACTACGGTACTGGTATTAATATTCCCCTTTAGAACATGAGGGAAAAGACTATTCAATGTAATAATCCAGTAGATTTCTTATTTACAAAGAGTACTGAACCTATCCCCTCCTATAATAGACGAGGGGGGGGGGGGGATATGCTCAAGTCCCATTCATTTCATACCCTCTGGATTTTTATTTTCACAGGTTAACAAAATAGTTAGGCAAGCTATGGGACATAACTCCATTTTTAATATTTCACCTGTGCCCTGAAAATTTTGGACATAACGGGCGTGTTGTCCGCCCCTAAGCGGGCCTTGTCTACAAAGACTTTTCATAGATGACATACTGATTATTTGGGATAGTCAGGTTGGTAGCATTCTAGATTTATTCTACATTTTAACTGTAACCCTTTGGGTTTGGGTAGAGTTTCACATGTCATTGACCCAATACAAATAGTGTTTTGGGACTTGGTATTGTCAGTCAATGACAGTTTGGACATTCCCACTAATGTACATACAGCTCAACCCCCTTATAACGCTGTGCTTGGGGTTCCAAATAATCACATCGCGTTATAAGCGGATCACGTTACAAATAACGTACAGTTGTATGCATTGTACAATAAAGTATTTAAGATTCCAATAATCGTGTTGTAAAGTATTCCTAAATACGAAAATTGGGAGCCAAGCTTGCATCGCGTTATAAGCGGATCCGCGTTGTAACGGATCGCGCTATAACGGGGTTGAGCTGTATTAAGTTCGTTTCTACTAACAGTTATTTACATGCACACAGTAATCACCAAAAAAACATGGTTGAACAATATCCCCTATGGCCAGTTTAACCACCTAAGGCGGAACTGTTCTTCCGATATTGATTGTTAGACACAAGCAACACTTTTAAAGAATACATTTAGCCTTAGGGGCTATGAGTCCACATTGATTGATGAGTCTTACCAGAAAGCATGTGTATTGGCTAGAGATACAGATAAAAATCTAAAATAAATAGAGAGAAGATGATCACCAATAAGGCTTCGTTCACTTTGTATAATAATGATCGGACTATCTTTGCTACAAGATTTAATTAGTCAGCAAAAAAGACCCTGCTGAAAACGGATCCAGTCTTGGGCAAATATATTGGGGAGACCCTCACTGTTCTATATAGGAAAGCCAATAGTGTCAAGAATATTTTGGCTCCTACTAGGCTGAATAAAATACAGGATCCTGTTTTCTTAATTCAAGTACAGCAGGGCCCCGGGTATACGGCGGGTTCCGTTCCAGAGGCCCGCCGTATAGTGAAAATCGCCGGAAAGCGGATCCGGCGATTTTCACTTCTGCGCATGCGCAGACCGGCATTTTTGCCATTCTGCGCATGTGCAACCTATGGTATGCGCGCGCAACCTGCGGTCTGCGCATGCGCGCCGGGCGCACCCGCCCATTCTGCGCATGCGCGACTGAAAATCCAAGATGGCGGCCCCCTTCTCGGTGCCGCTGTATAAGCGGAACACCGGATAACGGAGCGACGAGAAGCGGGGCCCTGCTGTACACCTTAAATAAATTAAGGTGGGTAATACAAAAATGGCAAAAACACACCACCGTATAGCATACAGCAAATTAAAATATCACTTGTGAGCACATTCACGTCTCAGACAGGTCTGCAACCCTGCTTTTCAACATGCTCCAATCCCACTGCACTAAGGGATTCTGGGAAATGACATGCAAATGAGCAGACCGTGTCACCTTATTTGAAGTGAAACCTACTGGAAATTTCAGGTGCAATAGAACTAGGTGTATCACCTGCAATTTCCTGGACACAAAAATATTTTCAATCATTCTCGAATGGGGAAATGTTTAAGGCCGTGTCCATGTGCAAGCAGGAGCTTTTGCCTGGCCGGCGAGGCAGTGAGCGTGCTTGCGAGGCGGGCGGGAGTTGGGGGGGGGGGGAGGCGGGGCGCGGGAGGTGGGACATCAACCCCCCGGAGCATCAACTCACCCACCCCGCTGGCAGCCAGTCTCTCCCCCGTCCCCTTGGTTAAAGGCTTTATTAAATACTTGACCATCTTTTTAGTTTACATGATAACCTGCAAGTGTGGACATCAGTATATAGGGCGGACGACACGTCCGTTATGTACTAGATTTTTAGAGCACAGGTGAAATATAAAAAATGGAATTATATCCCATAGTTTGCCTAAACATTTTGTTACCTGTCAAAATAAAAATCCAGAGGGTATGAAATCAATGGGACTTGAGCATATCCCCCCGTCTATTCTAGGAGGGGATAGGTGTGTGTTTTTGCAAATACAAAATATATTTGATTGGGGGAGGTACATATATACCAGTATTAATTATAGAAATATGTACTCTGATGTATAGATCTGTATTGTGTAATTGTTGCAGTTCTTTGCAAAATACTGGTTTTACAATGATGTTTCTGTTGTATTGTGTGTGCAATCAGTTAAGTGCTTTTACTCCTCTGTGAGGTCTCTTATCTATATGCCAAGTGTGGTGGTCCATTTGCTATGATTTGTCCACTTGGTATAAGTTGACTGGGTCTTTTCCTTGAATGTTTATTAATCAACATATATTTCTATGGGCAATAAATGATTGTCTGATTGGGTTTATTTGTTATCATTAATTGGGATGGTATAGATTAAGATACTCTCATAGAGCCCTTAGACAATAGGCAAAGAGTAGAGTTGATTGTAGGTCCCATAAGTGTGGACTTCCAAGGTAATTAGAAAAGGTCATTAGTGCTGATAATATCAAAGGCAAAGGTTGCACAAATGAGGAGGTCACCCGTATATAGTGCAGGATATAGTATCGTAAGTGGTTGTGAGTATTACTGTTAGTAAGATGCACAGGCACTTATGCAAGTACATATAACATCCACATAAATAAACCTACTGAGGGTGAGTGGGCACTCACCGACATCTGGTTGATGCTAATTGCTTAGCATCTCCAGGGCCAGGAAACACCCACCCTCAGATAATGGGCATATAAAGGGACTAGCACTTCACATGAGCAAATAATACAAATAAAGTTTGTAGTAACTCACATATTTAAATCCACCTGGAACTCCGTGGGCGAGCTCCCAGCATGCAGACGATCAGAAGAATGAATAGCAATACTATTCATTCTTCTGCCCTTAGACACTACCCTGATGAAGTCGCCACAGCGGTGAGGAAACGCGTAGGGACACGTGACACTCCTGCTGGAGCAACCAGGTGATGTCATTACGTTATTGACAGAGGAACGCAGACTTACTGTGATCGAGGCACGGAGAGTTACATTCGCTACGGGAACTTCCATCACCTGTCTGGTCTGCCAGGGCCCTGAGGGCGGGTAAATATCAGCTGTTTTTCCGGGTAAAGTTCTGTGAAGCAGGTATTCACTTACTATTCCGCTTGCTGGTACCCCCTTAAACACGGGGAATGATCAGCTGGTTCATCGATTGACACCCCTTGAGTGAGGAATTATCAGCTATTTTATTGACAGAAACTCTGACAATGGAGAACCAACAATAGCTTTGATTATTGGATCCCACCCCTATTGAGATGGTGAACTACAAGATGTTCCACCTAGTGAGGTTCTAGTAGCAGCAGCGATACTATCCGCTGTTCTATGTACGGGGCCTTTGTGTGCAGGGATTGAACCAGTTCAAAGGTTTTATTCATCTCCCCTGTAACATTGTACCCTAAATCGCTGAAGACCTCCTAGGATTGGCTGGATTTACAGTGGCACCTCTGTGGTTAAGACCCTCCCACCTGTGACTTTGTTATAGGCTTTGCAAGTTTTCTCTTCTGCCTTGTCAGTGAGCATCTGCTTTTTATAGAATAAATCCACATTTGTTATTTATTTATTTTTTATATTGGAGCGTGCTCTTCTCAATTTTTCTTTAGTTATTCTATTGGATGTGGTTCATTCTTTAGAGAAATCGCCCTTGAATCCGGAACACACTTTATTTTTAACAGACTTTTCCTAATTTTGAAAGTTACATTTCCTAACTTTGCTACTATTTGGTGTACACACATTGTTATTTCCCTGTGTTTTTCCACGTTATATTTGCTTTAATATTTGTGCCCTATATATGATATGTACAGTATGTATCTGTTTATTGGTCACCACTGTTATATTATCGTTTATCAGAGTTCCTTTTTTATACAGGCACATTTTTTTTCAATTACAATATTTCTTTATTGATATCACTTACACTAGAGTTAGTATTATTTCTGTCATTTAGAGAAATATTGAGTGTAGTTTCGCAGTTTATTTGTAGATGTGAGCAACCACCTTTCTTGTTTACGTATTAACTTATTAATATACCTATATATTATTATAACCTGTTAATATATTTTTACCTTGGAGCGTGCGTTCCTCAATTTTTCTTTTGTTAGAAGTTAATGTTTATGTCCCTTAGATGGGGAAAAAAAGGGAAAGAGGATGTTTCACATTAATAATCTTATTGATTTAATATTGGGTGGAGAATTTAGCTATGTTACCGGTAATATATATTGTAGCATTTGTGTTAGAAAGGAAAAAAGGACGGGAACAGCAAGGTTTTAATTTTTAAGCTATCACATTTAGATAGACAGACATATCAACAATTGATGTATGGAGACATTGATTCTGCATTAAATAGATTTAATAAGAGCACTTTACTTGTGGAAAATGCAGTATGTGTATATACTATATATGGACTGCCAGATGTGGTTTATCATTAAGAACGCTGATGGTAACAACAAATAGATTAAGTTTTTTTTAGATTGAATTTTATTGATTTGATGTGCCGCATATAGTGTAAATAATTATATTGATTTTTATGTTGCAAGAACTCAAATACAAGATTCCTCCATTAGATATAATCCCAGGGCTGTCTGGGCCTGACCCAGTCTGCAAACAGAAACGTCCAAAAGGCTTTAACTGGCACAATCCAAACTTAAGTGTTCAAGAAACATCTTCATTGTACTATGGGACACAGAAAACAATGGATTATTTTCCACAGTTGATGTTACCTGGAAAGCCCCTTCTGTAATACCTGGAAAGCCCCTTCTGTAATACCTGGAAAGCCCCTTCTGTAATACCTGGAAAGCCCCTTCCGTATTACCTGCCGCTCAGGAGGGAATAATGGAAACTATTCCCAACAAACCTTTGATGGAATCACTAACTTCTGCAGTCTCCATTGAAGAACCTGGTCTCCTATCTACTGGTCCGTTCCCCAGTGGTGGAGGAGAAGCAGTAGAAAGAGAGATGGAGACAGGAATAGATGCAATGAAGAAGAACCAAGCCCCAGCAGACAGGCAGGAGACGGGAGGAGTGGGGGAAAGAACCTGAGCATATTAACAGGAAATTGTTTGCAAACATCTCAAAGCCAGCAGGTAAACATGCCAAGAAGAAGAAATGCTGTGAGAATTACATTCACAGGTCCAGACACTGAAATCCCAGGCAGGTGCTTCACGGGTAGAGCTTTATTACAACACTTTGTGGGGGTTGCAGCAAATGAAATGTGTGCACTAATACAGGGGTGCTCAGTTTAGTACTCAAGCTCCCCCAACAGGTCACTAACTCACTTCTGTAGTCTCCATTGACCATTCTCACAGCATTTCTTCTTCTTGGCGTGTTTACCTGCTGGCTTTGAGATGTTTGCAAACAATCTCCTGTTAATATGCTCAGGCTCTTTCTCCCACTCCTCCCGTCTCCTGCCTGTCTGCTGGGGCTTGGTTCTTCTTCTATTGCATCTATTCCTGTCTCCATCTCTCTTTCTACTGCTTCTCCTCCACCACTGGGGAACGGACCAGTATATAGGAGACCAGGTTCTTCAATGGAGACTGCAGAAGTTAGTGATTCCATCAAAGGTTTGTTGGGAATAGTTTCCATTATTCCTTCTGAGGCCGAGTCCATAGATGGACAGGCCGTGCTGAGCCGTGCGGACGCTCCGCGCTGAGCCCCTGCATCCTCAATGAGGATGCCTTGAGAGGGGGCTCACGCGAGCGTCCGCAGGCGTGCTGAAGAGTTGGAGGTTTCAGCCGAGCGCCAAGCTGTTTTTCAGCGCGCTTTCGGCTGAAAACCTCCAATCACAGCACAGCAGTGTCGACGTCACGGCGCCGTGACGTCGACGTCAGTGCGTCGCGGGCGATTGGCCCAGCGACGTCACTGCCCCGCCTCCAACCACCTCCCCCCGGCTCCGATCGCGCCCGCTGGCTCGCCTGTATGGGCATGAAATCGCCCAGATTTTAGCAGGCGCGCCTCAGCCTCATCGCGGTTCGGATCGCCTCAGCGTCAGCGCGGTTCGGATCGCCTCAGCCTCAGCGCGGTTCGGATCGCCTCATGCCTCTATGGCCCGGGCCTGAGCGGCAGGTAATACAGAAAACACTTTCCAGGTTGTCCTCATTCTGTTTGTCTGAGGCAGCTTTGTTGTTCGCACAGAGTTTTATTTGTTTACTAAATGTAAAGGGAATCAAAACCAACGTCCTGGATATATTGATTTAAGATTGTTGCATTACATGATATTGATTTGTTGAGCTGATTCTTCCTTGTTTGTTCACCTCTTTGCTTATATTGTTAATACTTAGGCTGAGTCCCCGCTTGGTACTGCAGCGCCCGCTGTGGCGGACGCTGCAGGGACAAGAGCCCTCCCCTCAATGGCGCCGGGCCTGCTGCGAGGAGGGGCCACAGCGCTGTGGCAAGAGTTTCTCGAGAGCAGGACTTGCGACGGAGCGCTAGGCCACGCCCCCGGCAGTTCAGCCAATGAGGGCGAACCTGCCGGGTGACGTCACGCCCCCCCCCCCCCCCCCCGGTCTCTCTTCCTGCAGCTCACTGCAGACCGGGGAATCGGCTGCACGCACCGCCAGTCTCGCGGGCGCGCGTGCAGCGGAGGCACTGGGGCCTCAGCCTTATGTTGCGTTTTCTGTTGCGGGTATTTAAATGAAAGATTATTAGAATTGAGTTGGAGGTTCACACTTGGGATAAAAAGCAAGACTCGTCTAAACCAGTCCCAGAAAATCTGGAAGAAGTGCTCACACTACATTACATCTAAAAACAGGCCTGTTCCTTATGATCTAGTGCAGGGAGTGGTCAACTCCAGTACTCAAGGGCCACCAACAGGCCAGGTATTAGGGATATCCCTGCTTCAGCACAGGTGGCGCAATCAGTGGCTCAATCAATGACTGAGCCATCTGTGCTGAAGCAGGGATATAATTAAAACCTGATCTGTTGATGGCCCTAGAAGACTGGAGTTGGCCACCCCCTGACCTAGTGATACAAATCACAGAGCTTTTTTCCATGGAAATTACAGAGACACAACATTACTTATTCTGAAGCCAGGGTCACGTGTGATGTGTGAATGGCCCCCGATAGCATTAACTCAGCCCCCTTTCCAAATCACTCCAAGTCCTATAATATTTCCTTCACTTTATTGGAAAAGCAGCAGTAAATACAGGCTCTTGTGGATGGTGTGTAGTAGTGATTTGTAGTTAGAAGCAGGTAGAAAGAGATGGCCTTGCCATAGGAGAGTAACAGAGATGGGTGCTGTACTCACTGTCTCCAGGGTGGAAAAGGAAGTGAGGAGCAATGTGGGTAAAAGGAATAGTCTTGGGACAGACTGTCTGTGAACAAAACAGGGGGGAGGGCAGAATAGCCCATTCTGACAAGGATCTCAGAGGCTGCAGTAGCAACTCACTGATTACATGCCCAGAGGCAAGAAATGCAACATTGTAACATATCACACAGGCACAGTGTGTGTGTGCAACTCCATGCAGCTGAAAATAAGAAACTGACAGGCAGAAGCTGCAAAGGAAAGAGGGGGGTGAAACAGAGAGGTGATTCTTGTTCCATGACATTACTAGTGAAAATGAGCGAAACATTTGCAACAATGAAAATGAAAAAGTTAAAAATAATGCCAACTCTTGGCAAAAAGAGATTCCTATTTTGTCCAGCGATTAAATGGCACAACTAAATTTATGGATTTTTTTTTTTGTCCACTTTTTGAGTTTTTGACACCAGGTTTTGCAGTGTTTTGAGATATGTGGCGTGCTCCTAATGTAATGTTATGCTGTAGCCCAGGCGTGCTCAACTCCAGTCCCTGCTTCAGCCCTGGTGGCTCAATCAGTGCTGAACAGAGCCACCTGTGCTGAAGCAGGGATATCCTAAAAACCTGACTAGTTGGGGGGCGGGGGGGCTTGAGGACCGGAGTTGAGCACCCCTGTCAATGTAGCCCTAATTTAATTATGGGAAGGGGAAAAAAAAAATCTGGAGCGGCTAATTTCCTAAAAAACACACAATTTGACGGCAGATAAGAATCACTAGGGGCTAAGGCCCCACTACAGATTTGCCCATGTTACTGCGCCTGCTGGTGCGCTCCCGCGTGTGCCGCCAATTCAAAACAATGCCCGCTTCTGGTGCCTTGCGTATGCCCTGCTGCGATGTGCCAGCGGGGGTAAGAACGGTGGCTACATCTGTAGTGCGGCCGTTGTCCCATCTGACGCCATTTATTTCATCGGCTCACATGGGTAAAGCCGCTTTCTATTTAAACTAAGAAATACGCATTAAATGTCCGTGAAGCGCGTGCACTAATATTGCGTCTCTGTTACCTTTGCAGATAACATCACAATGCAGCAGGCTGGGTTCTGTGCCCCTGATATAGTTATTCTGCTACATTGTGACCTGAGGGCCGTGCTATACTGTTTGCGGCCGTGCGCGCGCGTGTGCATGTGCGAACGCGCCGCATGCTTTTCGTGTGTATGCTGTGAGGGAAGGTACTGTGTGTATGTGTATATGTGTATGTAGAGATTGCGAATTATGTATAAAATTATATTTTAAAAATAAAAAAAAGTTGTAATAAAAATATTTTTTATTTATTTACCTTTGACACATACACACGCACACATACACACACACACACACACACACACACACACACACATGCACACATACACACATGCACATACACACGCACACATACACACACATACACACACATACATACATACTGTGACAGAAACCAGGGGATGGTAATAAATTCCATATATAGGGCTCCCAGGATACTGAACAGTTTCTATCCTGTTTGGCCTGGGAGTGCAGCCCTATAATACATGCACTCCATCCCACAGCTTGGCAAGTGCTGGAACTGAGGGATGAGGGATCCAAACCAGAGTTTGTCTGCTGCCTGATTTCTGTCACCTGTCCTGCTAATTAGAAATCAGGTATTTAAGACTGATTTCCTGGTTCCTCTTCCCCTCTCCCCCAAGAGCATGGAGGCAGGAAGCAGAGAGGGGAAAAGCCTCTCCCCAAACAGGTTAAATCATTCTACTCTTTTTTTTTTTTGTCTAAAACTGCAAAGTTCCTTATTTTGTTGTTGGAAGTGGAAAAGCCACTTATACAAATCTGGTCATTTAGATACATATAAAATGACGTTGTAGTAAACTTCTGCCCTTTTTACGTGACGTTTTGTTTCTAATCCAGCCCTTTTGGAAGACGAGTTAAAGAGCCCGGAGCAGTGGGTTAGGATGGTCTCTCATCTTTGCCTTCCAGGAGTAATCCCATCATTGAAACTTTCATCATCATTCTGACTCATTGTATTAGAGTGTATCTGAGGAGCAGTGATACAGATAAGTGAGGCGGAAAAGGAACCACATCCGTGAGCCCCTGATAAGGGCCCTTTTGCTTTTATTTCATGCCACATAATGGGACGCAGCGCCTTTAATTGCCTCATTAACGAGACAATGTGGACAGAGGAGCGATGCTATCTGGGGAGCTGCTTTGAAATGATTTCTTGGATGTGTGTCACTGGGGGAATTTCTCCACAAGAATTCGCGAGGCTGCGTTTCCCAGCGCTGGGGAAGGTGCTGCAGAAAGTGTGACCGCCTCATACACAGGAGCCGGCTCAGCCAGTCTTGAGATAGAATATATATATTTAAATGGGCTCCATGTGAATAGATATTCCAGGCAAAAGGTGGCACATTGTGTGCTCATTTGCATGTCATTTCCCAGAATCCCCTGCCGCAGTGGAAGCACTGTATGCTAGGTGATGATAATGGTTGACAGGCAGGGTTGCAGACCTGTCTGAGACATGTGAATGTGCTCACAAGTGATATTCTTTATTGGCTATATGCTAACGGTGGAGGTATTTTGCCGCCTTTTTCACCTACCATAACTTCAAATATATATATATATATATATATATATATATATTAATTATAATATATAACAGGTGACCAAACTCAGTCCTCAAGGGCCACCAACAGGCCAGGTATTAAAGATACTTCATACCTTCATACCCTGATGCTTCAGCACAGGTGGCTCGAGTAGAAGAACACAGGGGAAAAACACAGTAAAAAAAAACAGTCTGCACTCAGAACTTGGTATACAAAATGTGATATATTTAAATACTGCATGAGCCCAAAAAGGTACAAGAATAACAATATAACAACAATATAAAGTACAAAAATACAAACGGGCCGACACACCTGAGGGATCCTCAGTGGTTAGGGATCTCTGAGATTTCCTCTTGACAAAGAAACATTGAGGATCCCTCCAGTGTGTCGGCCCCTGTTTGTATATTTGTACTTTATTGCACTTTATATCGTTGTTATATTGTGATTCTTGTCTCTGTTTGGACTCATGCAGTATTTAAATAGATCACGTTTTGTATACCAAGCTCTGAGTGCAGACTCGAGTCTTTGGCCAAGTTTTTTCCCCCGGCTGTTCTTCTACTTGTGAGTGCGGCTCCACGTTTGGGAGGCACGCGGCTCCACGTTTGGGAGGCACGCGGCTCCAGGTTTGGGAGGCACAATAATGGGATTTTGCACCTTCAGTAAAAAAAAAAAGAAGTTATTTATTGATTTGAGTGCACCGCCACACCCTTTTCAGTCAGTGGCTCAGTCATTTTGATTGAGCCCCCTGTGCTGAAGCAGTGATATCCTTAATACAGGAGTGGCCGAGTCCTCAAGTGCCACCAACAGTTTGGGTTTTAAGGATATCCCTGCTTCAGCACAGATGGCTCAGTCATTGACTTAGCCACTAATTGAGCCACCTGTGCTGAAGCAGTGATATCCTTAATACAGGAGTGGCCGAGTCCTCAAGAGCCACCAACAGTTTGGGTTTTAAGGATATCCCTGCTTCAGCACAGGTGGCTCAATTAGTGGCTAAGTCAATGACTGAGCCACCTGTGCTGAAGCAGGGATATCCTTAAAACCTCACCTGTTGGTGGCCCTTGAGAACTGGAGTTGGCCACACCTGCCTTAATACCTGGGCTGTCGGTGGCTCTTTAGGACTGAGTTGGGACATCCCTGAGTATATATCTCAGGTTTTAATTGGCCGTGATTGCATTGAACCCATCTGTAAAACCAGCACTGGCTGAGCTTGTCCCCATTAATGCTGAACAGGTTATTAACATCTTCCCGGCCAGAGGCTGCAGAACTTTGCAAGGACCTTGATATAAGAAGGGGTTAAATGTGTAGCTTCAGCATCACTGCTTTTTTTTTTCCTTTTCAGTTTATTTAATTTTTAAAACAAAAGACAAATTTATAAGAGACGAGTTTATACATTTTGTAAAGAAAAATGACATATACAGGTGGAGAAAAAAAACACATCATGAATAGAAATGTCTACAAATAAGATTACAGGGGTAGGTAGCCCCTCAGAGTCCGGAGATAAATCTGGGAAGAATTTAAGTAGCAATCCCACCCCAGAAGCCTACATGAGTGTAACGCCTATAATATTAGTCTTGCCCCCTGAACACGTCCTGATTTGTAATTATTGTCATGTCTTCTTGTCCTTTCCAAAGCTGTTTTTAATTTATTACATCAGGAGATACTGGCATTTGAAATATTAAAGATGCAATCCAAGCAGGCGATTTTCTTTCTTTCTTTTCTTTAACATGGGATTGAAGCAGGGGGACCCCATTAATTTCAGCTTCGGGGACCCCCTGCTTCCAGAGATCCTTACCTCCGTAGGGGGCGCCGGTAGCCGTTCCACTCCCCTAGCAGGGATCGCGTAAAAAGTTTCAAAGCTCCCGCGCGCCCTGTGGGGCCAATAGGACGCTGTGATGTCATCAGGTGCAGCTTCCTATTGGCTCACGTGACGCGGGAGCTTTAAACATTGCACCGCCTTCGGATGTAAGGATCTTGGGAAGCAGGGGCTCCCCGGAGCTGAAATTAATGGGGTTCATCTCCGGGGACCCCCTGCTCCAATCCTGTGTTAAAAATAAAATAAAAATGCTTTTTAAAAAAAAAATAAAAAAATCACCTGCTTGTATTGCTGCTTTCAGTGTCCAGGAGGTTATAATTAAACATTCCCCAGAGTTCATTGCAAGCTAATGGTTACCATGGTAACCTCCCAAACTAGAGATGCACAAAATCCTGTTTTTAGCACAAGCAACATGTTTTTCGCTTGTTGTAAAGAGCAGGACATTCTCTGAGTGCGAGATACTAACGCCATATCGGCTACTAATTGCCGCTTTAATATTGTTAGCGCCGAATGAAGTTACTATGTATCAACAGAAATGTATTTGACGCAGCGCGTATGTTACATGACATAAGTTACCGACATTTATTATCGTCACAGCATTATATTAATAATGACATTAATCATTTATATTCGCCAACACGAACTGCAAATAAAAAAATCCACCTAATTCTGTTTCAATATAAAATTGGATCAACCAGATATTCAACTTGATGCCAAGCGACACATTTCGTCTCAAACAGAAGCGATGCGACACATTATAAAGACTTCTTGCACACGGGGCACATTTGATGAAGGTCTGTGCTACTTTTTAGCACTAAAATGCCGTTCCCTTTTCCCTAGCCGGTACGTAGTAGATTTTAGTTAAAAAAACAAAACAAAAAAAAGCAGATAAGTATTAACTATATAATGTGTCATATTGGATGCAGCAGTGGGGCTTTTTGTCTTTTGTTGTATACACAAGGTCACAATCCCAGTAACACTCCTTTTGACACAATATACATGGCGGGGTGGGTTTGGGTTCTGAGAACGCGGGGACTGTGTGTGTGTGTTTGTAAATCGGTAACAATTGTTTGGAGGTGTGTGACCCCCTCCTCCCTGGTTCTAAGCTCACCCAGCCCCCTTTTAAATGACAAGTCTTGTAGTGCACCTGCGAATGAGCAGTCTATATGTGCACGTCTTCCTCCATCAGAGGGGTAAAGAGAGCGTTTGCAGGGAGTGTTAGGACTTGCAAGGGAGGGGATATCTTGGCGTGGTTTGCAAGCGTATGATGCTTTGGACAAAGAATTGAACTATATGACCCTCACTTATGACAAGAAAAAATAGATAAGTATTTAACTACATCATTTGCCATGTTGGATTTAGCACGGAGGCTGCTGGTCTTTTGTCACATTTTAGTTAACACTAAGGCTGGGGCCATGGTGCCGCAGACCGTGCGGCTGAGCGATCAGACTGCCTTAAGGCAGTGATCGCGTCAATGCTGCGTGCGGAAGCGGGCGCACGTTGCGCCAGAAATCAGTTGAAACCGATTTCTTGGCGCGACAGGCCGGTCATGTGAGCGGTTCGGCCCAATGAGGGCGAACCTGCTCCGTGATGCCCCTCGGTATGCCCTCACAGCCCCGTCCATCATAGCCAGGGAAAGCTCCGGCTTCACGCGGGTCACTTCCCAGCCTCCGCACGCGCGACGTCACCATGGCGATGTCACCTTGGCCCCCCAGCCTAAGTGTAGTGAGGGAGGGGACATTTGCAACAGAGCACCGACCCGCAGTGAGAATGAGAAACCTTCTTTTTGCGAAAATTGGCAATTTTAGGGATCAATCTTCCCAGTAACTTTAATCCTGGACCTAGTTAAAGCGCAATATCTAGCACCTGTTCAATAAAATCCCAAATCTGGGACCAAAAGCGATATACCACCGCGCAGTCCTAACAAGTGTAGCCCTTTTTCTGAACCCTCCCAAAGGAACTACTGGTCGCTGTACAACACCTGCGGCTCCAGGAGATCTGAGCCTCCGCTAGCTGGGAGCCTGGGGTAACACTCATACACTTACTTAGCGCAGCGCCTCCACTTACCCAGGATCCCCGAGATGTGAGATTCCCCTGGGCAAGAAATACATACACACAGATGTAATGCAAACAACTTTACTGTATTAACGATAATGCAGGGTAACCTTATCACTCTATAATGCAACATATAACCTTAGTGGCCCAGCCACTCTCATCCGGAGTAACGTGTCCGTCCCCTCACCGCGTGCCCCACACACCGTGTCCATGTACGGTACTATATGGTATAGGCTCAGTCTTGTAACCACTCGCACAGTGTTCCTACAAAGAGTTTAGCCTAAGGCGGATCAGCGCCTGATGACCGGTGTTGGTGCACTTGATGATATAGTACCTGCCGAGCACTCCGGTGCTCGGATCTGCAACTGCTTCACAAAGGATCCGTCGAGTTCCGGCCCGACATCCAGGATCCACCGTCCGGGAAGACCCCACCAAGATGGCCTCTGCAGCCGCAACGACGAACAGCGCCCAACCTTCTGCACGGGTGCGCAGCGTCAATGGAGTCCCTATCTGACTCCGTGAGCTAACGTGACACTCGCTATACTATAGGCCGTCCCTACAGCACAGCAACCTTGAATGGCTTTAGGGGAAACTCCTAGGGCCTGCGGGGTAGGCAATCCTATGCAGGTGGGTCACTGACCCCCTGCACCCACACTACCTCTCCCGTACCCACCCGGGTCCCCTCTGGTTAACTTCTCCCTAACCTCTGCAGCAAACACACTGCACTCACACTCACCCTGCAGCAACCCACTGCACTGCACACACTGTGCCTACTTGTCAGCGCTCACAGCACTACCAGCCGTGACACTGACAAGACTGCACCCTCACACACCTAAGGGCAGAGTCCCTAACCTATGGACTCTCCCTCAGTACCTACCCCCTACCCTGGTGGGGATTGGGTCCTGCCTGGGATCTGGGGCATTACCTTACCTGGTGTAGGAGCCACTTGCTCCCTACACCCTTCCTCCCCCTTCCTGCTCCCAGCTTCAACTGCCAAACGTGGTCCCCGCAACATTGTAGCCTTCCTCCACAGGAGAAGTTGCAAAACCCTATTTGCTGGCTGGCTGCATGTGATGTGGGTGAAAGGGCAATCCCCAGAGGCTGCTGGGAATTGTAGTCCACTCAGGACCTCTTTAGCATTGGGACCGCGTGCGCTACCCTTACTGCGCCTGCGCGACCAACGCGCACGCTCGCGCAACCTGTCATGGCGGCCCCCGCTAGCCGGGTGTGCCGCAGAGCCTCGGCGCGCTACATGGGGGGTCTCTGGGGCTGAAAAGAGACTGGGGCTACACAAGTATGGAAAAAGTCCCGCTTTGCCCACACCCCCGTACCCCCTCCAACAAATATTGAATGTCCCCGGGTAAATATGACTTAAGCTAGAAGGTGTTAGAAACCATCTACAAAGAACGGTATTACTGTTCTCTTTGATAGTGGCAGAGATAGATGAGCGAGCTGCATTTCCCCTGAGACTTATATAGTTATGTTTTGGTAATTGGCCTAGTGAAGCCAGAGGGTTATAAATTATGGACATCAGACCTTTGTGAGGTTGTTGGGTATGACGGACTCAAATCTTATAAGATGATTTGAATTTCGATTGGATATATTTTTCAATTTGCACATATCTAAAAAAAAAATCTGAAGTGGGTAGAAGGGGGTCGGAGACAGTGGCGTAGCTAGACATTCGCGGGCCCCCGGGCAAAAAAAAAATATTTCAGGGCCCCATTAATATTAATACTGACTAGAATTTTTTTTCCCCTCCCCTCCTCTCCCTGATCCTCTATCTCACAGATGCGCGTGAGATTGTGTGAGAGGGGGCGCGGGGTTTACAGAAGCCCCGCGCGCTTCCCGAAGGAAGCGGCGAAGGCCTCTGTCATCTTCACTTACCTTGGTTCAGAAAGCTTCTGGAGACGCGTCGCTATGGCAATGTAACGTCATGATGCCCAGAACGCCGGAACCAAGGTAAGGGGAGCGGTAGCGGGACAGCCGGCAGGGGTGCGCAGGAGAAAAAGATTGCGCTCCCCTGCTCTATATCATCCCTCATCTCTCCCCATCCCCCTCATCATCCATCATCATCATCATCTCTCCCCCTCCTCATCATCATCTCTCCCCCACCTCATCATCTAAACCCCTCATCTCTCCCCCTCCTCCTAATCATCATCTCTCCTCCCTCCATCCTCTCACTCCTCCCATATACACACACACACACACACACACACACACACACACACACACACACCACCCACACACACACACACACACACACACACACACACACACAAACCAAACATGCAACCTTAGTGTAACACACACATACCATATACAAATACACATTTATATTCAACATATAAAAAAACCACTAAATATACATGCACATAATGCATGAAACACACATATGCATTACAAATACACACACTGTCCTGGAACAGGATTGTGTTTTTCTCTGTCTTCAGGCTGCCAGCTCCTCAGCCTAGCTGTTGCAACAATGTTGCGACCCGTTGTGGGTTTCTTGGCTTCAGCCAGTTGCCTTGGCAACCCCCCCCCTGCCTTTTTACCAGGATGGACTGCTCCCCCTCCCCTCGCCAGGTGGTATTGTCCCAGTTAATTTCCCATCAGCCCAGACCAGCATGCTGTCCTTTAGTGCCAGCAGCCATCTTGAGCAGACATCTCGCCTATCCTGGTAAAGTTACTAGTTTTTACCTATCCCTATATCTTTTATGATTTATCCCACTTCCCTCATAGTTCCCTTTCCCCTCCATTGCTCTCATGTCCCAGTGTTCTTTCAGTACTTTTCCCCCCTTTTTATTTGTATGTTGTTGCCCCCAATAAACACTTCAGCAAGTAAGAAGGTTCCCTTGCTTGATATATGGGATTGAGTTAACCTGCCTGTCACTACTCATCTATCAGGGTGTGCTTGGGCCAGAACACACACCAACACACACACTTACCAACACAGATGCACACACACACACACATATCCTCCGCTCTCCTCCTACCCACCCAAGCCTGTCTATCCGAAGAGAGACAGATGGGCTGCCGGCAGGGGGGGGGGGGGGAGAGCGGGCCCCCCAAGAGTGCGGGCCACCAGGCTATAGCTACACCCCCTGGTCGGAGATCACATCTCTCACCTTGAGAATTTTTATATTCACCCGAGGGTTATTTCTAGTGAGTTTCAAACCCGGAGAAAAATTGGGGACACCCCGAAGGGGCAAGGAAGCTCTCAGCTGCTGTTTAGACACCCACATATCCCAGTCTGAGAGAAAAGACCACCGGGCGAGTGTATATTTACTTAGGTCTCTATTTGGATGAGGTCCCAAGAAAGGGAAATTAAGGACAGAGTATATATCTTTAGAGCTACAAACTCTACCCATTTGAATGTACCTGAAGGTAAATGCCAACCAGAAGATGGCTCAGCTGGGATAAGTAAAAGGCGTGCGCTGCTTCTTATTGAGAGAAAAGGATTTGCAATAAGGTTACAATGGTAAAATAGTGTGCCGAGTAAAATTGGGTTAGTACGTAGAATAAACACGGTTTCTCATACAAAAAATAAAGCAAATATAGGTTAAAGATTATACCTTTTTAATGGCACGCTGATGTTACAGGAGAAATGCAACCTTTTGGGAATACTAAAGTTCCTTCTATAGACATTGTTACAATAAACCCGTAATTCTCCCGACCTGACTATTGCAACCTTCTCCTCTCTGGCTTTCCTGCTTCCCGACTGCACAATACACAATCGTTTCACAATGCTGCTGCTAGATGCTGTCTCCTCTCTGCTCCATTTGTCTCGGCAGCTCTCTCATGCCTGAAACCTCTCCCACTTCTCTCTCTCTACCTGTGGCTTCTCTCCCATCCCTACCCAGCTTCCACCCATCCACAGCCCTCCCCCATCTTCAAGTCTCGCCCGAAATGTCACCTCCTCCGCAAATCACTTGGGTTCCATTGGGCCTGGGGCTTCTCACATATTTTATACTGCACGTGCTCCTATTATATTCTGCAAGCCTCCCTTTATATTATTAGATTGTAAGCTCTGCAGGGCAGGGACTCCCAAATGAAATTTAGTTTAATGTCCCGTTTGTCACACCTGCGTTACTTTGTATATTATCTGCCAGAACGGTCTGTATTATAATTCTGTAAAGTGCTGCGTACATCGCTGGTGCCATATAAATACAAATACACATCCATACATATATTTTAAACCTTTTTGTCATGGTGACACTGCACCCTTCTTTTTAAAATACAGGTACCTCCTTATTCCTTTGGTGCTGGGGTTATCCATGTAAGAGCTGTGCTAAACTAATCACTGTGAATCTGCATTTGCAGTAGAAAAAGCAACAAAATCTGCAATATATTTCCTTTTTATTTGCAATTGTTATACGTTTACATTTTTTTGAAACCTTCTAAATGTTGTCTTGCTCTAATAATGTTTTTTAGGACACACCAGGGTGTCCCGAGAATCCCTGTGAAGGACATCAGAAGGATCTCCGAGTCTCACACAGCTTCCTCCCGGCGTTGGAAGCTCGGAAATCTCACACAGTAATTCACCTGTGGATATGGACTGTGTGCGCTGGGACATACGTTAACTGGTAAGGGTACCCCCGCATCAGCTAAAAATAATGATGGGGTGACGGTGCTCACTGGGTAGGTTATAGCGATATACTACGTGAGAAACCGAAACCCAGGACACAGTCTGACTGTCACACACTGAGTCACTTTCATTATCTTATTATAATGGAAATGGTCAGAAAACAGAAAGTGCCCATTTTTTGTACAGCTGAAAGTTAAGGAGATACAACAGAGTTACAAGATGTGAAAGGGTGAGTTCCTTCAAGCTGCGCTGAGCCCCCCTCCATATGATAAGGGACAAATTTCCTAAACTCTGAAATGGTCCCCTTCCTTCCATCCCCCACATACCCCACACCCCACACCCCACATACCCCCCGCGTCCTGCCAGTACCTCGCTAGTTTACGGTTAAATCTCCCATCCCGACTGAAAAACAAGGACCATCTAAAAGTTCTCCATTTCTTCCAGGGAATCAAAATACTGTAAATAAGTACTGTATAGGATAAGTATCTGTCGTCTACATTTAGCATAGGTTCAACGTGATGAACATGAGTCTTTTTTTCAACCTCATCTACTATGTAACTATGTAACTCCAGTCACCTGCCACCTGCATATTTTAAACCAAGGGTCTCACACTCAGTCCTCAAGGGCCACCAACAGGCCAGCTTTTATGCATATCCCTGCTTCAGCACAAGTGGCTCAATCAGTGGCTCAGCCTTTGATTTAAACCCTTGGCTGCTGGATGGGTCTGAAATGCACAAAGACACATTGCATTCCGCAGTATACATTTTGGAGGTACCCAGGAACTCATTGAGATGTGTGTGTCAGATCAAATGGGTTAACCATGTTGGCTGGATGGTAACTCAACCCCCGAGTGCCTTATTGCCTGGCAGGGAGTGACAGGCGAAAGCAGCGTTCTATGTAAATGTCTGATAATTGCCCCTGCACTCGAGGACTTACGAGGAAGGCTAATAATACCCGGTGAATTATACCTTTTGCATTCACATCCAGACGAGGAAATCAAAACAAACCCAGGACTCTGAGCGAGAACCAATTATGGATTTGAGATCCCACCGCCGCCGTTTCATTCAGGGCTTCTTAGAATTGGTTTTGTGCTGGTGTTTCACCGCAGCCAAGTTTTCCTGCGTAAAATCACTGCGTGAGCCTCTTGAAAATGGTTAGTGAGTAAATACTCTGCGCTCTGAACACTTATATCAATGTACGGTTCCCGCGGTGCGCGCCTTTCACTAGATGTTTACACGCACGCTATTGTGCAGCGTTGCATTCACTCCGCGAGGTTTCTGTGTGCAGAGAATGTAAGCCACCGTGCCGGTGACTGTAAGGACATGTCTCACTCTGTGACGTGTGGCTGCCTCCTATAAGTGCTCTTTGCGCTACAAGAGGCAATTAGAGGTGTTTACCCCAGCTTTCCGTGTGTTAGCATATGGTCATTCAATCACGCAGGGCAGAGACGTGCAGTGTGACTGCGCACCTGTGTACATATTTTATTACATCATTAAAGCGCCACTACCGACAAATGTGGCAGTATTATTAAAGTGAGATGCTGCAAATAGATCTGAGCACAGTGCATGTGCATTCTGAGCATGTATACAAACATCCACGGCTATACACACTTCCATGTCTGTTGCCTAGCAACAAGCATGTCCCGTGTATGTCTGCGTGTCGGTTTCTAACACGTGATATTGAACCACACGACGGCAGAATCTTTCCCAAATCCCTGGAAACCCATCTGATAAATTGTAAGCGGCGCCATGGAATGTGGCATCGTGTCCGGTGCTGGGAAGTGCCAACCCATTGCGTGCCGGGGTCACTTGCTGCAGGGGGGGGGGGGGCTTTCACCAGAAAGCAGTGGTACTGTGCCTGCATACAGCCTTGCAGAGCTGCACAGACGCAATAAACAGTGCATGAAATAAGGACAGAAAGAAGGAGAGGGGCCTTTTAAAGGGGGAAGACACGTGCAGATTAAAGTTTATCTGTTGGAATACGTGCGCAAAAGACAGCACCAGATTTACCAAAGGGAAGGCACCTGTGGTACTTTGTTTCAGCACCTTTTCAGCTGGGAGACTTTGAGCAATAGATGACATACTATCAATAGTATCGAACCCCAACCACTTGCAGGCACACTGATTAGGAGCGAGTCTCACTCATAAAAACAGTGGCAGGCACACTCATTCAGCGAGTCTCACTCATAAAAACAGTGGCAGGCACACTCATTCAGCGAGTCTCACTCATAGAAACAGTGGCAGGCACACTCATTTGTAGCGAGTCTCACTCATTAAAACAGTGGATCCCAACCTTTTTAAACTGGTGTCCTCCAGAAACAATTATTTTGCCTGCGGGACCCCTATTCTGTGTTTAGGGCACAAAGGAAGATGACCGAGGTTTACGGGGACTGGGTCCCCAAAACATCCTACTTAAAAGAATAAAAATTCCACTTGCTAAAATTGATTAGTTTCATTGTTTGTTGCAGGGGAACTCTCTATCAGTGTCTCTCTCTGTCTCTTTGACACTGTATCTCTCTATGTCTCTCTCTCTCTTTGTCACTCTCTCTCTGTCTCTCTCACTATCTGTCTCTGTCACTCTCTGGGATCTTCTTTATGTCCCACCCTTGTCTTTGCCATTTTCAATATCCCCCATTACTTATTTCCCCCCCCCCCCCTCCCACCCCCCCCCCCCCCCTCTCCCTCCCTCCCCCCCCCCCCCCCCACGTTTGGGAAACACTTGCATCAGAATCAGACTACAACACACATCTATTTATTCATTGTTTTCTATGAGATAACAGTCTGAAAAGTCTGAGGTCTCCCAAGCGGGCGAATCAATACAATCAGCTGATGTGTCCTCATGTGTTGACTGTCCCTCAGCACTGACAGATATGCAAGTCCCTCATCACTGCCCCCTTTTCCCTCTCCATCAACCAGCTTCCCCAGGGCAACATTTCACTAAAGCTTACAAGAGGGAGAGTTTTATGAGCGGCTAAAAGAGAGAGAATCCAAGAGTGCACGGAGACCTCGCCAACTCAGTCGGAATCATGTGAGCCCGTGCCAGACAGCAAGACAAAAGTACCCAGTGCTACATCCAATGTGACAAAATACATCGTTAAATGCTTCAGTGTTAGTATTCTCACGAGTAAGGGTCATTTAGTTCAACCGCCACGACACAGCACGACCAGTACGCAGCCACGTCACGGCATGACCAGTACGCAGCCACGTCACGGCATGACCAGTATGCAGCCACGTCACGGCATGACCAGTACGCAGCCACGTCACGGCATGACCAGTATGCAGCCACGTCACGGCATGACCAGTATGCAGCCACGTCACAGCATGACCAGTATGCAGCCACGTCACGGCTTGACCAGTATGCAGCCACGTCACAGCATGACCAGTATGCAGGTCCTAACACTACCTGTGAGTATTCTCATTTACCTCTGCAGTGGAGGGAGAATGGTGTCGGTGGACCTGTCCTGCACAGGTACACGGGGAAAAACCTGCTGCTTAAAAAGTGGGGATGAGTGAGTTTAAACTCAGGGAGGAGGGGTCCCCAACCTCCAAACAACTGATACTGAATTAAAATTAAGGAACACGCAATCCCAGCGAGCTCTAACCCCAGCACCCACTACATTATATCTATATATCTATGTATCTGTACCGTGTTAGCCGAGCTTAATAATCAAAAATGAATAGACGATACCGTTCTGTGGTTAACCTTTAAGTAAAAAAAAAGCTGTGTGTGCTGTGCACGCGCATAGTAAGTGAAACTTCTTTGACTTTTGTCACAGAAATTGTATTTGTGTTGGTGATGTTTTAATTAAAAATCAAAATACAATTTCATTGACAAAACGCAAATAAATTTGACTTATAACGTGCGTGCTCGGCACACATCCCCTATATTAGCTATTTGCACTAAGTGTGAATTCCTCGTGTGTGCGTGTGACGGAGTGTGCGTGTGACGGAGTGTGCGTGTGACGGGGAGTGTGTGCGTGTGACGGGGAGTGTGTGCGTTGGGAAGGGGGGCGGGTGGAGGGGAGGGAGGGGGAGGGTGTGGAGAGGGGGAAGGGGAGAGGAGGGAGTGTGATGCGGGGGGCAAGGGGAGGGGCGTGGTGTGATGGGAGGGGGGGGGTGTGATGGAGTGTGTGGAGGTGACTGGGAGTGTGTGCGTGTGACTGGGAGTGTGTGCGTGTGACTGGGAGTGTGTGCGTGTGACTGGGAGTGTGCGTGTGTGTGTGCGCGTGACTGAGTGTGAATTCCTTGTGTGTATGTGTGTCAGTCAGTGTGTGTGTGTCAGTCGGTGTGTGTGTGTCAGTCAGTGTGTGTATATGTCAGTCAGTGTATGTGTGTATGTGTGTCAGTCAGTGTGTGTGTGTATGTTTGTCAGTCAGTGTGTGTGTGTATGTGTGTATGTGTGTCAGTCAGTGTGTGTGTGTATGTGTGTCAGTCAGTGTGTGTGTGTGTGTTTGTCAGTCAGTGTGTGTGTGTATGTGTGTATGTGTGTCAGTCAGTGTGTGTGTGTATGTGTGTCAGTCAGTGTGTGTGTGTGTGTCAGTCAGTGTGTGTGTATGTCTGTCAGTGTTTGTGTGGTGTGTATGTCTCTGTCCTGTCTGTGTCTTGTGTCCTGTGTTGTCCTCCCCCCCCCCCCCCCGGAGGTACACGACCGCGGAGCAGCCCCCATTCTCTACCCCCGGTAGCGCTGCGTGTCCTGCTGCAGCCAGCTCCCCGGCTGCACACAAGGGGGTTACAAGAGGGCACGGTAATGCGCGTGGGGCGCTCTTCCCTCTGATTGTGCTGTGGGGGACGCATACTGTAGCACAACAGACAACACCAACAGCCTCTTCTGCCGCCATCACTGCTGCGCATGCGCGGCATAGGAGCGGCAATGGCGGAAGTTCACTCGCCCCCGATAGCAGCACAGTTGCGCAGCACGCAGACCCCGCAGCCATTGTTGGCTTCCTCCGGCAGCCGGGTCAGCGGCCTCCAGCCCCGCGGGGAGCCAATGTAACAATGCATCTGGGGGGAATGGCGCATGTGCTGCAGCACCCAGGGCTGAGGGGAGGGGTTAGCCATCACAACACAACAGCGCATGCGCGGCATGGCAGCGGAGAACGGCGGCCGTTAGGAGCGGCGCCGGCGGCTATTGCCGCCGCCGCATATGTCAGCGGCCGTGTGGGGGGTGCGGCGGCCATCAGGCCGTTAGGAGCGGCGCCGGCGGCGATTGATTTTTCGAGCGGTTGGGATGTCAGTGTTGGGGTCGGGCTGAGCCAGAACACAGCCCGGCCTCAACTGCCAGCACTGACGTCACATCCGTTTCATTTCTGTCTCCACAATCCATTTTTGCCCCAGTTCGAATGAGGTGCCACTAAAGAA
This sequence comes from Ascaphus truei, assembly GCA_036426205.1. NCBI lineage: Eukaryota > Metazoa > Chordata > Amphibia > Anura > Ascaphidae > Ascaphus > Ascaphus truei. The sequence goes on from CM071571.1 coordinate 18,021,112, forward strand.
GTTTCACTTCAAAACCTTTCTTGCTTTATCCATTGTAACACCGCCGGACGAAGAGATCAGTGTATCTCGAAAGCTCGCACAAATAAAAGCATTGCGTTAGCCACAGACCGGTATGATATAGATAGATAGATATAGATAAATATATGTATATATAAATAATCAAAAGGAGTGCTACTGAGCGCGGCCAAATGTATACAACAAAAAGACAGAAATATCCAATGCTACATCCAATGTGACAAAATACATAGTTAAATACTTAAATGTTGGTATTCTCATGCCACACGTGTCTTCTAATGGTGGGGCCACTTGTGGCCGTGTGATAATGATCCAGTCGTGGTTTTGTATCCCATTGCTGGTGTGTTGGTAACACAGAAACACCGGCTTGGATCATTGTCACACTCAGACCTGGCAGCTAAAGGGTTCATCTCCGGGATTTCGGACCGGCCATACACACACAGACATTGCTTGGCCTTTCGTTTCCGGCCCCTCTGGCGGCTAAGGGTTAAGCGTCTGTTTTAACCCCTTTGTTGCCAGCTGAGAGGGGGTCCCTAGAAATCGCAGGCACTGCTTTGCAATGTGTTGCGCGCTCCTGCCGGCAGCGAAGGGTTAAGCGCGCCATGCCGGTGACTTCAGAACTGGGACAGGCTGCAGATGCAGGGGGACCTGTCATTCAATTAACCTAGATCTCTACCTTCTGTGCCAGCTCCCGGCCTAATTGGTGTGAAACACTGCAGCGTTTAACCCCTTCAGACTGTGCTGTGAGAGGGGGTCACGCCCAGCATGCTCACCTCCTAGAGCAGGGGTGGGCAACTCCAGTCTTCAAAAGCCACCAACAGGTCAGGTTTTCAGGATATCCCAGCTTCAGCAGAGGTGGCTCAATCAAAGGCTGAGCCACTGATGGAGCCACCTGTGCTGAAGCAGGGATATCATGAAAACTTCACCTGTTGGGGGCGTTTGAGTACTGGAGTTGCGCACCCCTGTCCTAGAATATGGAAAGAACGCTGCTCGGGAGATAATACCCCCAAAAAGCTTTTAAAAACTGCCATTACGTGAACCCCCCCCCCCCCCCCAGCTAGCACACCCTATGGAGGCAAGTTTCTCTGGAAGCAGGGGGTTTCTGGAGCTGAAATGTATGGGGTTCAGCTCCGGGGACCCCCTGCCTCAATACTGCGTAGAAACAAAAAAAACGGCGCTTGGATTGCTGCTTAAAAAAAGTTTATGACACATGAGCTATAAAAGGAACAGGCTGGTGATTTGGAAAGCAGACTTTCTGTTCTTTATAGGCAATGAATATTTGGGTTTGTACATCAAAAACAACTGGTACGCTGTGTGCTCTCACACTGTCAGGAATATTGCGGGCGAGGTTTCATTTAGATTTTAGGTGTGATAATTATTTGAGGAGAAATAAAGGGCAATTTAAATATGTTGGCTCAGACTTTTTGTGCTGAGTTTTTCAATGATTTAAAATGTGACATTTTTGGAGGAAACTGTTTTTTTTCTCGTTTTCTTTCCTCTCGCTCTATAATTCTGGATAAATATATATATTTTTAATCCTGCACCTGGAGGCTGGTTCTGATAGCGTGCGACGCTGAGCACAGCAGAATAATGTCATCGCAGCCAGGCTCGCTCCCAAAATGCAATGCAAAGTTCGGTCCTTGATAATACTCCATGCATCAAGGTAAATGGGGAGCAAATGACATAATTTTCACCCGGTGTCTCTCGGCATCAATTTATCCAAGTACAGTATTGTTTTACCTCGTGTTCATCCGTTTGGGATTTAGAAAGTGGCAGTAAGATGAGTTATGGGAGGGTTATTTGATGTACATATTTATTACACTGGAATTTATTACATTTTTCTGCAGTGTTTGTCATTGTTACACCATTTTTATAGCGTTAACAAAACCCTCCAGGTGAAGGGGCCATAATTCTCCCTGTGTTATGGTTTGCGCAAACTGGGGGTGCCAGTGAATTTCGGAGGGGGTGGAGGGGCGTTTACAGAGGCCCCGCGCTCTTTCTCACAACATTTAAATGAAATGCCAGGAGAGGCGCGAGGCCTCTGTAACGCCCTCATACCTGCTCTTCGGCGGCGCCATGACAACACGGCATCACATGACAGCGTGATGTCATATGGCGCGGCAGAAGCCAGAGAGCTGGTAAGGAGGGGGGCGCGATCGGGGGGGGGGGGGAGAGCAGGTAGGGGGCGCAAACAGAAAAGTTTGCACACCCCTGTTCTAGATCATTCAAATGAATCTTACGGCGCTGGAAGATGTCTAATGGCATAGCACGGCTTAGTAAATATGCCCCTCTACTTTCTGATAATTCTACTGTTTTACTAAAATGTCAAAAGTTATAAAGTATGTTTTATTGTATGTTCTATAAAAATAGTGACATTTAAAAACAAAAGGTAAAGAAAGATGGGATTTCACTTCGCAAGTCATTTATAAATGTGACTATATGTGAATATTTGCAATTGTGTACACAGATTATGTACGCGATGAAAATCTGTGTCTATATTTAGGATATTGCCAATGTCCCTTCTAATTAGCTGGAGGTTTTGAGCTTCAATACAAAAGGAGACTTGGAAGCTGCCAGCTCTGAACTTTCCACTGACAGCTTATTGAGAAAACAACCCGAAAGTGCAAGATTTTCAGAAGCAGAAAAAGGATAATACTGACAAACAAGAAATCTTACATCAAGCAAAGCAGTCGGCGCGCTGAAATGATATCCGGAGCTTTCTATCTCGGAATCAGGTAGCTTTTATTCACTAGGGAGCGGAAAACTGTTATTCTGACAGCCATTTTATACGCTCCCAATAACGTGGGGCATGTCCTCTAAACGCTGCTGTACGAGAGATGAAGGTAAAGAAAGAGCAAGGCCGGGGTCCTTGGGTGAAGCGCTGAGGAAGAATGAAGAGATAAACCTCCCTGATCTCCTCTCATTCTGTTTATTGCTCCTGGGAACATTTACATTTAAACCGTGTGACCTCAGCAGAAAAAAAAAAATCAATAAGGGACATGAGCCTCAAACTCACCACAGCTGTCTGAATGTGTGCCAGTGTCTCTGTGTGTCAGTGTCTCTGTGTGTCAGTGTCCCTGTGTGTCAGTGTCTCTGTGTGCCAGTGTCCCTGTGTGTCAGTGTCTCTGTGTGGGCTGGATTGGCCATAAAATCTCCAATCTGGCCTGCCGATCAGCACCGAAAAGCTGATCGGGGCTTACTGAATTCAGGCGGGAAAAAAAAGTCCCGATAAGTGGCTTATCGGCAGCCGGGTGGCGAAATTTTTTTTTTCGGAAGAAAAGTTGCCGATAATTCCCACTTATCAGGGCTTACTGAATCAGGAGGGCAAAAAACGGCTATAAAATGCCGAAAAAGCCTTATCGGGGCTTACTGCATGAGGCCCATAAACCCATGTGTGCCTATCCTTCCAATTAGATATTAGACACCTGAGCCACCACACCCGCTCAGGATATAACTGCTTCACCTTAAAGAGCAATTACCAGTTCTACAACACTGCCTGTTTCCAACCATTGTGCTCCCCCATCCTTGTTGTATATGCATGCACCTGTGTCTCTGATTTGTGCCTTTTGTGTTTTTTTGTAATATATATATATATATATAATGTACATACACACAGGATCCCCGTCACTTTAATTGCATGTTGCACAGTTACAGTATGTTATTTTGCTAATTATTCCTATTTGCACAAGGAGTGCCTGGTGTTTCTTTCTGTTCCTGCAGAAAGACAATTACCAGATAAGATCAGCAAATAAAACCCCCACGTTGTGAGCACATTCGCATGTCTCAGACAGGTCTGCAGCGCTGCCTCTCCCCATTATCTCTTAGCATACAGTGCCGCCACTGCAGCCAGGGATTCTGGGTAATGACATGCAAATGAGCACACAGTGTCACTTTTTTTTACTTCTTATCCATTTTAACATGGGACCCTTGTAAGGCGTATACCTGCCGCGTTACCCAGCTTCGCAGCACAGCCTGGGTTACAGAAGTGCAGAGCTAGTAACCCTACTCGCAGACAGCTATTTCGACCTTTTGCGTCTCATCAGTGTGCGGCGGGTTGTACTGGCTGTGCCACGTGAAGCTGGTGATTGGGTATAACAAGACACAAAATAAGTTACAATGAGTAAGAAAAAGTGACAAAAAACCCCTCCCCCGTACAGTGCGGAGCAAAGACAACTAAGATCAGAATGACCCGGACCCAAAGGAAACAGAAACCGACTTCGTTTGTCCCTGGAAACGAACAAGTGAACATCTGACTTGAACCGTGATTGAATATTCCTAAGGCCTGGGACACGGTGCAGGGAGCGGCGCTGGGCAGCGCTGACATACTAAGGCCTGGGACACGGTGCAGGGAGCGGCGCTGGGCAGCGCTGACATACTAAGGCCTGGGACGTGGTGCAGGGAGCGGCGCTGGGCAGCGCTGACATGCTAAAAGAAGGTTAGGGGGGAAGGGCCTTTACATGTTGCATGGATGCGGACGCTGGGCAAGCGCTGACAATCTAAAGCCTGGGAATAGTGGTGCAGGAGCGTGCGGCGGTTCAGGCGCTGACATACTAAGGCCTGGGACACGGTGCAGGGAGCGGCGCTGGGCAGCGCTGACATACTAAGGCCTGGGATATGGTGCAGGGAGCGGCGCTGGGCAGCGCTGACATACTAAGGCCTGGGATATGGTGCAGGGAGCGGCGCTGGGCAGCGCTGACATACTAAGGCCTGGGATATGGTGCAGGGAGCGGCGCTGGGCAGCGCTGACGCTCGTGCTCTCCTGCTCAAGCAGGAGATTTTTCATGTCCCTGCATGAGCGTCAGCGAGCGCGCTTGTGTGCTGGGTGGGAGGCGGATCGGGAGGCGGGGCTAGCGCGCCACGTCACTGCGCCGACGTCACGGACTTCCATTGGCTTCTGGCAGTCACGTGACCGGCCCTGCGCTTGCATGAGCGGCAAAATTTAAACTTGCCTGACTCCTGCATTTCCACACGCCTCCGCACGCCTGCGGAAGCGCCGTCTAAAGCCGCGCTGATAGGGATAATGTTTCCCCTCAGCGCGCTTCAGCACGGTCTTTTTGACCATGTCCGAGGCCTTATACCACACAGCTGCAGCACCTTCGCCACAAGGGGGACTCCAATGGGAAAGAAAAGGGGAGGGGGTTCTCATGCCTTTCATCCCAGGAATAACATGAACCCCTATGCTGCCTGAGAAGTTATAAAATAATAATAATAGCATGTTTTTGTATAGCGTTGCAAGTTTTACGCAGCGCTTTACAGAGACATTTTGCAGGCACAGGTCCCTGCCTCGTGGAGCTTACAATCTATGTTTTCGGTGCCTGAGGCACAGGGAGATAACGTGACTTGCCCAAGGTCACAAGGAGCCAACACCGGGAATTGAACCAGGCTCCCCTGCTTCAAACTTGGTGCCAGTCAGTGTCTTTACTCACTGAGCCACTCCTTGGTTAAGGAGCCTGTTCTACTTCCCAAGACCTGCAATCTAGTTGAAGCGCTTATGTAACAGATTCCTGACATTGGTTATTGCATGGTTTAGATATGATCTGTTTAGGTGAAGAATTTAACAATAGGTTAATATTAAGTAATAAAATAACAAATATCACAGAATATTTGATGCGTACAGCTTGTGTTCTGGAGCTGAATATAACAGAATGAATATAACAGAGTGATCTGAACTCGATTACAAAGCCGTTCTTAGAAAATCTCCATGGCGCCATTTTAAAGACCCGGTAAAAAAAAAAATGTTGCGGTTGCTTTAAAAACATCCTCTCCCAGATTGCAGATCTGACTGGCTGTGAACACATATCATTATTTCGGATGCAGGGGTTGACTGCTAAACTCCGGGGCGGGTAATCTAAAGTAATTTATTCTTCGCGATCACTTTTCACGGGTGTCACCTGACCTCACATGCGCGTGCTGGCGGCCGTGTGACTGCACCTGGACAGGACAGAACATTGGGCAGCAGCTGCAAATTCGTGTCAGGGTGTTAACCCTGTGTGGTCAGGCGAGCCTGTAAATCGTTGCTTTGCAGGCCCCCCTGGCAACCAAGGGGTTAAAGTAGAAGTTAAAAATCAGCTGTGGATCAAACTGTGCTACATAGACAGAGCTACTGGACAGATGAAAGGAAAGCTATAAAATTGCTAGAAGGTTCGTCTAGGATAGGATGATGTGAGCCGGCAATACAGTGGTATTGTGGGGAATAAAAATGGGGTCGGTTCTACTTTATATGTACCAGTGTCCCCCTCCTTACCTCCGGTGAGGGGGGACTGCTGAGATGCAGCCTGAGCGCCGCGTGGGAGTGGCCATCTTAGATCTGGCCCATGCGCATAATAACGAGGCGCGCATGCGTAGTAGTGTTGATGCGGCGGCCATCTTAAAATGGCTGCGCGGGACTTCGAGTCCCAGGATCCTTTGGGGTAGGATGCCACATGGGGCTATCCAGCCAATAGGGCTGGAGCTACAGCGGAGAGCAGGATATCCTCCGCAGCGGAGGACACGCGCCCCAGTCGGACGGAGGGCGGCAAGAAGGATAGGTAGTGTCCAGGGAGCAGTGCTTCCCTGGACTAGGCCTAGTCATTTTCCTTCCCAGCTAGGCCCTGAGTCACAACCAGCTGAGTGTTGTAGGGAAGGCCCCAGATAGGGATGCTTCCCTATTAGCACATTGAAGTGTGGTTGCACCGGTGACCGGATGGCCATGCGGTGCCCTGTGGTCTGGGACCAGGTCGCAGGCCACATCATAGACATTGTGTGAGACCCTCCAGCGGGAGCTCGCACCTCACAAAGCCGATCGGGACGCGTAAAGAGTGAGGGGATTGTGTCGGAGGCCCCACGGTGCGGGACCTGACTGATCCCCTTGATCTATCGGCGGTATCTGGGTACAGGAGCGCCCAGGGAGGTATTACGTGCACCAACGATCCACACAGGGGTTGCGCTACCTCATACTTTGGGTGGGACTGTTCTATGGACAGCGGGTGTTTAGGTGCCTAGGGCACCCTCAGTACTTTGGGGTACCACACCGGGGTGTTGAGTACTGTGTTGGGATAGTGCATTAGACTATAATATTGTTATTGTATCTGTGTGTGTCAGTAAACAGTTGCTATATACCTGTTATATACCGCCAACGCTGGGATACCTCATAGGTGGAGGCCCTGTACTATAGGAGACAGAGCTCACCCCAGGCTCCCAGCGGCGGAGGCTTAAGCCTCCTGTGAGCAACAGGTACAGCAGCATGCGTAGTCGCCCACGCAGTTTCACGTAGGCATAGGGAAAGGGGGGCTACATATATATAAGAAAATATAGATTTAGGGATTTTCAAAAACATTTTGGGCCATATATTTATTAAACGGTGCTACGCCTTCTGGCACCAGAACACATCGTTCAATTCAAGTGAATGGGCCAGAAAGTGTCTTATAATATAGCACTGTTTAGTGAATACGGCCTTGTATAGTGTTATTCCTGACCTCCTAGTGCAGGGGTGGCCAACTCCCGTCGTCAAGGGCCACCAACAGGTCAGGTTTTCAGTATATCCCTGCATCAGCACAGGTGGCTCCATCAGTGGCTCAGTCAGAATGACTGAGGCACCTGTGCTGAACCAGGGACATCCCAAATACCTGACCTGTTGGTGGCCCTTGAGGACTGGAGTTGGCCACAACTGTCTTCGTGCTTTTCTCCAAACCTGTGACTGTCCCGGGTAACGCAGGACACGTGGGAGTTCTAAACCACTGCGTGGTTCAATCACTAAACTGTGACACTGGGGTTTCTCCCAGGGCTTGGATGGGTTCTGCACCAATCCACAGGGAAGGGGTTGGAGAATGGAGCTCCATTACCGACTGCATATGCTTTATTTTGTCAGGCCAATATATGTGGTTAGGTGTAACAGCAGCAATAAGAAGCCTCTGGTGCTTAATAGGTAATGGAGATAACGATGCTAGTTACAGATGCCCCTAACACATCCAGATAACAAACACACTGAGCGTCTATCTCATTATCGGATGCGTTGCCATGACACTAGGCTGTTGCCAGGTACCCAGGATGGAGGAGAGGAGTGAGAATCCGCAGGCCTAAAAATAAAGCTGTTATGCTTCCTATCTATCTCCCATTTCTCCCCCCAACCCCCGATTATACGACAAGAGCCAGAGCGCTGGGAGAGAGGGAAGGGGAGGGGTGCAGGGGTGGCATGGAGGAGCAAAGGATTCTGGGAAATGGGACACAGAATGACAAGGCCCCTGTTCTATATGTTGGTGACTTCTCAGTGTGGCCAACCTGCCATAATTATTATTATTATTATCAACATCATCATCATTTATTGTGCATGCACAAACATTGCATTGCGAAGACGATAACAGTACAATTGTTACATGATCATGCGCTGCTACAATAGGCAAGAGAACTTCCCATCTAAAAGGGTGGGGATGTCTTCAATTGAACTTTTTGGCCCAAAACAGATATCACGATGACATGGATTTAATCTGGTAATTCATTTTTCATTAAAGTTAACGTGAATTAGGCGAAATTTTCTGGGGTGTTTTTTTTTTGTCATCCGCAAATAAAATTATCCAAGCTTTAAAAGTCCAAAAGTCACATGGCCCTTTATTTACTGCCACTTTACTTATTGCAAAACAAATAGGAAGACATTTGCATTACTGGTTACTGGTAACCCTGCAAGTGCCACCTTACTTAGGCTGAGGCCCAGTGTCGGCGATGCACGCGCAGCTGAGATCCCCGCTCTGCGGTGAGCTACAGGGGGAAAGACAAGGGGTGGGGGGGGTGAGGTGGCGGGATGGCCATGACGTCACCCGGTAGGTTCGCCCTCATTGGCTGAACCGCCTCAGCCTCAATGGCCGTGGCCAGCGCTCCGTCGCAAGTTGTGAGCACAGATTTCCTGTCTTCAGAGAAATCTCGTCTCGCAAGGTGGGTAGCGGGCCCGGCCCCATTGAGGGGCGACTCTTGTCCCTGCAGCGCATGCCGTAGCGCTCGCTGCAGCAGGCAGCGAGGACCTGGCCTTACATGCATATGTAAATCTGTACTAGGAAATTGTGGGAGATCTCTTGATTGCTGAATCCCTCCACTTGATTCCAGACCGTCCCGCCCAAATTAGAAATACCTGGACTCAGTGTTTTGGTGGGGTGGGGGGGAGAGAAGATGGAAGTGTGTGGGGAGGGGGGGAAGAGAGAGAGTGAGTGTGGGGGGGGGGTGGGGGAGGAGTGTGAGTGGGAGCTTGACTATGTGTGAACAGCAGTGAAGTGAGATGAGCGAGTGTATGTGCTCTGTGTAGAGTGTAAAGAGTGGATTTGAGCACTAGAAACTTCGTTAGTGGTGGTGAAGGTTTGTTTTTCGTTTTTTTTTTATTTTGTTTGTTTTTGTTTTTTTGTTGTTTCTTCTGCTTGCTTTTTTGTTGCTTCTCTTTTTTTCCTCGCTCTCTCACATAAATTCTCGTGTTTTTTTTTTTTTTTTAAATTCTTATCTTTAATTTATTTTTTTCTTCTTTTTTTTTTTTATTTTTTGGTTACTTTTTTTTTTCAAATTTAAAACCTTTCTTACTGGTTCTTTTTTTCCTCGCTTCTACTTGACTATTTCCCTTTTGTATTAAATTTCTTTTCTTCCTTTTGCCATTTTGTTTTTTTTTCCTTCTGCTCTCTCATAATTATTATTTGTTGTTTTCTTTGTCCGTCTTCTTTTTTGCGCGCGCTCCCCCTTTTCTCAAACCGGCCACAGCATTTTATTATACAGAAAGAGTCGTTGTCGACCATAATATTAACATATTTAAAAAAAGGTATTAACAATATGCCAGTCCCTGACTTGAATGCCAGTTGGCATGTAAGAAAACAGATTTACCAAAGGTTAGCGCACCCAAGATAAAGAATCTTTGTCCAAATGTAACAAAAAGACACCATTCACTATTAGGCCGCGTCCATGGATAGTGCTTGCGGGCGGAGTCGCGCTGAGGCGCGCTTCCGCTCGGCACTGAGCCCCTACAGCCGCAATGAGAGCGGCTTTAGTAGGGGCTCGCCTACGCTTCCGCAAGCGCGCGGAAGCGTATGTCTTAGGAAAATGTTAAATCTTCGCGCTTGCCGGAGCGCAGGGCCGGTCACGTGAGCGGTTCGCCCAATGAGGGCGAACCAGCTCCGTGACGTCACTGGCCTGCCCGCCGACACGCCCCCAGAGGCGCACTGTTTAAGGCCAGGGAAAGCACCCGCTTTCCCTCAGCGCGCCTCCGCCAGCAATAACCATGGCCGAGGCCTTAGTCTTTGTTCCTGAAATTCCCTCACCAATCTTACCGGACAATAACTACGTCCCAAAGCAAATCCCGATCCCCAAACAACTTTTCTGTAGAATCAGTCTTTGACTTGCAAATTAAATTTTTTACCATGGCCCCTGAAAATAAAAAATATCTTCGTCCTGAATACCCTGTCCTTTTAACTTGCTCATCGCAACCACTTCACTGATCCTAAGCGCCCCATAAATGCCAATGCAACTGGCATTCTAAAAAGCACCATTTCATTACTAGAAAAACAAGTATCCTCAGTGATCTTAACCAATCTCCCAGAGAAATATCAAGAGACACCGGCCCGTCCTTATCCTCGCTAACGGAAACCTTTTTCCCATCCCTTTAAAATGCGTCTTGCAACAAAGTCTTCTGTAATATTTTTCCAACCAAAAAGATTATAAAAGAAAGCCAAACCTGTTCATTTTTATTAACCTGCGCCCTGGAATTTCTCTCCGTACCCAACTGGCACAAATACATCAGCAAGACTCTCAACATCTTATTCCCTAAACCAGGGGTGCTCAACTCCAGTCCTCAAGCACCCCCAAAAGGTCTGGTTTTCATGATATTCCTGCTTCAGCACAGGTGGCTTAATCAGTCCCTGCTTCAGCATAGGTGGCTCAATCAGAGGCTCAGTGCCACCTGTGCTGAAGCTGGGTTTTCCTGAAAACCTGACCTGTTGGGGGATGGCTTGAGGACCGGACTTGAGCACCCCTGCCCTAAACCACGCACCTCCTTTGCTAATGCTAGCCATTCAGGCCCAACTTTCACATGTCGCTGAAGACAAAGATTATTTAAACAAAGAAACTGACGTTTGCACTGAAACCAGGCTCCATAAGCAACTCGGGCAATTCAAACCCTCTGGCGCCAACCTGCGAACGTCTTCCCACTGAAATCGAGATAAGGAATCGGCTGCAGAGTGTTCCGAACGCCCGGAACATGGGGCGATCTGAACCAAATATTCGAGTCCAAACAACGAAGCACTAAATATCTCCGCAATCCGAAGGCTGGCGGAGAGCTCGCTGAGATCTCGTTAACCGTTTGGACCACACCCAGGTTATCAGACCAATGAATGACCCTTCTGTCTCGAAAGCGGTTTCTCTATATTTCCATGGCTACCTCAATCGGAAATAGCTCGAGAAAAGTTACGTTCTTAGTCAAACCAACTTCCTCCTAAACCTACTTTTCTGTAAACCATTCCCCATCAAAGTACGCTCTAAAACACACTGCACTAAAACGCACTGCGCCTGCAGCGCCTGTGAACACTTCCAAATTATGGTTTGACACTTCCTCCTGCTGCCAGCATGACCTGCCATTGTAACCCGCTAAGAATGTCTGCCAACTCCCCAAATCCTCCTCTATGTTCTTCGTCAGCCAAATAAAGTGATGAGGACTCTTAACACCCCTTGTGGCCAAAGCTAAACTTCTACAAAAACCCGACCCATAAGCATAAAATAAGGCAGCGTCCCCGCTGCCGGTGAGAGCGCTCATGCTTGAGAGCGGTGACATCACCAACTCTCCAAGCATGAACGCATGGTGTCCTGCATAATTGTGTAAGCATGAGCGTTGGGGGGAAAGGATCAGGGCTATTTCTGTGTGTAATGTGTGTGTGTGTGTGTGGCTGTGTTATGTGTGCATTGTCTGCTGCTGAGCGAGCATTAAAAATCAATTATGTTTGTCTCCCCAAGCACCAAGCTTGGGAGAGCGTACGTGCATGCTCGTGAGCGTGGCCGTACCAATTGATTTTAATTGCAGTGAGCGCGCCAAGCACGCTCAGCGGCAGCGTGGACGCAGCCTAAGGCCGCGCTTTTCGTAAAAATTAAATATTTATTAACTTTGTGCAGACACACACATACATACATACATACATACACACATACATACATACATACATACACACATACATACACATATATACATACATACACATGCATACTCACAAACACACGCATACATACAAACACACACATACATACACACACACATACACATATATACATACATACACATGCATACACACAAACACACACATACATACACACACACATACATACATTTCAGTGCCGGTAGCAGCGCGAAAAAGATTATTTTGCCGATCTTCCCCGCTGTCTGTCGGCTCCCCGCTCCCTGCCGTGCGCGCTGCGCCATTATAGAAAGGCTGCCTCACGTCAGCCAACTAAAATTCCGCGCACGGCGTTGCGTGCGCCGGCACTATAGAACGGGCCTTAGACGGGTGGCGGCTGTAAGAGTCTCCGGTAGATTGTTCCAGTTGTGAGGTGCACGGTAAGGGGAGGAGGAGCGGCCGGATACTTTGTTGAGCCTTACATAATACTTGGTAACGCAACTGACTGTCCTCAGGTCCGACAAATAAAAAATTGTCTAAATAGTGCAACACTGAATCATTACCAGCCTCTTGCCGAACTACCCATTCCAAAAATCTACTAAAAGCTTCAAAGTGATAACATGATATGGAACATCCCAAAGGCAAACATTCATCAAACAAAGGATTGACAACGCAATAAATGAAGACAATCCAGATACAGGCATACCCTGGTTTAAGGACACTCACTTTAAGTACACTCGCGAGTAAGGACATGTCGCAGAATAGGCGAACGGCAGCTCGCGCATGCGCCTTGTCAGCACGTCCTGAACAGCAATACCGGCTCCCTACCTGTACCGAAGCTGTGTGCAAGCGGGGAGACTATAGAGCCTGTTACAAATGCGTTATTTACATCAGTTCTGCATGTATATGATGATTGCAGTACAGTACCTGCATCGATAAGTGGGGAAAAGGGAGTGCTTCACTTTAAGTACATTTTCGTTTTACATACATGCTCCGGTCCTATTGCGTACGTTAATGCGGGGTATGTCTGTATACTGGTAATAACCGAAAGGCCGTTTCGATATCTGTTTTTGCCACCAAGGCTCCCTTTCCTGCCTTACCAACTCTAACGCTTTGTCAATCTTCACTGTCAGTTCCATCGTTTACTGATTTGCCTTCTGGGTAAGAAAGATGTTGAATGAACTTGCCTGCCTCCTTTATCGGTACCAGCCTCAGAGGCGAAACTCTTAAATTAACAATTGGGGGTACCTAAATAAATACCAGCCATCCTACCTACTGAAACCTCTTTTAACCATTTTTCTGTCACCAAATCTTCCTTTTGATGAACTGATTTTAAAGGATCAGCAAAACACTGCGATTCCTTCTCCTCAAAAGGAATCAAAAAAACATCTTCAAAGGCATTGCTAATTATTTTTGCTTCCCATATCTTGGGGTACATGTTTAACCATGGACACATCTCTCTGATGTTCACTGGCGTCGCCCCCTTTACCACGTGTGTCCCTACCCCCCAGAGATATATAGAATCCTGTGTTGCCTTTCTTAAAACATCGAGCGCTGCATGTGTCATTCCACATTGCACACACTCAAGCTTAGATTTACGTGCACTGTACAATCCGCAATAGCTTTCATAGCTAGCAAACCCGCTATTCTTATGTGGACTCCTCGTGTCCACAAAGTGCCGGCCACAACTGCAGAGGGAGAAGGTCTTTGTGGCGTCATTAATGACACTCATAAATTTGAAAGCATGGGAACTGGGAGGGGGGGGGGGGAGCGGTGGTCTTCCTCAGGGAAAACAAAATGGCTGCCAAATCTCTGGCCAATAGAAAGTTGCAACATCCGCGGCTTTTTCTGCGCTGACAGAAAAAGTTGCCGGACACCCGAACACTCATGTTTGTAGAGTTGGTGTCGTCACCACTCTCACGCATGAGCGGGGTCTGTGGCACGGGGGATGCAGCCTTAGGTTCATTTCCCACCTCACGAGCCCCCTCTGTTTCCCACCCTCTACCCATGTATTTCTCTCCCCTCATCTCACTCTCCCCCCTCCGCCTCACATGTATTTCTCCCCTGCGTCTCACTCTCCCCCCCTCTTCTCTCACTCAATCCTACCGTCCGTCAATTACCCCACTCTCACTCAATCCCCCGCACAAAATACATACCAAAAAAAATCACCCCCGTACATACATATAACCCCACCCCGCAATACTTAATAAAAATACCCCGCCAATACATATTAAAAAGACCCCCGCCGCCCCAATACATATTAAAAAGACCCCCGCCGCCCCAATACATATTAAAAAGGCCCCTTCCACCCCAATACATTTTAGAAAGACCCCCACCGCCCCAATACATATTAAAAAGACCCCCACCACCCCAATACATTTTTAGAAGACCCCTGCCACCCCAATACATTGTAAAAAGACCTCCACCACTCCAATACATATTTAAAAAATCGGGCCGCACGGGCAAAATCATCATCCTCATATCTCCCGCACAACCCTCATCATCATCATCATATACCCCCCCCCCTACATCTCACATCACCCCCCCCCCCCCCCCCCCCCCATATGCCTACCCCAGGCGGCGAGCAGGAGGCGAGAGGTGGCAGGATGTGGCGCCGGGCTAGAGCAGGCAGGACTGCGTGCCACACTGCTAGAGCGCACCCCGCAGTCCTGTGACCGGCCACTGGGGTGAGGAGGAGAGTCGGGGGAAGCCGCCACGGGCCGCACCGTGAGTGCAGACGGCTAGGCGGAATCCCTGGGACAGTTCCACAGAACCCTGGTTGAGAATCACTGGTCTGAGGAAAAGAATAGAGGGGTTACATTGGTGAAAGGCGGGGTTGCAGACCTGTCTAAGACATGTGAATGTGCTCACAAGTGATCTTTTTATTTGCTATATGCTATACGGTAGAGGTTTCTTGTCTCCTTTTTCACCCACCATAACTTAAAGTGTGTGCATGTATATGTATACAGCTCAACCCCCTTATAACGCTGTTCTTGGGGTCCAAAGAATCACATCGCGCTATAAGCGGATCGCGATGTACATTGTACAATAAAGTATTTAAGATACTAATAATCGTGTTGTAAAGTATTCATAAATACGAAAATTGGGAACCACGCTTGCATCGCGTTATAAGCGGATTCGCTTTGTAACGGGGATTTAGCTGTATATATATTTCAAAACAAATAGTCTATACTGTTCTGTGGCTAACAAAATGGTTTTATTTGTGTGAGCTTTCGAGATACAGTGATCTCTTCTTCGGGCGATGTTACAATTGATTATGCCAAAACATTTACAATTTACTTGGTTATTAAGCTCGGCTAACACTGTGTGTATGTGTATAAGTGTGTGTGTGTGTGTGTGTGTGTGTGTATGTGTGTGTGTGTGTATATTTATATATATATATATATATATTTATATATATATATATATATGCCCCCTCCAAACAGGAACACTACTAGTAACCATGGATGTAGAATCACTTTACTCAAACATCCCCCACAAAGATGGGATTTCAGCCTGCAGATACTTTCTGGGACCGCAGGAGCCACTCACAGAGACAGTGACTAAATGCATCAAATTTATTCTGACCCATAACTACTTCACATTTGGAAATGACACATATCTCCAGACAACCGGGACCGCTATAGGCACTCGGATGGCGCCACAGTATGCCAATCTGTTCTGTGCAAAACTGGAAAGTGACTTTCTTTCCACCTATCACTTAAAACCCCTTACATACCTTCGCTAAACCGATGACATCCTCCTGATTTGGACCTCTGGTGAACAGAACCTCATACAGTTCCATTCCTGACGAAGCACCACGTGCGAAACGCGTAGAGGTCACGTGGTGGCAGTTCCTGTGGAGTTTTTTGCAGCCGGTGGGAGCGGGTCCCCTTGTCTCTAGCTGGGTAAGTACTCGGATTGGTCCGGATCCATTCTGTAGTGCGTAGCTAGACCCTGTGGTTACCCCCTGCCCCTACCGAATATACTAGTGTATTATCCAGTCCCGTTTTTAACCCCGATTTGTTATAATCTTGCCGCTATTTTGTAATTATTTGCTTTATTGTTATTTTTATTCCTTGTATCAGTGGATACTTTGTCCACTGTTTTAGATTAATAAACCAATCACACCCTTCAGTGCGCCTGTCTGCCTATTGTTTTTTCCATTAGAACTTCAATATATTCCACCCGACCATCAACCTCAAACTCACCCATTCCCCGGACAAAGTATATTTCCTAGACACCACCATTACAATAAAGAACAACCAACTACAGACCTCTATATACCGCAAACCTACAGATACAGCCAGCTATTTGAGGGACAACAGCTTCCACACACACACTAAGCATGCAACCATCTACAGTCAAGCCATACGATATAAACCGGATATGCTTCGACACAGCAAACAGAGAGGATTACAGCCTTGAGATTGGATTTCATAAACCGTGGATATAACCACAGAATTGTAGACCAGCAAATCCACAAAGCCACCAGAATACCAAGAAGTGATCTCCTTGAATACAGACAGAAAGAGACAAGCGACAGGGTACCTTTGGTGGTCACATATAACCCACACCTAGAAGCCCTACGCAAGATCGCCAGGGAACTACAACCCATTCTCCAGGAAGATACAAGACTGCAACAGGTCTTCCCTGAAACATCCTTATTATCATACAGACAACCTCATAATCTCAAGAAAAATATGGTGAGGAGTAAAGTATTCAGCAGTACAACTGACCATGCCAGGACACAAGATGCAAAACCTGCGCAATGCTCCACACAGCGGGCATAATACAAATACCACACATTAATCTGGAGTACAAAATCAGAGGAAGGTTCACCTGTTCCTCCAGCAATGTCGTGTACCTCATCATGTGCATGAAATGCCCAGGGGGCTGCTACTACATAGGTGAGACGGGACAGGCGCTAAACAAGAGAACGAATCTGCATCGCCACAGCATCACACGCGGAACAAGAGAGACAGTCCTGTCGGTGAACATTTCTCTGACTCTGGCCATAGGATGAATGAACTGAAGGTGGCCATACTTAAAGGTAATCTCAGAACACCGAAAGAGAGACGGTTGCATGAATACAAATTTATGCAACTGTTCGGGATATTTAGCGGTGGCCTAAACCGAGACTGTAGTTTCATGAGTCACTATTGACACGAGAACTCTTCTCATGAGTGCTAAAGGCCATGTGTCTACATACTGCGCTATATGAATGCACACACAGCTGTCACTTACACCTACTAATACACTATGTAATTCTATCCCTATATACCAATAGGGACCACATAGTATTTACACATACTAATAGTAATGCAACACCCTCTTACATTTCTACACCTACCATTGGAATACACTCCCACTCCACAAACACTTTGTGTAAAGCGCTGTATAAAATGTGAGTGCTGTATAAATTTATATTTACACACACACACACACACACACACATCACCAACATTCAGGGACCTTTTAACACCTCAAGTCATAAAATCGCATACTGCACAGGGGGGAGAGATAGGCTTCAATCACAGATCACATTCCAGGATGCACTGTTTTAAAGTAAAAACCCTTTCGTGCTTTATTCATTGTAACATCGCGGAAAGAAGAGATCAGTGTATCTCGAAAGCACACACAAATAATAGATTTCGTTAGCCACAGACCGGTATCATATATATATATATATATATACATATATATATATATATATATATCAAACGGGTATACATGTTTTATACCATTTTTGAAACTTTTGTTTATGTTTCCATGGTAACCAAATGCGGAGAAAAATCCGCTTCGGCGATGCGTATGCTTGGCAGTGAAAGGGTTAAGGGCAGGGACGTTAATGTTGCTGCCTCTCGCTTCGCTTTACGCCAGTAAAGGTGCAAATCTATTTATTGATTGAGACTGTAATCTATGATTAGAATCTGTTGTTTATTTCTTAGAGGCCGGGAGGCTTGTTCACGGGGACGAAGATCGCAATCTCATCATCCAGCCGATCCGGCTCCGACACTCCCGCGGCTCACACACCGCGTATTCCATATTATTCCGCCAGCACCTGAAACCGCTGCACTTAGCAACTACACAGGAACAATCACACCTGCCCACAGGGAAAGACAGAGCCCTGAGCAGCGCTTAGATCTCCTCATTTCATTGCACAATTCGATTTTTTTTGGACCAGAAAACATCTCGGGCACAGCCTTGCCGGAAATAGCTTCCTCGCCAGTCAGGAGCGGACCACTTCTAACACAAAATCCTTTAAGGCAGGGTTTTCAACTCCAGTCCTCAAGGCGCCCCCCTCCCCCCTTCAACAGGTCAGGTTTACAGGATAGCCCAGCTTCAGCACAGGTGGCGCAATCAGTCCCTGCTTCAAGACTTTAACAGTCTTCAACTTTTTTGGATCATCTCTGGTTCCTTTGTGCTGCGATACATTACCAGGGGTGGGCAGCTCCAGTCCTCAAGGGCCACCAACAGGTCAGGTTTTCAGTATATCCTAGCTTCAGCACAGGTGGCTTAATCAGTGATTGAGCCACCTGTGATGAAGCTGGGATATCCTGAAAACCTGCCCTGTTGTGGGGGGAGTTGAGTACCCCTGCAGTAAGGAAATTACCTTCCTTTCAAACAAGCTGTAGAAGTGTGGGGAGTGCAGGGAACGGGTTTTTGGGGAGAGGGAAGGGAGGGGGAGAAAACACAGCGACAATCCGAAAATAGCTCAAATATAAACAGCACGGGCGGTTTATCCCAAAATATATGAAGCCTTCATTGACAGCATTGTATTGTATTGGGCCCCTAATTGGGTTTATTAACGTCCCGTATTATAGAAGTGCGTGTTCTTTCTGCCACGGTCACCTTTCTATGGCCCAGATCCAAAGGGTACTTACTGTAGTTCTAGCACTTCTTTACTCAGTGATACGGACCCTTTTGTGGATTTGGGCAGCCTACAGTATGTCCTTCGGTTTCTATCTTGTCTTTCTCCTTCTGTCCCCGGTATGATCTTATGATCTTTAGAGTTGCCAAGTGGCTTCTTCAAAAATGCTGGACACAATGGTGTAGCTGCGATGCGCTGGAGACACGCGCGCACACACACCGCGGCGGATTTAAAAAATCTGCCGCCCCTAGGCACTTAGCTGTTGCGGCCGCCACCTTACCTGCCGCCCCCCCTCCTTCTGAACCGCAGCGTCAAATGAGGCCACGGAGGTCACCAACGTGACGTCGCATGGTGCCATGGTAACGCGAAGTCATAATGTCATTTGACACTGCGGCGTATTTACTGCATTACCCAGCAGCAGCCAATAAGGATGCAGGAAGCTGCCCAGTCCCCTAGCCACAGCCCTGCTCGGGGTAATCCTGCGGCCCCAAGCCGGTCAGGTCACTATGTCCAGAGAGGTAATACCGGTATACACATACACGCCCAGAGAGGTAATACCGGTATACACATACACGCCCAGAGAGGTAATACACGGGTAGCACATACAAACGCCCAGAGATTGAAGCCGTATTATGCCTACCCGTTGGTTATACAAATACACGCCCCCAGAGATTTGTACTCGCCTTTTTTTTTTTTCCTTCTCCCCGTCCTTTTTCCCCTTCATGTCTCCCTTCCTCCCTCTTTTCCAGGGTCCTGTTTTCCTTTTGCCTCCAGTTACTGGAAATACTCGCCTCTTCGCGTTATACTCAATTACCCCCACACCGCCTCAGTGACGTCACGCGTCCAATCTTCACACGGTGTATACACATACCTTTATAGCTACCATTTGAGATTTTCCTCGGTACATTACCAGGCTTCTTCATATCCAAGACTGCACGCCACCATGGGACTTTGTTTGGGTAACTAGACCCGCGTGTCTCCTCCCATCCTACCTCTATGGACACCAACCAGAGGAGGTACTACCGGTATACCAACAATATACACGCCAGCACCGCTTTTCCCCTGGAATACCGGCTTATACCACCGATTTACCCCATCAGCCCCACCAGAGACCCTTTCTCTCGCTTTCCCTTCCTCCTCCTTTTCCTTGCTTTTATATCCCCTGGTATATACTTCACCCCTACTACTTCCGACCTCACAAGACGTACTGGCTTATACGCGGTATACACATACATCCGGCCCAGATGCCCGGGTAATACGGTATACACATAAAACTCACCTCAGTCATCGATTCGTAATTACCGGTATACACATACACGGCCAGAGACTTTTTTCGGGCCCCCGGTAAATACCGGCTATACACATACACGCCCTTAGAGTCGGTTAAGTAACTGCCGGATAAATCCAGACACGCCCGGAGAGGTATACCGGTTACCACATACACGCCAGAGAGGGTAATACCAGGTATACACATACACACCCGAGAGGTAATAACGCAACCCCACACCCCCCGTCCCCATGGTTATACGTACATATTCACCGTCGTCCCAGAGTATTATTAGGTAACTACCCGCGTCTACACCCTTATACACCGCCCAGCCAGATTTTTTTTTTCTTTTTCGTGTCTCAATAACGTTCTTGTATGTACACTCTATACCAGCAAGGCACCGAGAGGGTGCCGTTAATACGGTCTTACCACAGGTACACTGCTACGCAGAGTCAGGTAATCACTGGTATGCAATCACTATATAGCCCACAGATGGACCCCCCCCCTGCTTTTGGTACTCATGCCGCGTATTTTCTTAACACCATACACGTATTACCCAGAGACGGGTAATACCGGTTCTAACACATACACCCCAGAGAGTAATACCGGTATACACATACACGCCGAGAGAGGTAATACCGGTGGATACAATACACCAGAGATGGTAATACCGGTATACACAACACGCCCAGAGCGGTAATACCGGTATACACTACACGCCCAGAGAGGTAATCCGGTATCCATACACACCCCAGAGAGGGTAATACCGGTATACACATACACGCCCAGAGAGGTAATACCGGTTATTACACATACACGCCCAGAGAGGGTAATACCGGTATACACATACACGCCCAGAGCCAGGCGGTAATACCGGTATACACACACAAGCCCAGAGAGGTAATACGGTTATACACATACACGACCAGAGGGGTAATACGGTATACACATACACGCCAGAGAGGTTAATACGGTATACACATACACGACACAGAGACTCGCACCCCAGAGAGGTAATACCGGTATAAAATACACGACCAGAGAGGTAATAACGGTATACACATACACGCCCAGAGAGGATAATCCGTTAACACATACAACGGCCAGAGAGGTAATACCGAGTACACATACACGCCCAGGAGGGTTGTGAATCCGGTATAATACCGATAAAAATTACACGCCAGAGATGGTAATACGGTATACACATACACGCCCAGAGAGATAATACCGGACAATACAGTCCAGTATTACCTCTCATTTTTTAACTGGACAGAGGTACAAATACAGGACAGTCCGGTCAATATGGACACCTGGCAACCTAATTATTCTAACTTTCTGATGACCATTTCTCTATCACTTTTTCCTGCATCAAAACCCCCACATTATTAACAATTGGTGTAATCTATTCTGTGCAATGGGGTTTGAGGCATCCAACCCGCCCCCCAAATCTTCGACATCTTTCTTTGTGCACTGAATACAAAGCAGGAACTCGGGGTTGGTGGGGGGGGGGGGGGGGGCAAAACAAAAGGTTTGGGGGAGGGGGCCATTGTTTAACCAAGACCTATAGCTTGCGGCAGACCCCTCCAGCAACTATAGGGTAATGACCTCCCACTCACCCAGATCGGCCCAGGCTCAGCCACAGATATCTCCCTCTCTGGGACGCGGCGCACACGCAAACTTCGTAGAAGGCCTGACAAGGTACAAAGCGCTTGTTAGTTGCATAAATTTACTCTGCAGGGTGCAAGTCGGGACTTCTGAAACGCAGGGAAGATAAGAGGCAGAGAGGGCCAGACAGACAGGCTCCAAGAGATAATGTCAGGGACAGACGCACGCACCTATGTGCGCTTTTACTGGACACTGTGTTCCCCAGTAACAGCAGAGCGTTAACCCTTATTCTCAGGTTGGGCGACCAGGCACTTCAGCAGGGTGGGCAACTCCAGTCCTCAAAGGCACACCAACAGGTCAGGTTTTCAGGATTTGCTTCAGCACGGTGGCTCAATCAGCCTCTGCTTCAGCACAGGTGGCTCAGTCTGGCTTCAGCAAAGGTTGCTCAATCAGTGGCTCAGTCGACGTTGAAAGCACGGATATCCTGAAAACCTGACCTGTTGGTGGCCCACCCTGCACTACGATCCCCATTATAACACTAGAATGTTTCCTTTACAGGTGGCTGATCTCATATATTGCTGGCCACCCTTGGGATAGCTGACGTGGCTTTGCTAGGATCTGCGGAGCTGGGCACGGCAGGTTCTCCCACTTCACAGGCAGTGACATTAACCCTAGGACCACTCCTCAAATCACAACCCATTAGAGGATTGTTAAGAGTCGTTTAACCTTTTACTGCAAGGGAGACATGTTGGTGTTTCACTGCCCCCGTCTCGGTCGTTTATCCCGCTATATCCCCTGTCCTTTTTGTTCCAGTCTTGCCGCTTATCACACCCAGAGGCACTCAGAAAACCTGGAAGGAGTGTGACAGGGGGCAAAGCAGGAGCGTGCAGGGGGCAGCAGAGCGTGGAGGGGGCAAGCAGGAGGAGCGTGGCAGGGGGCAAGCAGAGCGTGGCAGGGGGCAAGCTAGGGCGAGTGGCAGGGAGCAAGCAGGGCGTGGTGGCAAGGAGGCAGGCTAGGAGGTGGCAGGGAGGCAAGCAGGAGCGTGGCAGGGGCAAGCAGGAGCGTGACATGAGGCAAGCAGGAGCGTGGCAGGAGGCAAGCAGGAGCGTGGCAGGAGGCAAGCAGGAGCGTGGATGAGCAAGCAGGGAGCGGGATGAGGCAAGCAGGAGCGTGGCAGGAGAGGCAGAGGAGCTGGATGAGCGAAAGCGAGGAGCGTTGGCAGGAGGCAAGCAGGAGCGTGGTATGGAGGCAAGCAGGGAGCGTGGCAGGAGGCAAGAGCAGGAGCGTGGCAGGAGGAGCAAGAAGGAGCGTGAGAGGGCAAGCAGGAGCGTCGGAGAGCAGGGAAGCAGGTGTTGAGCGTGGTATGAGGCAAGCAGGAGCGTGGCAGGAGGCAAGCAGGAGCGTGGCAGGAGGCAAGCAGGAGCGTGGCAGGAGGCAAGCAGGAGCGTGGCAGGAGGCTGGCAGTTTCCTTGACATTCAGACAGAGTTGGCATCTCCACACTGCAATCAATACCCTTTGGATTAGCCAGTCCTAATTCAGCGGACTATTTGTGAGAGAGATTTTTCCCTGTGTCGGCCTTATCACATGGCGTATTGATCCGTGCAGCAGTAATGATGGCTTAATACACTGTTTTATGAATACACAGAGACGGTTTCCTGCTGTGGATCAATCAGCAAGCTTGTAAACTGATTGGGTTCCAAAAAAAAATGTTACCTACAAACTGATCATCAGGAGGCTACTATGGTGCTTTTGGATTTGATATTTATTCATGGTTTGTGATCATTAATCCCTTCTATACAATACACTGCAAAGTGCATGCATTTTACACAACAAATACTTTCACACACCTTGTAAAAAGCTGGTGCAGTTCATATTTATTTTTCTAATGTTATATTTAAGTAATAATGCTTTCAAAACAGGTCATTACTTGCCAATAATGCCCTGGCTGGAAGAGTTTAAGGCCCAGGGCGAAGCCGAGTATAATCTGAGGGGATGTTACTATTTAGGCTAATGTAGGCTTTTTTTTTTTTTTTTTTTTAAATTTAATATTAACATGGAGCAGGGAGGGCGAGGATAGATGCAGGCGGAAGGGGGGGAGGTGTGAGTCATTAGGAGCAGGCTGGAGGGCAGTGCATGCAGGAAGGGGGGGGAGGAGTCAGTTGACCTGGATGCACGGCAGGGTGGGGGAGGAGTCAGTACTGGCCTGCAGGGGAGGGGGAGGGAGTCAGTACCTGGCTGCAGGCAGGGTGGGGTGAGGGTCAGTCGTGCCTGGCTGCTGAAGGGTGGGGGAGGAGTCAGTGCCTGGCATTCAGGGAGGGGGAGGAGTCAGTACCTGGCTGCAGCAGGGTGGGGGAGGAGTCAGTGCCTGGCTGCAGGGAGGTGGAGGAGTCAGTGCCTGGCTGCAGGCAGGGTGGGGGAGGAGTCAGTGCCTGGCTGCAGGCAGGTGGAGGAGTCAGTGCATGGCTGCAGGCAGGGTGGGGGAGGAGTCAGTGGCTAGCTACTGCCTCCTGTCCAATCACCTCCCCTGTCTGAAAGCTGATCTCACTCTTTGTGAATGAGAACTGAAAACTGATAGGCTGAAAAACTTGGCAGGGTGCCAAATTTTTTTACCAATCAGAGAGCAGGGATTTCAATAATGCCCTGAATTTTACAGCATTAGCCTATAATTGTTATTAACATTATTTTTAAGGTAAAGTCCATGCCAGAAAGCTTTTGGGAGAACGACACAGGACTGCAAAATACTGTAAAAAAAAACAGAGATAGATTAGATTGAGAACCATTATTATTCATATGGAGGAAATTATATCGATCTTGTTCTATCCCCAAAATATAAAAAGGAGAGGCACCGTGTACTTTTACTACAGTTTGCAGGGGTGTGCAAACTGGGGGCGCGGTGGTTCCAGAGGTCCCGCGCTCTCCCCCAAGGCTTTTGAACTAAATGCCAGGGAACCGCGTGAGGCCTCTGTAACTTTCTCCTACCTTGTCTTCGGCGACGTGTCACCATAGTAACCCGGCGTCAAACGATGCCGCGGGATCACGTGATGGCGCATTGCAATGGCAACGTTGCATCACATGACCCTGATGCGTCATTTGACGCCGCAGCTGAGCAGGGGAGGGGGCGCAAGCGGAGGAGGAGAGCAGGCTGGGGGCCGCAGAGGGAAACCTTTGCGCAATACTGCTTTACGGTATAGTATCAAGTTACATAGTTACATAGAGGTAGATAAAAAGACAAATGGCCATCAAGTTCAACCTATGCGAAATTTAGACGACAGATACTTATCCTATATTTGTACTTACAGTATTTTGATCTAGAGGAAGGCAAACAAAAAACCCCAGTGACATATCATCAGAAAATGATGTCTCATAAGGGGAGAACCCTTTCTTTTGTTGCAGGTGAAATCTTCTTTCCTCCAACCTTAAGGGATGACCCCGAGTCCTTAGTACTGCCCTTGGGATGAATAGTGCTTTTGAAAGCTCCTTGTATTGTCCCTGAATATATTGGTATCTAGTTATCATATCCCCCCCTTAGACGCCTCTTTTCTAATGTAAAAGTTTGCGAACCAGGCAAAATATGCCCCATTCTTCAGCCTCGTCAGATTTCTCGTGCCTTTTAATCCAGACCCTGAATAAGCCCTACTTGAGGGTCTACAATGCCTTTAAAAGTGCTTGGCGAAAACCCGCAAATTCTTGGCCAAATGGTGTGATTTCGCTACTTTTTTTTGCCCATCTTCAAGCAACACGACGTTTCACGACTGGCGAGCTTTCAGGGGGAGGGACATGAGCAAAACCATTGTTGGACAAGTTCACACATCTCTAATCCGAGATTGCACCCTAAAAAATCACAAAACAGCACTGTGATTTATTTTCCTGGAAAACACGCTCTCCTCCCTGCTGTATGTCTGTACATTTATATACTTGTAACAGTTCCCTGTTCTTTCCCTGTAGAATATAGCATGTCTGCAAAATCCACACGAACTACTATCCATCCTGCAGTGCAGAAGTAGGCAGCTGCACTGACACGTGGCGTATTTCCATATCAATAGTATTTATACTATTAGAACTAGTTTTAAGTGTAATGCAGGGGGCGGCCAACTCCAGTCCTCAAGGGCCACCGACAGGTCAAGTTTTCAGGATATCCCTGCTTCAGCACACGTGGCTCAATGTAGTGGCTCAGTCTTCCACTGATTAGGCCACCTGTGCTGAAGCAGGGATATCCTTAAAACCTGAGCTGTTGGTGACCCCTGAGGACTGGAATTGGCCACACCGGGTAATGTATTGCAGCACAATTCACTCAGTGACCAATCGGTGATGATCCAAAAAAGGGTCTGGGTTGGAAGAAAAGCACGACTAGGTTAAGAATAATTGCGGACAGCATAAAAGAATTGTTAAAATCCCATAAACTTAGTTGTTTTTTTCTACAAAGTACTACGGGTTATATTTTTACAGAACCCCCCACCCCCCTGTATCTGCAATACACCTGTCCTAATGGAGCCTCACAAATGTGCTAGCTTTAGAATAAAGTTCGTGAGGGCACTAGTCCCAGTGTTCAGGGCTCAGAACAAGCAGAACTGGATGTATCAATAGGCTTGATTGAAGTTAGGGTAGTCAAGGTTATGAAGGCTGTGTGAGACTCAATGTATGGTGCCTATATGTAACATGGTATCATGTATGGAATCATTTATAAGTCTCCGTGAGCAGCTGACTGTCCATACATATATACCATGACCGGACTGTCAGCTAAACTCACAGGACAAATATCAACCTTGGCAATAAAGCAATAACAGCAACCAACAGAGTACTCACAAATACAGCAGCTTAGTCCCATGTAGAGCGTGCATCACGCTGGAAATAGCAAGATGAAGGTAGTCCGTGGAATCCGGAAGCGGAGCACAGCAACGGTGAAACAAAAAAGGAGCTGCAATCTACTATGAAGATTAAAAACCTTTTATTGTGAGGAGGTGGGGGGGGTCAGAACCAACTCTGACGCGTTTCGGGCACTGTGAACGAACATGAACCAACTCTTTGACAAAGGGATTCGTCCCGAAACGCGTCAGAGTTGGTTCTGACCCCCCCACCTCCTCACAATAAAAGGTTTTTAATCTTCATAGTAGATTGCAGCTCCTTTTTTGTTTCACCGTTGCTGTGCTCCGCTTCCGGATTCCACGGACTACCTTCATCTAGCTTTAGAATAAGGTGTGTGTGGGTGTGGGGGTGTGTGGGTGTGTGTGTATATATATATATATATATATATATATGTGCCAATATATTTCACAGTGCTGCTTTTATGAATATTTTCTGTATTTTGTTACAAAACACGACAGCCCTGTGCATTGGGACGCCTGGTTCATTAATATTCTAAGCGTTGGTGAGATTTATTTAGAAGCGAGAATACAGGCTGTTTAGTGTTACCATTATTATTGAAACAATGTTATTATCATCAATATTTATTTATAAAGACACCTAATTATTTCATCCCAGTTTGTGCTCCCACGGAACACTGATTGGTTGAGGACGTTGTCATGGATACACTGCATCTGTCACCTTCTGCTCCCAAGAATGTTCCACCCATTGGGAAGTGGAGGGCTCAGACACCATAATATCAGGAGAGCTCAGACTAAATTAACCTTGATCACAAGGAATTCTGACACCATCTTACTGCACATGAGGTAGGTACCAGCAACTATAAACTGTACAGAAAGGATACAATACCCATGAGTACTGACTCCCAAATACTGCAATGAGTGAGACTGACTCCCAAAGACTGAGACTGACTCCCAAAGACTGAGACTGGCTCCCAATGAGTGAGACTGGCTCTCAATGTGGGTTACTAGCTCCCAAGGAGCGAGGCTGACTCCCAATGAGCGAGGCTGACTCCCAATGAGTGAGGCTGATTCCCAATGAGCGAGCTTGACTCCCAATGGGTGAGCCTGGCTCCCAATGAGCGAGGCTGGCACCCAATGAGCAAGGCTGGCACCCAATGAGCGAGGCTGGCACCCAATGAGCGAGGCTGACTCCCAATGAGTAAAACTGGCTCCCAATGACCGAGCTTGACTCCCAATGGGTGAGCCTGGCTCCCAATGAGCGAGGCTGGCACCCAATGAGCGAGGCTGGCACCCAATGAGTAAAACTGGCTCCCAATGAGTAAAACTGATTTCCAATAAGTGGCACAGACTCCATATGAGTGACCTTTGTTATGCCCAAAGCACTGTCAGAATCAGTCTGCAAACCTAAGGTATTTCCATAGGAAGAGAAAGGTCAGTGTCCCACGCATTGTGCTTTCATAAATATTTCAGAACTAGCTTCACGCGGCTAATGAATAAAGCATGTATTATGGTATAAATACATAGGGGGAGGGGGGTCATCACACATCACTGCACAGTAACAGAGCTATGCAGCTCTTACCTGCAAAATAGGGCTAAAATGCACTGATGTCAAATTAAGAGCAAGATGCTACATTTATTCACCTCCTTGTGCAAAGGAAAGGGTTTGAGGTCAACGGAACAACTTCTGGGACATTTTCATCCTGCACCTATTTTTTCAAAGTATTTTGCTCCAATTTTAACCCATCTGCCCCAGCTTGTGACTTGGAGACTGTCAGTAGGACATAACATTGCAAAAATACGCCATTTCCTCTGTCGCTCGACTGCTAAAACTCTAACGCTGGCCCTCATTCTCTCCCGTCTCGACTACTGTAACCTCCTGCTGTCCGGCCTTCCTGCCTCTCACCTGTCTCACCTACAATCTATTCTAAACGCTGCTGCTAGAATCACTTTATCCTCTCCTAAATCATTCCCAGTCTCTCTACTGCTTAAATCTCTCTCCTGGCTTCTTATTAAATCCTGTATTACCTCCCAAAATTCTCCTCACGTTCAAAGTAATACACTCTTTTGCCCCGTCTTACATCTCAGCCCTAGTTTCTCACTACACACCTACAAGACTCAATATCCGACTGGCACCCTCTCTAGCCACCTTTAAGACCCATCTTAAAACACACCTCTTTAAAAAAGCATATGGGTAGGTGTGTGCCTGATACTAAACATCTCAAACATCAACCCGTTGCAGGTGCACTTACTTACCTCCTATTGTCTCTACGTTCTCCCTACTTACCACTTAGATTGTAAGCTCTTCAGGGGATGGTCTCCTTTTTCCTAATGTTACTTTTATGTCTCAAGCGCTTATTCCTACTATGTGTTATATTATTATGCATTATAGCGTGCCGTGGTGCTATATAAATAAAGATATACATACGTACATTTCATTTGTTTGTTAACAGTTTTAAGGTTTTTTTTTGGTCTGTTTATATATATATTTTTTTATTTATTTATTTAAACCTAAAAATTATTCATACACTGGTTGAAATATAAAATGGTTTATTATCTGCCAGATCTGAAGTGGCGTAATTCAGAAAATCTGCATGAGATTGTGCGAGGCTGTTTGTTACATTTCGCGTAACAATGCTCCACAAAATTAAGCAGTGCGTCAAAACTCACTTTTGTCTGTGTCGATACAGAGATCCCGTGATGTGTAGGACAGACACGCGTCAGAGAGTCAGTAGAGAAAGAAGCAGGTACTATTGGGGTTGGTTTCCGCACAAACGCTAAAAAATTCCCGCAAATTGCCGGAAATGTTGCTGGGGTTTTTTTATTTTATAGTGTATTTCCTAGAGGGAATTCTATTATGTGTACATCAGATGTTGTCTTCTGTGTCCCTCTGCACCAACATTTGTTCTTGTACACGGTCTGACCCAGAACGGTTTGTTTTTATCTTGGATAAGACAGAAGTTAGAAGGCAGTCTCACTTATTTACATTGAGCATCACTCATTGGACGGCAGTCTGACTCATTGGACGGCAGTCTCACACACTGGGAAGCAGTCTCGCTCGTTGGACGGCAGTCTCATTCATTAAGAGTGAGTGTCACTCATTGGACGGCAGTCTCACTCATTGGACGGCAGTCTCACACACTGGAAAGCAGTCTCGCTCGTTGGACGGCAGTCTCATTCATTAAAAGTGAGTGTCACTCGGTGGAATGTTAAGTCAATTTGTAACAAGAAAATATAACGGAACAATAAAAGTGTGTGATTAATACAAAATGTAACTTCATTTTGAAATGAATATTCAATGAAGCAAATAATGGGAATTTTTTATTTGAAAGATAATAACATTTGTTTATATTCTTTAGCAATGGAATGCTGGATGGGACGGCATCTTTACATGTAACTGCAACTCTAACACAGTTCTCACTGTCAGACTGTGTTAGGCGCGTCCTCAGAAGATGAATGAACAAGGTAACAGACATTCATGTCACAATTTGTCACTTTACAAAGGGCAACATTTCTAGCCTTTTGTAAAGACAATTGTGGTGGATACTGATAGTGCGTGTAATTTATTGTACTGTGTAGGGTGGGTGTTTAATCTTCACAAAGAAGGTTAATTAAGATCTAATTAAGCTCCAAAACCGTTACAGTGGGGAGATCTGGAATAATTACATTATTGATCACTTAGGCAGAAAGTTTATTCTAAAAAGTAGGAATGTGGAAGATTGTTTTGCATTTTTTTCAGCTCTTACTGACAATTTTTAAGGATTACTGTGGGGTCAGTCCAACTGTGGGGTGTGACTAACTGAGGAGCATATCATTCCTTGTATTGTATTGTCTCTCTTCTACAGTGTGCACGGTTGAAGCTATATAAATAAAGATATACATACGTACAATATAACTGTGGGTGTGTCTATATCTGTGGGGTGTGTACATTTATTTGGGCTGTGTCTATCCGAAGGGTGTATTTAACTGTGGGGTGTGTCTAGCAAGCGTTTGACAAGTGTACCTCTGGCAGTAAAGGGATAAAGACATACAGCTAAAGGAAAAGCAAAAGTTAAGCTGAATTTGTGTCTGCACCAAAATGTGAGGAACTTTCAATCAAGCTATTGCCATTTAACTCTGATCATTAGTTAGAGGATTTTACATCACGTCACACTCAGGAAAGTTTTGTACACTTTTGGGGGTATGCTCTAAGGTGTGTTAGTTCAGTCTAAAACAACGATTCCCGACAGAGGGTTCAGGAAACAAGAATAAACAAGCAACTTACATATTAAATGGGGCAAAATTAGGTCAATCCTTGATACAGAAGGATTTAGGTGTGCTTGTTGACAGGAGTTTTAGCAATAGTGCCCAATGCCAGGCAGTAGCTGCAAAGGTTAATAAGATCTTATCTTCCATTAAATAGGGTATGGATAGAAGGGAAGAAAGCATAATTATGTGACCGTATGAAGTATTAGTAAGACCACGTCTTGGATAGAGTACAGTTTTGGGCACCACTGCATAACAAATTAATTTTGGAACTAGAAAAAGTACAGAGAAGAACCACCAAATTAATTAAGGGGATGGATAATCTGACATGAGGAGAGGCTAGCGAAATTAGATGCGTTTACATTAGACAAGAGGCATCCAAGAGGAGATATGATACAAATATATTCATAGTCAATACAAAGTGCTTTCAAAAGAACTATTCATCCCAAGGGCAGTACAAGGACACATGGTCATCTCTTAAGATTGGAGGAAAGTAGGTTTCACCAGCAACAAAGGAAAGGGTTCTTTACAGTAAAAAATGGGCAGAAAAGGAAACCAAGTTTAGCACTCGAGCTCACCCTCTGGTCATTTATGTAATAGTTAAAACGTAATCTTTATTAATCAGCAACCAAGATAAAATATAGGGTATTAAAACGACAAATTGAAGGTATATGTTGGATCCAAATACTGATAGCCGTATTGGCTCAGGATCCTAAATAGTAGTGTGTGGTTAGGATAATACTAATACCACACCAAACAACAGTCCTTGTAGAGGATCTGTAAGTGAGTGGAATTGTTCAGGGAATTCCCGTGAGTAAGATAATGTCAACTGTAAATCACTAAGGCAAATACCTAAATAAACCAAGATGTAACAATAGAGATGGTTGGATTTATAGTGGTGTGGAGGACACTCGGGACGGGCCAAGGGATTGCACACAGCATCGCTGTAAGGCTAAGGACCCGCTGCGGCCGGCGGCGGCCGCGGGCCACCAGCTCCTTTCCTCCAGTCTGGAGGTCCCCGCTGGCTCCTTCAGACGTGGCTGACTGCGTGCTGTGACGCGTCAGCCGGCCGATGCTGCAAGCTTCTGGTGATCAGAAGCGCTGACGCGTCACGTGGTGCAGCAGTCAGCCAATGAGGAGGGAAGGGAGGCGGCTACGGGAGGGAGTGACAGGGCACAGATCCGCTCACTGTCTCTCCCCGGCTATGGTTTGTGGGGAGCTGCAGAAACCAGGGGGTGGGGGGCTGTGACATCCGCGGGACCGCACAGCTTGGAGAGGGACATTACCCCCTGTCATGGCCGTGCCCCCCGACCCGTCTTGGTCACGCCCCCCCATGCTGAAAAAAGTCAGCTGCAGACCGCAGATCGCGGTGCAGTGACTTGCACGCGCTGCCGGCAAGCAGGGCGGCCGTGCGGACGCATGCAGCGGGGCCTCAGCCTGACTCCATAGATGGTGGAAGTTCATATTTCAATAAAGGACGCGCGGAGTCAGCGCAAGACGCGGTTTCCTGTGCGCGTTTTCCTGTTATTAGCAGGTACTGGTATCGGGAAGCAACCTGCTATAATATATTAACAGAATATGCAGGGCAAGGGGGGTTACCTTCGCTTTAACCCCTTCACTGCTAGAAAGCCCCGGGATCGGTGCCACTGCCCATTAGAGCATTGTAGGGGGTCTACGTATCAAGGCAAAAGTGGAGGAATCCTGGGCCAAAAAACTGGTCAAGGTGTATTGCTTTCAATGGGAGTTGTATTCAATGATACATATGGTGCAATTATATTGCCCCAGAATGGCCCCACTTCTGCCTTGATACTTTACACAGACCCAGCAGTGGTTAACCCTCTTGCCACGATACATTGTCATTTATTTGCTTGTTACAGTTAGTGATGCTATATCCTCCACTGAGATTTTTCTTTCTTAAAATGTCACCATTTTGGTCCTGAATAAGAATATCTGACTCACTCCATCCTGACAGCCAGGTACACATGTAAGAAACAGGCTCTGACCAACACATAATGTGTGGCTTCGATGATTAACTATTCAGAGCTTTAGTATCTGAATTAAATGTTAGAAGTGCTTATTACATTGCACGCAAGTCTCTTAGACAGGTGAGGTGACTGCCGGCAGTGACCTGACTAATTCAGTGACTCACACGGAGGGGAAGAAAAATGACACCATTTCTTTGCAGACGACTACTTTCTATTTGGTCAGGACATCTATCCCCAAGAAATGGGAACAGACATAGGAACGCAAGTGGCACCACAGTATGCAAACTTGTTTCTGGCAAAATTAGAAGCAGATTACACGTCTACCTGCCACGCAAAACCTCTGGTTTACCTTCAGTATAGCGAGTCGAGGGAGCCGAGCACACCAGGAAATACTGAGAACTGAATTACTTTAAAAAAAGGTTATTTTGCGGCTGGAGCGAGAGGCGAGCTGCCATTTTAAAAAAATAAAAAAAAGGTCATTTTAATGACTATAATAATCAAAAATATCCAGGATTAGGATATGTTTTACTATTATAGTCATTAAAATGACCTTTTTGCAGTACAGGCATACCCCGGTTTAAGGACACTCACTTTAAGTACACTCGCGAGTAAGTACATATCGCCCAATAGGCAAACGGCAGCTCACGCATGCGCCTGTCAGCACGTCCTGAACTGCAATACCAGCTCCCTACTTGTACCGAAGCTGTGTGCAAGCGGGGAGATTATAGAGCCTGTTACAAATGTGTTATTTACATCAGTTCTGCACATATATGACGATCGCAGTACAGTACATACATCGATAAGTGGGGGAAAGGTAGTGCTTCACTTTAAGTACATTTTCGCTTTACATACATGCTCCGGTCCCATTGCGTACGTTAATGTGGGGTATGCCTGTAATTCAGTTCTCAGTATCATCTGGTGTGCTTGGCTCCCTCGACTCGCTATGCTGTTCTTTGACTAAGATTTTTTTTGCCTCAAGCCCCCTCCCTATTTTCCAGTTCCAGTTAGTCCCCATGATCTAAGGCAGGGGTCTCCAAACTCAGTCCTCAAGGGCCACTAACAGGCCAGCTTTTCAGGATATCCTTGCTTCCGCAAAGGTGGCTCAATAAGTGGCTTCATTGGAGACTGAGCAACTGATTGAGCACCTGTGCTGACGCTGGGGTATCCATAAAACCTGGCCTGTAGGTGGCCCGTGAGGACTAATTTGGAGACCCCTGATCTAAGGGCACCCCAAGTTGCTTTTTCCTGATACCACCTTTTCTTTTATGTTACCTTCAGTATACAAATGACATTCCTTATTTGCACTGCTCAACAAACTTCCTACAATTGTATGAAAACTTTACTGCATTTCATCCATAGACTCAACCAATCCCCCATGCAAATCAACTTACTATACACTACTAATAAAGGATAATCAGATACAGACGTCCCTTGACTGCAAGCCTGCAGACCAGCCCACCTAACTTAGAAATGAGAGTCTCCACCCTAGACACACCAAACATGTATTTATTTACAGCCAGGCAACAAGGTCCAGCCGTTTCTGTTTAGAAACCACACACAGGGCTCAACATCTGAAAAAACCCAGGAGGTACTTCATTAACCAAGGCTATAAATCCAGCCTTCGGACAACAAAATACACAGAGCCACTCGCATACCCAGGAAACCCCTCTTGGACTGCAAACAAAAAGAAAGGCATGTCCCGCTAGTTATCACTTGCAAAAGCCAAGTGGAAGTTGTATGCAAAATAACCAGAGACCTCCAACCCATCGGCCATAAAGATGACTTACAAAAAGTGTTAGTTTTATCATCAGCCGCTGTATCAATGAGACTCGGGTTGCCATCTTCTCTCCCAGAATATCTCACCCTCACTGTTTATTGGCTCCTCTTCCATCTGATGGTACTGTAGTGGCATCAATGGACTGGAAGTGAAGCTTCATGTGATTCGATCTGCCATATTGTTGTATCCCAGAGAGGAGGGATTTTAGAGGGACTTTCTCCCGCTTACAAACGTTCAAGGAAATGTCTGATGCACCATTAATAAAAGCTAAGAAAAAAATAATACTGTTCTGGTTTTTTTTTTGTTTGTTACACCTTTAAAGTACTGTAGTTCCAACACACAGAGCGCAGCAGTCAAGCACAGGCTAATATATATATATATATATATATATATATATATATATATGTAGCCCCGAGGTAAAATTTCACTCTCTGGCCCCCCTCTGCGTGTGCCGGGGGATCGCGGGTGCCGCCGTTGTCTCTGACGGACCCGCCGGGAGAACGCAAGGGTGGGGGCCAGTGCAGGGAGCAGAGCGTTGCTGTAAGGCGCAGGCCGGTTGCCGGGGACGCGATCGGGCCGTCGCTAAGGCCGCGATCGCGTTACCACCGGCCCGGCGGCTTAAGGAGAGGGTGCCGCCATTGCGCGTTAGTTCGCGCATGCGCAGTAGATGGCCAGCGCAGGGAAGGCTCCAGACAGGTCGCGCATGCGCAGGTAGGATCCCCAGAGCTAGGGAGAGATCGCGCGAGGGCAGGCATAGGGAGACAGAGGTCAGGTGCTCCCTTGCGGCCAATAGGGCTGGAGGAAGCTCAGCCCGGGAATATAGATACATTTCCCGGGCTTTGCAGAGTGAGTCTGCACGAGGAGAAGGAAGGAGTAGGAAGGGTGTAGGGAGCGCGTGGCTCCTGCACCAGGTAAGGGTTCTCCTTAGGTCCCCAGGCAGGCCCCAATTCCCGGTAAGGGCAGGGGGTAACTGAAGAGGGACGGCCCTAGATAGGGAAGGTCACCCTTAGGTGCGGAAGGTTTAGTTTGGCAGTGCCACAGCGAATAGGGCTGTGCGCACTGGCAAATAGGCACAGCGTGCAAGCAGTGGATTTGCTGCGGGTTCCAGTATATGGTGTGTGTTATGTTAGCTGTGTGTGTGTGTCGCTGCATGTGCTGGGCGCAGCGTGTGTGAGTACCTGCATGTTGACGGTGAGAGCGGTGTGTCTGCTGCAGGTGCTTTAGGCTGTTAGTATCAGTGAGTTATTAGGTTACAGTTAGGGACTTGGGTAGCTAGGGGAGGGGGCAGGTTATTACTCCGCAGGCCCTAGGAGATTTCCCCCAAGCCACCCCAGGTTGCGGTTCATCAGGGACAGGCCCTAGGTTAGGGTTCCTGTCACTGTAGGGATAGATAGGGATAGCGGCGGTTGCTGTTCCCGTGCGACGGTGTGTTACCGAGAGACGGTTGTGTTCCGTGAAGCGGTGGGACCCTCGTTGGGGTTCCCGGAGAGTATCACCTGGATAGGATCAGACGGATGCATCGCACGTCTGACCCTTTGTGAAGATCGTTGCAGGCCCGAGCACAGGAGTGCTCGGCAGGTAACGCTGTATCATAAGTGCACCAACAGGCCTTAACTAATTTAGTGACTGCGCAGTCACCCACTACCTCCGTAGGAGTACGAGACATTGGGTGTGGGGGATCACAGGACACTGGGTGGGAACACCAGACATTGGGCTGAGGTGATATGGTTAAGGTGATGCGGATAGAGCATGATGTTATGTAATGTGTTATAAGTGTGTTCAGTAAAGTGTTAGTATTATATATGTATGTTATTGTATTTCTTACCCAGGGCTATCTTTCATAACGGGGATCCTGGGTAAGTGGAGGCGCTGCACCAGGTAAATGGTAAGGGTTTCCCCAGGCTCCCAGCTAGCGGAGGCTCAGATCTCCTGGAGCCGCAGGTGTTATACAGCTACCAGTAGTCCCTTAGAAGAGGTGTGCCGCAGGGAAAGGGACCGGTTAGACCACAGGGGCCAATGTGAGATTGGGTGGGTCAGGCCGGTTCACAAAAAGGGCTACATATATATATATATATATATATTAGAAAAAGAAAAGAGAAAAAGCGCCCGATCCTTGTGTAAAATCAGATGAACATTTTAATAAATCATGGACAAGACAAATGCACACTTACAATTTGTCTGATTAAAATAAGCATTTTATGGGACCTGCCCATGCACCAATCGAAGACTCCACAGTCACCTCCGCTCTGCAATCTCACGATCAGTTCGAGACCCAGTAGTTGGGAACGCCGTTTTCTCCAAGGTGTATAGATTATCATCCGTCAGGAGCTTCTCAGCAGCGTGCGTCCGCCATTACTCCCACGCATGTGGTACTGGATACCGGAAGGACTTTCCTTGTGGTTACTGTTCCTTGTGGTTCCCCTGATGAAATATCCCAAAGGTCTGAAGAAACGCGTAGGGACGGTTTGCACATGCAACTACGGTGGCTGACCTGCCTTCGCGCACCAGGAGAGAGAACACCGTAACACACAAGGAAAGTCCTTCCGGTTATCCAGTACCACAATGCGTGGGAGGTAATGGCGGACGCACGCTGCTGAGAAGCTCCTGACGGATGATAATCTATTACACCTTGGAGAAAACGGCGTTCCCAACTACTGGGCTCTCGAACTGATCGTGAGATTGCAGAGCGGAGGATTGACTGTGGAGTATCTTCGATTGGTGCTGGGGCAGGTCCCATAAAATGCTTATTTTAATCAGACAAATTGTAATGTGCATTTGTCTTGTCCATGATTTATTAAAATGTTCATCTGATTTTACACAAGGATCGGCGCTTTTTCTCTTTTCTTTTTCTAATAGGTACTATGGGAACTTGGTGAGCCCAAGAAGAAGCAGCCTGGACCTTTGTTTTATTCATTCATGGACTTCATTTGGACTAATAAGTACATTTTTATATAGTTTAATTTTTTGTATTTTTATGCTTTTTTTATATGTTCAACAGACCATTTCATTTTTTTATATTTTTTGCACATTTTTTACAATTAGATTTTGTTGTGATTCATGTTGCTATAATAATTTTTTCCAATTGTTATAGGTAGCACTAGTGGTTCATGTAAACATCATACTCAATTTTGATATTGGTGCAAACATTTTGGCACACGTCACCAGGGGGGGCAGCAATTTAGGGTGGTGTTGAAAAAGGAGCGCTGGTCTTTAAAACTGTCCATAATATATATAATATATATATATATATATTATATTATATAATATATATATAATTCATATATATATACGACAGTTGTCGCCATCCGGGGGCCTCACACTCTATCATCCGGCGGCCATGGGAACTCGTGTGCAACAGCGCTGCAAAGTACAATTATGTGAGTGTCCTTGGCAGACCAGGATGTGGCCAACTTTTTTTCCTCCGGGCATGCCAATAAATAAGCACACTTTTATGGCGGACCACTGCAACTGCCGTCCTCTGCTCCCTCCCCCCCCCCCCCCCTGCCTCTCCACACTCAATCACCCTCCAGGGGAGTCAACCTACCACGGCAGATGTGACTTCCAGGCGAAGCTAGAAATTCGGATGGTGCAGGAACAGATGGGCCCCGGGCAAAAAACCGGGAGGGAGGGTGGTGGGGGTGGGGGAGAGCGGGAGGTGTGGCTGATCACCGAGTATCATGTTGTAGCCCTGTGGACATCTGTAACAGAAACCTACAATCTGCTGATCCCAAACCTCTGAGGGAAAACTAGCTCTTTGGATCAT
Source organism: Ascaphus truei (assembly GCA_036426205.1). Taxonomy (NCBI): domain Eukaryota; kingdom Metazoa; phylum Chordata; class Amphibia; order Anura; family Ascaphidae; genus Ascaphus; species Ascaphus truei. The sequence goes on from CM071571.1 coordinate 18,059,565, forward strand.
GTTATTAACAGAAACACACAATAATATACAGAATGTCTTCATTCACTCTGGTGTCAAAAATCTAATTGGAAAGCATACAAATAAAAAACATACATATACAACTTCTTGACAATATCTATTTATCTATAAATTAGATGTATATATTATTCATTCCCCCAGATAACACGACATCACATTATATAACAAGAATATCACAGAGTTTCCATATGATTCAGTGGCAGTGTGTATATCACACCATGTCCCACCAAGAGAACAATGGACCCTGTATAATATATTATATTATATTATATATCTATATATATAGATATATATTAATTAAATTGTATGATCGTATAATTGCAGAAAAATGTTTACTTTTGTATAGCAATAGGATAGTTGTGTAATCGTATATTTTCTCAGCTGAAGAGTTTCGATGAATTTTTATAATCATATCCTTGTCAGTATTTCACCACACGATAAATACATTCTCCACTCCCGGGATATAAGTACCTGAGGTAAACACTTCCAGAAGCAGCAATAACCACAATAACACAACACTGCAAGTGGGGTCATTCATGAAAACTGCGGTTCTGGCACGGAAACTCCCACTCAAGTCAATGAGATTATTGTGCGGCAGAGCCGGATAGGCAATATCGTACTTTAATGAATAACCCCACAGAAGCATAATGATTGAACAAAGTGGGCCACAGAAAATCAGTACTAGAAGATACCCACAGGAAGCTCTGTACTCCGCCAAGGGAGAATCAAAAACCCAACACTCACAGCTCTTCCTATATACACCAATAAAACAAAGCACCGCAATCAACATCCAATATAACCAATTATTCTGTTTTCATTACTATATGTATTATCTAAATAAAAATCTTCCCATAAGTATGGGTCATTTTGTTTAATCCTTTGGCCAACAACTCAATTTCATTTGCAACCCTACCAGCAAGATAAATGTCCCTATAACAATATATACCCCGTCCACAAGCCAATCAGGAATCAGAACCATCATCCAATCAAACCCACGGCAACTAATAACAATCAGCAAACGCATTGATAAGATCCCATCGGGTATGTACCCGGGCAAGAGCACGTGGCTGTAAGCAGTATGCGGTAGGGCTGTATGCAGCAGCACTCTAACCGTTGGAGTTCGTGGCGTTGGAATCGTCCTCAGGGAAGGGGGATGTACACGGCTAAGGCCACACAGTTGGCGAAAATAGTCCGCAAAATAATGATCTCAAATGGGTCTGAAGGGGAAGATTAGAGGAGAAAGGAAGGACCGAGAGAAGACACATACACATATAAACAGCGTACACGGATTTATGTATCTATACTATAATAATCGAAATCTTGTTTGTGAGTCTCTGTAGACATTGCTTGGTCCGTCAGTCCCGCCACCCCACACGGCTCCCATTGGCCGGTGTGTCTGCCCCCCCCCTCCTGTGTCCCGCCCCCACCCGGCTCTTGAGCCGGGTATATGTTTGCCCTAGTACGCATGCGTTCTCCCCACCCTCCTCCCCTTGAGTCACCCCCCCCCCCCGGCGCCTCTCCCCCAGAACCCGGCACCTCATGCGTCTCTCGTTCCCCACACGCTTCTCCGGCGACCTCCTCCCCACTCTCCTCCTCCCTCCACGGCGTTCTCTCACCCTCTCCTCTCCTTCCTCCCTCCACGTCCCCCAGCGCTCTCCTCCGCCTTCCCCCGCCCTTCCTCTCTGATCGCCTCCCCGCACTTTCTCTCTCTTCCGACCCCCTTCCCCGGACCTCTCCACCCCCTTCCCCGCGCTCTCGCTTCGTCCACTCCCCCCCCCTCTCCCCCACAGAGCACGCTCTCTGCGCTCTCCCTCACATAGGCCGCTACCCCAGCTCCCTATCCCCGAGAGCGCTCCCCCGGCTCTCTCCGCCTCTCCCGTGCAAGGCGCAGCACCTCACCGGAGCGTCTCAGCCTCGCCGCTGAGGAGCCGAGGTGGAGGAGGGCGGCCGTGTGCAAGGTGAGTAAACGCATGGGAATGGGTTCTTTAACACGCCCCTGACCCCCCTGGCCCCCCCCTGACCTTTGCCCCCTGTCCTCCCTGCCCTTTGCCCCCCCGCCCTCCCTGCCCTCCGCCCCCGCCCTCCCTGCCCTTTGCCCCCGGCCCCTTTTCCCCCTCCTGCCCTTTGCCCTCCCCTCCCTGCCCTTTGCCCCCCCCCTCCCCCCCTGCCCTTGCCCCCTTTGCCCCCCCTCCCTCGCCCTTTACCCACCCCCCTCCCTGCCCTTTGTCCTCCCTCCCCTGGCCCTTTGACCTCCCTCCTGGCCCTTTGACCTCCCTGCCCTTTGTCCTCCCTCCCTGCCCTTTGACCTCTTGCCCTTTGCCCCCCCCCTCTCACCTTTTAAAAAAAACACCTAAAAAAAACAACCTCCCTGCCCTTTGACCCCCCCTCCCCTGCCCTTTGACCCCCCCCTCCCTGCCCTTTGACCCCCCACCCTGCCCTTGACCCACCCCACCACCCTCCCTGCCCCCTCCCTGCCCCTTTGCCCCCCTGCCCCCCGGACTTCTACTCTCCTTGCACACCCACTCTGCCTTTGCCCCCCCCCCTGCCCCTCCCTGCCCTTTGCCCCCACGCCCCCTCCCTGCCCCTTCGCCCCCCGCCCTTTGCCCCCCCCCCCCACCTTCCCTGCCCAGCCTTACCCCCCCCCCGCCCCTCCCCCAGCCCCCCCCCCGCCCTCCCTTGTTGCCCCCCCGCCCCTCCCTGCCCTTTGCACCCCCCACCCCTCCGCCCTTTGCCCCCTGCCCCTCCCGCCCTTGCCCCCCCCCCCCTCCCTGCCCCTGCCCTGCCCCTCTGTTAGCCCCCCCCCGCCCCTCCCTGCCCTTAGCCCCCCGCCCCTCCTTGCCCTTAGCCCCCCCGCCCCTCCCTGCCCTTAGCCACCCCGCCCCTCCCTGCCCTTAGCCCCTTTGACCACCCTGCCCTTTGACTGCCCTTTGCCCCCCTGCCCTTTGCGCCCCCTGCCCTTTGCGCCCCCTGCCCTCTACCCTCCCAGCCCTTTGCAGCTGCCCCGCCCTTCCACGTCCCCCACCCCGCCCTTCCACGCACCCCCCGCCCGCCCTTCCACGCCCTTCCCTTCCACGCCCTGCCCTTCCACGCTCCTTGGCCCCTTCCCCCCGCCCTTCCATGCTCCTTGGCCCCTTCCCCCTGCCCTTTCACGCCCCTTGGCCCCTTCCCCCCGCCCTTTCACGCCCCTTGGCCCCTTCCCCGCCCTTTCACGCCCCTTGGCCCCTTCCCCCCACCTTTTTCTATCCACCCCCTCCCCATGGCCCCTTCCTCCCGCCCTTTCACGCCCCTTGGCCCCTTCCCCCCACCTTTTCACGCCCCATGGCCCCTTCCCCCCGCCCTTTCACGCCCCTTGGCCCCTTCCCCCCCGCCCCATTCACTGCCCCTTGGCCCCTTCCCCCGCCCGCCCTTTCACCCCGCCCCTTTCACCCTCCCCGCCCTTTCATCCCCTGCCCCTTTGCCCTGCCCCCCCCCCCGCCCTTTCACGCCACCTGCCCCTTCCCCCCCCCTTATAGCCCCCCTTCCCCCCTTGCCCCTTACCCGCCCCTTCCCCCCCCCCCTGCTTCCACGCCCCTTCCCCCCCCCCCCCTTCCACTCCATGCCCCCTGCCCTTCCACGCCCGGGCAACACCGGGTATATCAGCTAGTATAATATGTGTGTGTGTGTGTGTGTTTGTGTGTGTGTACTAAGGAAATGTAATACTGTATATCAAACGTAGGTGTATGAATCAAAGCAAATATGGTGGTATAGTTCTGGTGCAAAATATCTGCATCATACAGTATGTGGTGAAATAATAAGTGTAATATAAGCGCTAGTGTAAACAAAATAATAATACAGTGTTATAAACAGTGATATATACAGAGACAAAACCTGATACAGTTAATGATGATGGTAGTCCTGGAGCTCCTGAGAGGTAGATCTGGTATCTTCCAACCAGATGAGAAGATTCGTGTGGAGTAGCCTCCTATGGCGCTAAGGATGAGAGTGAATGAGTCTTGTGCAGTGATTTTCTTCTTACAATGGAATACCTCGAGAAAAGGGAACAAGTAAAAAACAAAAACACCGCAATAGTGTTTATCTTTGAGTCAACAATGACCGTATGGGACAGATATAAAGAGCATTATTGGTTAAAACAATTGTAAACCTCAATTGACATAACATATGTAAGGTTATAACAGTTGACTTTTCTCCTGCTATACGAGAAATAGTTTCTCCTGCTGAATAAGAATTGCGCTTCCAAGCGCTTGTGCTTAAGGAAGCTACGTTGCTCCGCCGTTTAGAAAACTGAAATCCTACTCACCGTCCATGGAGTAGGACATGTACGTGGTTCGGGTCTTTTGCCGGGGTTGCCGCTTCTGTGTGGTGTAGAACGTCCTTGATGCGGAGAGATGTCTTGAGGTCCTCGTGGTCTGCTACCAAACGAGTAGTTTCTAACCACCGTCTCCTCCCGCTGACGTCACCCTTCTGTTGCACAGCTACGGGGTCCCTGGATGGCCAAAAACCTTCCTACGTGTTTCGAAACTCTAATACTGGTTTCTCTTCTCTTCGAAGGGATCCAGTATTGAGGAGTTGCGAAACGCGTAGGAAGGTATTTGGCCATCCAGGGACCCCGTAGCTGTGCACACCAGACGGTGACGTCAGCGGGAGAGACGGTTAGAAACTACTCTGTTGGTAGCAGACCACGAGGACCTCAAGACAATCTCTCGCACTCAAGGACGTTCTACACCACACAGCAACGGCTAACCCCGGCAAAAAGACCCCAAACCACTGTACATGTCCTACTCATGGACGGTTGGTAGGATTTCAGTTTTACTAAACGGCGGAGCAACGTAGCTTCCTTAAGCACAAGCGCTTGGAAGCGCAATTCTTATTCAGCAGGAAACTATTCTCGTATAGCAGGAGAAAAGTCAACTGTTTATTAACCTTACATATGTTTTATGTCAATTGAGGTTACAATTGTTTTAACCAATAAATGCTCTTTATATCTTGTCCCATACGTCATGTTGACTCAAAGATAATACACTATTGCGGTGTTTTTGTTTTTTATCTCTTGTTCCCTTCTCTGAGTATTCCATGTAAGAAGAAATCACTGCACAAGACTCTTCCACTCTTCATCCTTAGCGCCATAGGAGGTTATTCCACACGAATCATACAGTTATGTTCAAAGAGGAAAAAAAACTTATATACACATATATATATAATATATATTATAATATATATATTAGATATATATATATTATCTATACCCAACACACACAGTTGTGTGAAAAAGAAAGTACGCAGGATTGCATCGTTTCCGCATGATGCAGCCCACAGCGTGTTTATACCGGCACACGCCTGCCCGACACCCGGTGTGACATGTCCGGGGATCCTGGTGGATCCATTTTGGCTTTATTTTTCTTAAATAAATCATGACGGTGTAATATGTCATGTGTTGTTGTTCATCTGAGGTTGTATTTACCTAATTTTAAGACTTGCTAAGGAACAGATGATTGTTATTATGTCCTGATATGTAAAACCATGGAATTCAACGAGGGTGTACTTTCTTTTTCACACAACTGTATATAGATAGATAGATAGATAGATAGATAGATAGATAGATAGATAGATAGATAGATAGATTATACAAATGTTGGTAACCCTTTCAGTGCTGGAGCGGCTGTCAAAGCATTACTTTGCAGTGTGTTGCTGACCTCTCCAGCACTGAAGGGGTTAGGAGCGGAGCGGCAGAGTTCTGACACGGAACAGCTGCCTTCCTCCTCACACCAGGATCCCCCGACATGTCACACGGGGTGTCGGGCAGGCGTGTGCCGGTATAAACACGCTATGGGCTGCATCATGCGGAAACGATGCAATCCTGGGGCAACGCAAACTGCATCCAATGTATCGGAGACAAAACCCTATTGATTTATATGGTATTTTATTCTTGTATTACCACATTCGCCTTGATACATAAACCTTATCCCCCACAAAGTTTTATCCTCCCCCCCCCCCCTTGTGCCTTCCAGACAGGCCTATTCCCCCCTCTTTCCATCCTGCTCTCACTCATATATACTAAAGGTGGGAGTTTCAAGATCAGGAAATATCCTACCCCTGTACCACTGAATGTAGCGGTGTCACAGGCTTTGCACAAACTGCCAAAACTCTCCCCAAAGTTGCCAGAAACCCTGTAGATTTGAGCCCCTTCGCCGGAGACTTGTCACATGCTGAGTAATAGCGAATATCGCTATTTTTGCTGCATTTTTAAAAGTCCAGAATGGGACAGTCCTGTGAATTTGCAGATTTGTGGCCTAATTCTCTGCCCCCAGCGAGCGTCACACATTAAAACCAAGGGGGTGGGGGGTTATTTTTTGGGGGAGAAGTGTTTTCCTGACACAGCGTGTTCTTTGATACTCCAGGGGAGGGGGAGGGGGGGGACTTGGGGTTTGTCACAGAAGTCACAGCACTAAAGTATCTTAAGCCGGAGGGGCCTGCAACATGAGATGTATTTTGCATTTTAATGCATGGTTTCATTTATTTGGAAGGGGGGGTTGGAGTTGTGGGGAGAGGGGTTTGCATCTTTAGATCTCTCTGATTGTGTGTCAGTGGCATGCGGCCTATTGTATAGTAATCACATATCACTCCCGCATCAGGAATGAATACATCTCGCTGCTTCTATCATCTGCAAATGCCCAGGCCCCTGGGGACGATACAAAAACCAAGTGGGTCTATGGGGACATTCGCTGTTCTCGGGTTCTCTCGCTGCAATCCTGTGTTAATTGCCATTGACTTGGATGGCAGTTCATGCGGGTTCACAGCACGATATCCCATATCGTATATATTAGTATATATTAGTAAATCCCGCAGTATGTATCTAGGACAGGGGGGGGCAACTCCAGTCCTCAAGAACCACAAACAGGTCAGGTTCTCAAGATATCCCTGCTTCAGAACGGGTGGCTCAATCAGTGCCTGCTTCAGCACATTTGGCTCAATCAGTCCCTGCTTCAACACAAGTGGCTTAATCAGTCCCTGCTTCAGCACAGGTGGCTCAATCAGTCCCTGCTTCAGCACAGGTGGCTCAATCAGTCCCTGCTTCAGCACAGGTGGCTCAGTCTTCGACTTCAGTCTGGTGCGATTCTGAGGGGAAACTAACTGTGACAGATGTATCACAGATAAAAATCCTAATTATTTACAACCGGAGCAAAAAAACTGCACCAAATGAATAAAAATAACTGCCTTACAGGACCTGATGGGTTTCTTTGCGCACCACTTTCGCAGCCCGGGAGACACTGCTGCCCGTGTAGAAAGTATCGCAAAAGGTCAATTTTTACGCAAATTTATGCGGCTTTTTGCGCCAAATTCATGCGATTTTGCCCCGTGCGGCTCATCTTTGGTTTCACATAGACAAAACTGAAGCCGAGGAAGGGGTCAGACGGGAGCTTGGATGTAATCAGCAGAGCGCGTGTGCAAAGGATTTATAATACTTAGTGACAAGTGTGCACCACTCTTGTGCGCCAACGCTGCATCAAAGTTGTCCGTCAACTTTGTGATGGGTGTGCAAAAGACAAATCCAAGTAGACGCAAACAATAAAGAGGCAATCCATGACAGCGATTTAATGTAGCATTGAAGCAGGGGGTTTCCGGAGCAGAATCCCGTTAATTTCAGCTCCGGGAACCCCCTGCTTCCGGAAATACCTCCGCGGGGGGCGGCTTGACGGCGGTGTTGTCGGTGCAGTGTCACCGCGCCCCGCGCTTACACAGGCCCTGCGCTCTTCCCCACAACAGTTAAACTGATTACCGGGGGGGGGGGGGGAGGGAGGTATGGAGAGCGTGGGCCGCTGTAACTGTCTCTTTCCTTCTATCCGGCATCTCCTGCTCCTCATCCCCGCGACGTCGCGACGTCAGGCTGACGCCGCAACATCGCTGAGATGAAAAGCAGGAGGAGATGCCAAAGCAGGTAAGCGGTCCTGAGGTCCAAGCGGGCCCTAGAAGTAGGTGCCGGGGGCCGCTCTCCGCGGCTACCAGGGATTACGGAATGGCCGCAGTTCAAATCTCCCGCGGCCCAATAGGAAGCCGTGACATCATCGGCGCGGCTTCCTATTGGCCCACGTGACACGGGAGCTTTAAACTTTAAAGCCCTGCTTGCTGAGCCGTAGTGACTACCCGCACCTACTGCGGAGGTAAGTGTCTCCGGAAGCAGGCGGTCCCCGGAAGTGAACATAATGGGGTTCGGCTCCAGAGACCCCCTGCTTCAAAAATTAAAAACAACTTCGCAAAAAGAATCGCCGCCATGGATGGCTCCGCTAATGATTTTATAGGTATGAACAGGAAACAAACCCTACAAAAAAAAATAAAAAAACGGGGGCCACGGTGTGGGGATTACACCAAAAGGTGCCGCTAAGGATTTTAAGTCAGAAATTGATTTTGTGATGCAATGCACTTTCTACACATTTTTAATAAACAATTATTTATTCTTTTGGCCCCATAGATCCTTCCGGGTTTTGTGACAAAATCATTTTTCTTTCCGAAGGGAACACTGTAGTTCGACATCTTATAAGTCATGTGTTGTTCTCGGTCTTTGGTTGACTGAGGATGGCGTCAAGGGGAAGGAAGGGGGTAAAAACCTGGGACTTGCTTTCGGGGAAAAAAAGGAAGTTACCACGGGAAAAGAAAAAATGACATAGACACGCTCGGAACTATCATGGCTACAAGGGAAATATTCAAAAGCTTTTTTTTTTTTTTAAATATATACTGTATTTATACTAGAGAGATTTTTAAAAAGCCGTATGTGAACCAGATTCAGGGCAATAAACACGTCACTAACATTGGTGCTACGTGGTCTGTCCCTTTGATCACAAATTGGCATACGTATCAAGGCAAAAGTGGTGTAATTCTGGGACAAAAAGCCGTAACACCAGTGTGAAAAGAAAAATCCCTGAGAAATAGGATTTTGTCTTTGATAGATTTGGAGCACACATACATATGGGCCAACGTTACTAATCAGATATTCGCAAAGCTCCGACCTTCGCCCAGCAAAAACAGAGCAAAACGGGGGCAAAAACGGTGTAAAACTGGTGCAAAAACACTGCATCCGACTTGTGAATCTAAATCCCATTGGTTTAAACAGGAAAGTTTTGCCTCAGACTGGCATGCGCGTCACCTTAGCAAACGCCTTAGTCGAAGACTGAGCCACCGATTGAGCCACCTGTGCTGAAGCGGGATATCCTTAAAACCTGACCTGTTGGTGGCCCTTGAGGACTGGAGTTGCCCTCCACTGCATTCGATCCCTACATATTCCCCATCAAGCTACAAACGACCCCAGCACCCCCGGGTCCCTATCAGATCCCTGCAGTAGAAAAGATACTTCCACTCCACGATGCTGATACAAGCTCTGCGGATGGGGTTCTTCAGGGTCAAGCAGAGCAGCGCACGTGGCGGCCTCGTGGCCGAACTGGCCCCCTGCTTCTTCTGCTTGCTGTATGCCTGCCGCTTCCGCTGCGTGGAGCTGACTGTGGATATGGTGGGATTGGCGGTGTTGCCCATCAACTTGGCCTGGCGGGCAGCGTCAATGGCAGCCTGCCAGGAAAGGGCAGCACCTGCAGAGGGGATGTGCTCGCTGGCCAGGCCGGTGGTCGAGTTCATGGTGTCCAGCACGGGGAGCGGGTTTGTGTAGTTCGAGCCTGCAGAGGGACACAGGAAGGAATACAGATGTAACATGACGTGCATGGAATGTACCAGTCACCGTTACTCCGAGCGGCTTGTGTAGGTAGAGGCGCCAGAGCTCAAAGTGCAGGAAAACTCATTTATATCGCAACTGCAATAAATAATTCAGCTTTAAAGCAGTAAGGGCAGTTACCATGTGGGATTCATTACCCATGGAGACTGTGATGGCAGATACAATAGATGGCTTAAAAAAAAAAAAGGTCGGACATCTTTTTAGCAAGGAAAGGTATACAGGGATATACCAAATAAGTAAACATGGGAAGGAGGTTGATCGAGGGAGAAATCTGATTATTTGGAGTCAGGAAGGAATTAATTTTATTCCTTATGAGACATCATGGATGATATTTCACTGGGGCTTTTTGTTCACCTTCATCTGGATCAATATACATGTCTTTTTCAACCTCATCAACTATGTAACAATGTAACTATATAACGATGTGACTATGTAAAGTAACAGATCAATAAACCCTTGACCCCCGAGAATCCCCCTCCCCAGCTTCCGAGATATTTGTAGTTTTGTTGTGCTGGCTTCGATATAAAACAACGACCACAGGCTCATGAATAGAAAAACACAAAATCATCTCTTGACATCACTGCAGCATTCTACCTACCATGTGAGCTGTGAACCCTGACCCCACGGCCATTTTGTTTCCCCCGGTGACCAACCTATTTGATGCTTAGCAAGCCACGGGGTGGATTTCTGAGGGAGATAAAGTGACTTGCCCAAAGTCACAAGGAGACACAGAGCTGACACCAGGAATTGAACCAGGTTCCCCCTTTCCAAACTCAGTGTCATTGTTTCCTGAGCCAGAGTCTTTACTTACTGAGCCACTCCCTTTCCCTTGATATATCTGCCACTATGTGTCAAGCAAAAAGTGCTAGAATTCTGGGACAGAACAAAGTGCCCCAGACATATCAAAGAATGAATCCGATTGATTGTAATGGGATTTTATTCTTTGATACGTCTGGTGCAGATTTTTCTGTGACGGAAACAAGCTGCCGGTGGATTTGATGTGAAATGTGTGATGAAGATTAAGCAAGGGGAAAGTAAAGGCAATTTATTAAATCATTGTATTGTTGGAACTGTCTATATGGGACTGTAGTTATAAGCTCCTGCATAATCATCTTAACCTTCCACAACCCTAAAGGGGTTTTTAGCTCCTATAGGAACTATTAGGTCGGTTACCCCATGTATCAAAGTAAAAGTGCTGCAATTCTGAGGCACAACGAGTGCACAAGATGCACCAAAGAATAAGATCCTATCATTTTAATGGGACTTTGTTCTTTGATACATATGGTGCAGTTATTTTGCCCCAGATTTGCTCCACTTTTGTCCTGATACATACGCCTTTAGGTATCAACGTAGAGAAACGTATCTGGGTGCACTGTTTGTTTGTTTTTAGAGCAGACATGGGGCATATATAAGACTCTTTCTTACACCTGATGCAGAGAGATGAAAAATTGATACATCTCATTATAATCTGTGCACCATGTAACTCCTCCCCCAACTCCTCCTACTGACGCTCCCCAAGGTGCAAACTGGGGCAGAGACGCAGAATGTGATACATCTCATTATAATCTGTGCGCCATGTAACTCCCCCCAACACCTCCTACTGACTCTCCCCAAGATGCAAGCTGGGGCAGAGACGCAGAATGTGATACATCTCATTATAATCTGTGCACCATGTAACTCCTCCCCCAATCGCCATACTGACTATCCCTATGGTGGCAAGCTGGGGCAGGGACGACGCAGGAATGTGTAAATCTCATTATAATCTGTGCGCCATGTAACTCCTCCCCAACTCCTCACTGACCGACGCACCAGGTGCAAAGCAGGGGCAGAGACGCAGAATGTGATACCTCTCATTATAATCTGTGGCCCATGTAACTCCTCCCCCAACTCCTCCTACTGACGCTCCCCAAGTGCAACAGGGGCAGAGACGCAGAATGTGATACATCTCATTATAATATCTGTGCGCCATGTAACTCCTCCCCCAACTCCTCCTACTGACTATCTATGTGCAAAGTCTGGGGCAGAGAGAGCAGAATGTGATACATCTCATTATAATCTGTGCGCCATGTAACCCTCTCCCCCAACTCCTCCTACTGACGCTCCCCAAAGGTGCAAGCTGGGGCAGAGACCAGAATGTGATACATCTCATTATAATCTGTGCGCCATGTAATCCTCCCCAACACTCTCCTACTGACTATCCCTATGGTGCAAGCGGGCGAGAGAGACGCAGAATGTGATACATCTCATTATAATCTGTGCGCATGTAACTCCTCCCCAAACTCCTCCTACTGACCTCCCCAAGTGCAAGCTGGGCAGAGACCACGAATGTGGATACATCTCATTATATATTTGTGCGCCATGTAACTCCTCCCCCAACTCTCCTACGACGCTCCCCAAGGTGCAAGCTGGGGCAGAGACGCAGAATGTGATACATCTCATATAATCTGTGCGCCTGTAACTCCTCCCCCAACTCCTCCTACTGACGCTTCCCAGGTGGCAAGTTGGGCGAGAGACGCAGAATGTGATACATCTCATTATAATCTGTGCGTCATGTAACTCCTCCCCCAACTCCTCCTACTGACTATCCCTATGGTGCAAGCTGGGGCAGACACAGAATGTGATACATCTCATTATAATCTGTGGTCATGTAACTCCTCCCCCAACCCCTCTACTGACGCTCCCCAAGGTGCAAGCTGGGGCAGAGACGCGAATGTGATATCTCATTTATAATCTGTGTGCCATGTAACCTCCTCCCCAACTCCTCCTACTGACTATCCCTAGGTGCAAGCTGGGGCAGACACAGAATGTGATACATCTCATATAATCTGTGCGTCATGTAACTCCCCCCCAACTCCTCATACTGACTTCCCCAGGTACAAGTGGGTGCAAGACGCAGAATGTGATACATCTCATTATAATCTGTGCGCTGTAACTCCTCCCCCAACTCCTCCTACTGACGCTCCCCAAAGTGCAAGCTGGGGCAGAGACGCAGAATGTGATACATCTCATTATAATCTGTGCGCCATGTAACTCCTCCCCCAACTCCTCCTACTGACGCTCCCCAGGGTGCAAGTTGGGGCAGAGACGCAGAATGTGATACATCTCATTTATAATCTGTGCGTCATGTAACTCCTCCCCCAACTCCTCCTACTGACTATCCCTATGGTGCAAGCTGGGGCAGACACAGAATGTGATACATCTCATTATAATCTGTGCGTCATGTAACTCCTCCCCCAACTCCTCATACTGACGCTCCCCAAGGTGCAAGCTGGGGCAGAGACGCAGAATGTGATATATCTCATTTATAATCTGTGTGCCATGTAACTCCTCCCCCAACTCCTCCTACTGACTATCCCTATGGTGCAAGCTGGGGCAGACACAGAATGTGATACATCTCATTATAATCTGTGCGTCATGTAACTCCTCCCCCAACTCCTCATACTGACTCTCCCCAAGGTACAAGCTGGGGCAGAGACGCAGAATGTGATACATCTCATTATAATCTGTGCGCCGTGTAACTCCTCCCCCAACTCCTCCTACTGACGCTCCCCAAGGTACAAGCTGGGGCAGAGACGCAGAATGTGATACATCTCATTATAATCTGTGCGCCATGTAACTCCTCCCCCAACTCCTCCTACTGACTATCCCTGTGGTGCAAGCTGGGGCAGAGACGCAGAATGTGATACATCTCATTATAATCTGTGCACCATGTAACTTCTCCCCCAACTCCTCCTACTGACGCTCCCCAAGGTGCAAGCAGGGGCAGAGACACAGAATGTGATACATCTCATTATAATCTGTGCGCCATGTAACTCCCCCCAACTCCTCCTATTGACTCTCCCCAAGGTACAAGCTGGGGGTGAGACGCAGAATGTGATACATCTCATAATAATCTGTGCGCCATGTAACTCCTCCCCCAACTCCTCCTACTGACGCTCCCCAAGGTACAAACTGGGGCAGAGACGCAGAATGTGATACATCTCATTATAATCTGTGCGCCATGTAACTTCTCCCCCAACTCCTCCTACTGACGCTCCCCAAGGTACAAGCTGGGGCAGAGACGCAGAATGTGATACATCTCATTATAATCTGTGCGCCATGTAACTCCCCCCAACTCCTCCTACTGACTCTCCCCAAGGTACAAGCTGGGGCAGACGGGGCCATTTGGGAGCAAAATACTTAGATACACGAGATGAAAATATTTATTAATTTTAATTTCCAACTGGTGTCAGTTGGTTAGAGGTCAGTGTCCCCTCCTCCCAGGGTTTAAACTCACCCCACCCCAATTTAAGTAGCAGGTTTTTTCATGGTACTGTGTGGACAGGCCCCACTGTGGTCATTCTCCCTCCAACAGAAGTAAATGAGAATTTTCAGTTAGTGTTAGGACCTGCTTACTGGTCACGCCGTGACGTGGCTGCTAACTGGTCACGCCGTGACGTGGCTGCTTACTGGTCATGCCGTGACGTGGCTGCTTACGCGTCCTGAGTCCAAGCGGCCCTAGAGTGGTGCCGGGGGCCGTCTCCCGGCTACCAGGGATTACGGAATGGCCGCAGTTCAATCTCCCGCGGCCCAATAGGAAGCCGTGACATCCATCGGGCGCGGCTTCCTATTGGCCCACGTACACGGGGAGCTTTAAACTTTAAAGCCCTGCTTGCTGAGCCGTAGTGACTAACCCGCACCTACTGCGGAGGTAAGGTTCTCCGGAAGCAGGCGGTCCCCCCGGAATTGAACATAATGGGGGTTCGCTCCAGACCCCCTCTTCAAAAATTAAAACAACTTCGCAAAAAGAATCGCCGCCATGGATGGCTCCGCTAATGATTTTATAGTTATGAACAGAACCAACCCTACAAAAAAAATAAAAAAACGGGGGCCACGTGTGGGATTACACCAAAAGGTGCCGCTAGGGATTTTAAGTCAGAATTGATTTGTGATGCAAGCACTTATACACATTTTTAATAAACAATTATTATTCTTTTGGCCCCATAGATCCTTCCGGTTTTGTGCCAAATCATTTTCTTTCCGAAGGGAACACTGTAGTTCGACACTTTATAAGTCATGTGTTTTTTCTCGGTCTTTGTTGACTGAGGATGGCTTCAGGGAAGGAAGGGGGTAAAAACCTGGGACTTGCTTTCGGGGAAAAAAAGGAAGTTACCCACGGGAAAAGAAAAAATGACATATAACACGCTCGGAACTATCATGGCTACAAGGAAATTTCAAAAGCTTTTTTTTTTTTTATATATCCTGTATTTATACTAGAGAGATTTTTAAAAAGCCGTATGTGAACCAGATTCGGGCATAAAACACGTCACTAACATTGGTGCTACGTGGTCTGTCCCTTTGATCACAAATTGGCATACGTATCAGGCAAAAGTGGTGTATTCTGGGACAAAAAGCCGTACAACAGTGTGAAAAGAAAAATCCCTGAGAAATAGGATTTTTGTCTTTGATAGATTTGAGCACACATACATATGGGCCCACGTTACTAATCGAATATTCGCAAAGCCTCCGACCTCGCCCAGCAAAAACAGAGCAAAACGGGGGCAAAAACGGTGTAAAACTGGTGCAAAAACCACTGCATCCGACTTGTGAATCTAAATCCCATTGGTTTAAACAGGAAAGTTTTGCTCAGACTGGCATGCCGTCACCTAGCAACGCCTTAGTCGAAGACTGAGCCACCGATTGAGCCACCTGTGCTGAGGCGGAGATATCCTTTAAAACCTGACTGTTTGTGGCCCTGAGGACTGGAGTTGCCCTCACTGCATTCGATCCCTACCATATTCCCCATCAAGCTACAACGGACCCCCACGCACCCCCGGGTCCCTATCAGATCCCTGCAGTAGAAAAGATACTTCCACTCCACGATGCTGATACAGCTCTGCGGATGGGGTTCTTCGAGGGTCAAGCAGAGCAGCGCACGTGGCGGCCTCGTGGCCGAACTGGCCCCCTGCTTCTTCTGCTTGCTGTATGCCTGCCGCTTCCGCTGCGTGGAGCTACTGTGGATATGGTGGGATTGGCGTGTTGCCCATCAACTTGGCCTGGCGGGCAGCGTCAATGGCAGCCTCCAGGAAAGGGCAGCACCTGCAGAGGGATATGTGCTCGCTGGCCAGGCCGGTGGTCGAGTTCATGGTGTCCAGCACGGGAGCGGGTTTGTGTGTTCGAGCCTTGCAGAGGACACAGGAAGGAATACGATTAACATGACGTGCATGGAATGTACCGTCACCGTTACTCCGAGCGGCTTGTGTAGTAAGGCGCCAGAGCTCAAGTCAGAAAACTCATTTATATCGAAAACTGCAAATAAATAATTCAGCTTTTAAAGCAGTAAGGGCAGTTACCATGTGGGATTCATTACCATGGAGACTGGGATGGCAGATACAATAGATGGCTTAAAAAAAAAAAAGTCGGACTCTTTTTAGCAGAAAGGTATACAGGATATACCAAATAAGTAAACATGGGAAGGAGGTTGATCGAGGGAGAAATCTGATTATTTGGAGTCAGGAAGGAATTAATTTTATTCCTTATGAGACATCATGGATGATATTCACTGGGGCTTTTTGTTCACCTTCATCTGGATCAATATCCATGTCTTTTTCACACCTCATCAACTATTATACAATGTAACTATATAACGATGTGACATGTAAAGTAACAGATCAATAAACCCTTGACCCCCGAGAATCCCCCTCCCCAGCTTCCGAGATATTTGTAGTTTGTTGTGCTGGCTTCGATATAAAACAACGACCACAGGCTCATGAATAGAAAAACACAAATCATCTCTTGACATCACTGCACAGCTTACCTACCATGTGAGCTTTGAACCCTGACCCCACGGCTTTTTGTTTCCCCCGGTGACCACCATTTGATGCTTACAGCCAGGG
Source organism: Ascaphus truei (assembly GCA_036426205.1). Lineage (NCBI taxonomy): Eukaryota > Metazoa > Chordata > Amphibia > Anura > Ascaphidae > Ascaphus > Ascaphus truei. The sequence continues at coordinate 18,076,170 of CM071571.1, forward strand.
GTGGATTTCTGAGGGAGATAAAGTGCCTTGCCCAAAGTCACAAGGAGACACAGAGCTGACCACCAGGAATTGAACCAGGTTCCCCCTTTCCAAACTCAGTGTCATTGTTTCTGAGCCAGAGTCTTTACTTACTGAGCCATCCCTTTCCCTTGATTATCTGCCACTATGTGTCAAGCAAAAAGTGCTGAATTCTGGGACAGAACAAAGTGCCCCAGACATATCAAAGAATGAATCCGATGATTGTAATGGGATTTATTCTTTGATACGTCTGGTGCAGATTTTTCTGTGACGGAAACAAGCTGCCGGTGGATTTGATGTGAAATGTGTTGAGATTAAAGCAAGGGGAAATAAAGGCATTATTAAATCATTGTATTGTTGGAACTGTCTATATGGGACGTAGTTATAAGCTCCTGCCTAATCATCTTAACCTCCACAACCCTAAGGGGTTTTAGCTCCTATAGGACTATTAGGTCGGTTAACCCCATGTACAAAGTAAAAGTGCTGCAATTCTGAGGCACAACGGGCACAGATGCACCAAAGAATAAGATCACTTCATTTTAATGGGACTTTGTTCTTTGATACATATGGTGCCTTTTATTTTGCCCCAGATTTGCTCCACTTTTGTCCTGATACATACGCCTTTAGGTATCACGTAGAGAAACGTATCTGGGTGACTGTTGTTTGTGTTTAGAGCAGACATGGGGCATATAAGACGCTCTTACACCGATGCCAGAGAGATGAAAAAATTGATACATCTCATTATAATCTTGCACCATGTACCTCCTCCCCCCAACCTCCTCCACTGACGCCCCCAAGGTGCAACTGGGCAGAGACGCAAATGTGATCACATCTCATTATAATCGGTGCGCCATGTAAACTCCCCCAACACCTCCTACTGACTCTCCCCAAAGCAAGCTGGGGCAGAGACGCAGAATGTGATACATCTCATTATAATCTGTGCACCATGTAACTCCTCCCCCAACTCCGCCTACTGAACTATCCCTATGGTGCAACTGGGGCAACGAGACGCAGAATGTGATACATCTCTTAAATCTGTGCGCCATGTAACTCCTCCCAACTCCTCCTACTACGCTACCCCAAGGTGCAAGCAGGGGCAGGACGCAGAATGTGATACATCTCATTATAATCTGTTGCGCCATGTAACTCCTCCCCCAACTCCTCCTACTGACGCTCCCCAAGTGCAAGCGGGCAGAGACGCAGAATGTGATACATCTCATTTAATCTGTGCGCCATGTAACTCCTCCCCCAACTCCTCCTACTGACTATCCCTATGGTGCAAGCTGGGGCAGAGATGCGAATGTGATAATCTCATTATAATCTGTGCGCCATGTAACCCTCCCCCCCAACTCCTCCTACTGACGCTCCCCAAGGTGCAAGCTGGGGCAGAGACACGAATGTGATACATCTCATTATAATCTGTCGCCATGTAACTCCTCCCCCACTCCTCCTACTGACTATCCCTATGGTGCAAGCTGGGGCAAGACGCAGAATGTGATACATCTCTATAATCTGTGCGCCATGTAACTTCTCCTCCCACAACTCCTCCTACTGACGCTCCCAAAGTGCAACGCGGGGGAGACCCAGAATTGTGATACATCTCTATATCTGTGCGCCATGTAACTCCTCCCCCAACTCCTCCTACTGACGCTCCCCAAAGTGCAGCTGGGGCAGAGACGCAGAATGTGATACATCTCATTATAATCTGTGCGCCTGTAACTCCTCCCCAACTCCCCCTTACTGACGCTCCCCGGGTTGCAGTTGGGGCAGAGACGCAGAATGTGATACATCTCATTTATAATCTGTGCGTCATGTAACTCCCTCCCCCAACTTCCCCTACTGACTATCCCTATGGTGCAAGCTGGGGCAGACACAGAATGTGATACATCTCATATAATCTGTGCGTCATGTAACTCCTCCCCCAACTCCTCATCCTGACGCTCCCCAAGGTGCAAGCTGGGGCAGAGACGCAAGATGTGATATATCTCATTTTAATCTGTGTGCCATGTAACTCCTCCCCCAACTCCTCCTACTGACTATCCCTATGGTGCAAGCTGGGGCGACACAGAATGTGATACATCTCATTTAATCTGCGTCATGTAACTCCTCCCCCCAACTCCTCAACTTGACTCTCCCCAAGGTAAAGCTGGGGCAGAGACGCAGAATGTGATCTCTCATTATAATCTGTGCGCCGTGATAACTCCTCCCCCAACTCCTCCTACTGAGCTCCCCAAGGTACAAGCTGGGGCAGAGACGCAGAATGGATACATCCATATATTCTGCGCCATGTAACTCCTCCCCCAACTCTCCTACTGACTATCCCTTGTGGTGCAAGCTGGGCAGAGACGCAGAATGTGATACATCTCATTATAATCTGTGCGCCATGTAACTCCTCCCCCCCAACTCCTCTACTGACGCTCCCCAAGGTACAAGCTTGGCAGAGACGCAGAATGTGATACATCCATTATAATCTGTGCGCCATGTAACTCCCCCCAACTCCTCCTACTGACTCTCCAAGGTGCAAACTGGGGGGCAGAGACGCAGAATGTGATACATCTCTTATATCTGTGCGCCATTAACTCCCCCCAACTCCTCCTATTGACTCTCCCCAAGGTACAAGCTGGGGGGAGACGCGAATGTGTCTCTCATTATAATCTGTCGCCATGTAACTCCTCCCCCAACTCCCTCCTACTGACGCTCCCCAGTACATGGGGCAGAGACGCAGAATGTGATACATCCATTATAATCTGTGCGCCATGTAACTTCTCCCCCAACTCCTCCTACTGACCGTCCCCAATGTACAAGCTGGGGCAGAGACGCAGAATGTGATACATCTCATTATAATCTGTGCGCCATTGTAACTCCCCCCAACTCCTCTACTGACTCTCCCAAGGTACAAGCTGGGGCAGAGACACAAAGGTGATACATCTCATTATAATCTGTGACCATGTAACTTTCCCCCAACTCCTCCTACTGACGCTCCCCAAGGTGCAAGCAGGGGCAGAGACACAGAATGTGATACATCTCATTATAATCTGTGCGCCATGTAACTCCCCCCACCCTCCTATTGACTCTCCCCAAGGTACAAGCTGGGGGTGAGACGCAGAATGTGATACATCTCATAATAATCTGTGCGCCATTTAACTCCTCCCCCAACTCCTCCTACTGACGCTCCCCAAGTTACAAACTGGGCAGAGACCAGAATGTGATACATCTCATTAAACAATATCTGTGCGCCATGTAACTTCCTCCCCAACTCCTCCTACTGACGCTCCCCAAGGTACAAGTGGGGCAGGACGCAGAATGTGATACATCTCATATATCGGTGCGCATGTAACTCCCCCCCACTCTCTACTGACTCTCCCCAATTACAGTGGGGCAGACGGGCCATTTGGGAGCAAAATACTTAATACACGAGATGAAAATATTTATATTTTAATTTCCAACTGGTGTCGTTGGTTAGAGGTCATTGTCCCCTCCCTCCCAGGGTTTAAACTCACCCCACCCCCAATTTAAGTAGCAGGTTTTCATGGTACTGTTGTGGACAGCCCCACTGTGGTCATTCTCCCTCCAACGAAGTAAATGAGAATTTTCAGTTAGTTTAGGACCTGCTTACTGTCCCGCCGTGACTGGCTGCTAAACTGGTCACGCCGGACGTGGCTGCTTACTGGTCATGCCGTGACGTGGCTGCTTACTGGTCATGTTGTGACGTGGCTGCTTACTGGTCACGCCGTGACGTGGCTGCTTACTGGTCACGCCGTGACGTGGCTGCTAACTGGTCATGCTGTGACATGGCTGCTTACTGGTCACGCCGTGGCGTGGCTGCTTACTGGTCGCGCCGTGACGTGGCTGCATACTGGTCACGCCGTGACGTGGCTGCTAACTGATCATGCCGTGACGTGGCTGCTAACTGGTCACACCGTGACGTGGCTGCTTACTGGTCATGCCGTGACTGCTTACTGGTCACGCCGTGACGTGGCTGCTTACTGGTAATGCCGTGACGTGGCTGCTAACTGGTCATGCCGTGACGTGGCTGCTTACTGGTCATGTCGTGACGTGGCTGCTTACTGGTCATGTCGTGACGTGGCTGCTTACTGGTCATGCCGTGACGTGGCTGCTTACTGGTCATGCCGTGACGTGGCTTGCAGGCTTATTACGCTTCGGCCAAAGAGTTTAACTAAATGACCCTTACGCACGAGAATACTGAAGTATCTCACTATGTATTTTTGTCACATTGGATGCAGCGTTGGGCTTTTCTGTCTTTTGTTGTGTAAAATTGCCTTGATACATAAAATCCCCCCAATTATTTGTAAAAGGCAATCAGCACAGAATGCTGATTTAGGTAGCCCAAGTGACCAGCAAGTGGCTTGACCACGACGTGGGCTATGAAGGGGTTAATAAACTCATATGTTCAAAAATGTTAATACAATGTATTTGTATCACATACTGTATTCTAGGTTGGCTCGTCTTATATTACCTATGTATAGAATGGCCATTACATAGACAGGGAAGGTAGGCCTGAGCCACTGATTGAGCCACCTGTGCTGAAGCAGGGATATCCTGAAAACCTGACCTGTTGGGTGGTCTTGAGTCTTGGAGTTGAGAACCCCTGCTTTAGCCTGTGAATGAGTGATTTGGCATTAATGACTGATTTGCATAGCTGCGTTAAAAATGGCACAGACTGCGGACATCTCACTGCTGTAAAAAGCACCTTATTGCTGCTTTATAGCTGGATGTTTTGTCTTTAGTAAATATTTATTGGCCATTAGTGAATCTCGACCTAAGCTGCTGTGACCAGGAACCTCGTGGCCTCTCGTGGCCTCTCGTGGCCTCTCGTGTTTGTATCAGACCCTCTGCTGCTACTTGTATATACTTTGTATCCTGTATATCAGTATCTTACAGGCACCACTGTGCCATATAAATGAACCAGAGTAATATTACCAAAATAAACATGTTTTCTTTATATTATTTAGCATTCCGACACCAAATGTATCACGGACAGTAATAAAAACAGGTTTATAGCAGATAAAGTGGTATATCTTCATTTCTGTGACAAGTACTGTATATACGATGCTGAAAATGGGGTCCTATGTAGATATGGTTAATATGCCGGATTTTAATCACTGGAGTAAAATTAAAACAATAAAACACTAAGCTGTAACAGAGTAACGTAGCAGAAAGCAGCCTGCAGCCCCCACTGTCTCCTGATCATACTGGTCCCAGCAGGGAATCAGAGGACCAATTCCTCTAAACTTGCAGCCAGGGACAGAGTCCTCAGGAACAGGCCAGTGTCCCTGTTTCCCGCCTGAAATTCAGGCTGCAGATATTTCCCAGTGTTACTTTGTATTTGTGATATATAATACAGACACATGCTGCTCTGTGTATAATACAGATACACGCTGCTCTGTGTATAATACAGATACACACGCTGCTCTGTGTTTAATACAGATATACACTGCTCTGTGTATAATACAGACACACACTACTCTTTGTATAATACAGATACACACGCTGCTCTGCGTATAATACAGATTTGCACGCTGCTCTGTGTATAATACAGATACACACGCTGCTCTGTGTTTAATACAGATATACACTGCTCTGCGTATAATACAGCTATGCACGCTGCTCTGTGTATAATACAGATACGCACGCTGCTCTGCGTATAATACAGATACGCACACTCCTCTGTGTATAATACAGATACACAAACTGCTCTGTGTATAATACAGATACACACTGCTCTGTGTATAATACAGATACACACACTACTCTGTGTATAATACTGTCAAAATGCAAACAATATCAATGGCCATAACTGACCCTCCATATCTCCGTGGTCACCCAGGGGAGGAACAATTTCCAGTGTATCTGCTGCAAGGCACCCGGGCCCATGACTGACTGGCCCTCATTACCAAGGCCCCAATTCTACTGATGTTTTAGCATCGCCCCTGCTGGACCCTGTGGTTTGACTCCAGCACTGCCGCTAAGACTTCTGGGAGAGACTTTCACTGCTTGGCCGCTGTCAATCACCGCTGAGCAGGGAAACATCGCGACCCAGAATTCATAGCTCTGCGGCGGTGGCGTTGCACTATGGGGGAGGAGGGTACGGGGGGGGGGGGGGGGGCGGCAAAGGGTCTCACTATTCCACTTCTTCCCTATAATTAGTGCTGTGGTGGTGCGGGACAACTCAAAGAAGAAGCTGGAGTGATGGAGGGAAGACTCGGGGGCAGGGCACACGGTGATTTCCATACAAACTTTGTCACGGAAAAAACTGGGTCTAACTTTAAAAAATAAAAAACATAACACAAATGAGGTCAAATAAATAAATACAAGTTCCAAGGTTCTGGAAATTCATAAACTGCTGTGAGTTAAAGGCTATGTAACCCCTTTGGTGCCATAGGGGCCTAGTTCATTTGAAATAGCCAGATTTTTTTTTCCGACCTTCACAAAATGTTGCTCACTACAAGTTTTGGAATATGTTGCTCTTTTCTTAATACAGCTGGAGAGATACAAAACAGGGAAACATTTCTGTGACTTAATGAGTATAATTCATTTTTCAATCTTGGGAGAAAACATTGCAAATCTCTGTGCATTTAATATCCCGCATTGATGGGTTGAAGTGGCGGCTGTATGTTGTCATTTCAGCACTGACGGGGTTAATACGTGCTGTACCCTGCGAACCAACGCTTTCCCACTCAGAACAATTGACCCTCCTCCGTGCCCCATGTCAGACACCGGCCCCTCTCCCTCCGCTCGTCTCTTTCCTAAATTAAGACGGCTCTGAGGATGCTGCTTTCTGTGGCACATTCCCCTATTAGACGTGACATTGCGCTGCATCACAGGCGCGTCACGCAGCCAGGGAGACGCTTCTCTGCTCGTTATCACACCCGCCATCTCGGCACGCAGAACAATGAGACCCTCTCCCAACTGCTGCCGCTCAGCTGAATCCAGGGGTGGACAACTCCAGTCCTCAAGTGCCACCAACAGGTCAGGTTTTCAGGCCTTTGCCTGAGCCACTGATTGAGCCACCTGTGCTGAAGCAGAGACCAATTGAGTCACCTGTGCTGCAGTAGGGACATCCTGAAAACCTGACCTGTTGGTGGCCCTTGAGGACTGGAGGTGTCCACCCCTGGTTTTATCCCTTCCCAGCCAGAGAGGTTTACCTACACATATTTCTGCAATTTATAGCAAGTCCCCTTCTGGCAGCAAAGGGGTTAAAAAAAAAACACAATATTCGCTGATCTTCCATTCCTTTATTTGTAGGGAATCTTAGTAATGGGAAAGTTTACATGAGCGAGCGATGAGCGAGAGCCCCGACTTCTGTGTGTTACTATTAAAAAAAAAACGGGCACAAAGTAAGTTATGGTGAGTGCAAAAGTGACAAAAGTCCCCCGCCGTGCAGTGTCCGGCAGATACAAACACCACGTGCGAGCCCATTCACACGTCTCTGACAGGTCTGCAAACCTGCCTCTCCCCATTATGTCTTAGCATACCGCTGCAGCCAAGGATTCTGGGTAATGACATGCAAGGTTTAGTGGCTCTGCACTTCCGTAACCCAGGCTGTGCTGAAAAGCGGTGTAATAGGGCATGTGTACGCTTGCAGGGGGCTCCATGTTAAAATGGACATTGAATCAAAAAGTGCTCATTTGCATGCCATTACCCAGAATCCACGGCTGCAGTGGACCTGCCTAAAACATGTGAATGTGCACTTTATTGCTACAGGGGCATAGCACTAAAAATTAGGAAAACGGACACACTTCCTCTTAGGGCTAAATCCTTCTTGAATTTGTCAACTTGCTGGATTTCTGCAATGCATTCCCCCGGGGACGAAGTGTATAGTATAGACGGTCAGAAGCAGACGTACTGTACACTCGTAGAAAGCAGGATATAGGGGAAAGCGTCTCACTCATACAGCTGCCAATCAGCTGCTATGTTTATGGATATCAGTGGAATAGAAATAACATGATGGGGCCTGTGAAGGAAGAAGCGGAGCCATTCTGGGGCAAAACAATTGCACCATATGCATCAAAGCAAAAAGTCCTATTCATTTGAAAGGGAATTTTTTTATTTGATACATAGGATGGGACACTTTGTTGCCCTAGAATGTACCCACTTTTGCCTTGATACATATTCCCCATAGATCATGTTTGTTATACGGAGTTACTGAATGATACTTTGTGATTGTCACACACAGAACTTACTGAGCAAGAAAGTTTCAGATCTGACTCATGTGAGACAGGTTTGGATAATATAAATCCAGCGTTTTGTGGAATTCAATTGTTAGGTGAGGGTTGTCCAACCTTTCTTTGGTAAAGGAACCCTATAATTAATTATCTTGAGAAATTCTGCGAAACTCCAACCCTCTCTAATAGCGGTTCTGAGATCAGATGCATTGTAAGGAACCCCAACCCTCTCTAATAGCGCGTCTGAGATCAGATGCATTGTAGGAACCCCAACCCTCCCCAACAGCGCTTCTGAGATCAGATGCATTGTAACTTCTTCTGTATTTGGTACAATTTTTAAGTGATCTGAAAATTGCAGGGACCTTTTAGGAATGCCCGGGGAACCCAACGTTACCCCTGGTTGAAAAACACTGTTTAGTTTTATCAACATTTGTTGCATTATTTGTATCAACATTAACAAGGCACCTACGGGAAGAATAATCAAAGCAGCAAATACGTGGCAAAGAAAAGCATTTTCCTCTTGCACCAAGTATCACAGCACAATGCTCTATTTTTACAGTGTTCATTAGGAGGCGGCTTTACATTTATAATATTAAAAAATGAGATACAAAGTGTCTCAGGTCCTTGGAAATGAGTGAGAGAGTGCCCTGTGTAGCAATTCTACACCTGACGCACAGTGCCTAAGTGTGCAAAACAATCCTTCAATTAGTAATGAATCGTGATGAAGCTAGTTTGGGATATTTGGGGTTAGGGGATAAAGCGGTGAGATAGAGAGTAGGAAGAGTCCGCTCCGAGGCTCTTCTGCTTAGTGCAGAGTAAAAGTTCATTGAAATCCAGGCAGGGCGACCTACAGAGAAGCCGAGATGCAGAAACGCCGAGATGTAGAGAGGCCGAGATGCAGAGATGCAGAGAGGCCGAGATACAGAGAGGCCGAGATACAGAGGCCGAGATGCAGAGAGAGACCGAGATACAGAGAGAGGCCGAGATACGCCGAGATGCAGAGAGGCCGAGACAGGGAGGCCGAGATACAGAGAGGCCGAGATACAGAGAGGCAGAGATGCAGAAAGATGCCGAGATACGCTGAGATGCAGAGAGGCCGAGATGCAGAGAGGCCGAAATACAGAGAGGCCGAGATACAGAGAGGCCGAGATGCAGAGAGAGGCCGAGATACGCCAAGATGCAGAAAGGCCAAGATACAGAGAGGCCGAGATTCAGAGGCCGAGATACAGAGAGGCCGAGATTCAGAGGCCGAGATACAGAGAGGCCGAGATACAGAGTCCGAGATACAGAGAGGCCGAGATACAGAGTCCGAGATACAGAGAGGCCGAGATGCGGAGAGTCCGAGATACAGAGATGCGGAGATGCAGAGAGGCCGAGATGCAGAGAGGCCGAGATGCAGAGAGGCCGAGATGCAGAGAGGCCGAGATGCAGAGAGGCCGAGATGCAGAGAGGCCGAGATATGCCAAGATGCAGAGAGGCCGAGATACAGAGAGGCCGAGATGCAGAGAGGCCGAGATGCAGAGGCCGAGATGCAGAGAGGCCGAGATGCAGAGAGGCCGAGATGCAGAGAGGCCGAGATGCAGAGAGAGGCCGACATACGCCAAGATAGGGAGGCCGAGATACAGAGAGGCCGAGATACAGAGAGGCCGAGATACAGAGAGGCCGAGATGCAGAGAGAGGCCGAGATACAGAGAGGCCGAGATACGCCGACGATGCAGGGACAGGCCGAGAATTACAAGAGAGACAAGAGGCCGGATCCGAAGGAGACGCCGAGATACAGAGGAGGCCGATGAGAGAACAGAGGCCAGAGATACGCCGAAGATGCAGAGAGGCCGCACGAGATACAGAGAGGCCGAGATACAGAGGCCGAGATACAGAGGCCTAGATACAGAGAGGCCGAGAAGATACAGAGACGCCGAGGATAAGAGGCCGAGACAGAGAGGCCAGATACAGCGATGCGGAAACAGACGACGGCGCCGAGATCAGAGGCAGAGATATCAGAGGAGGGCCGAGAGAGCCAGGAAGGCCGAGATAGCAGAGAGGGCGAGAGATGCAGAGAGGCCGAGATGCAGAGGGCCGGAGAATGCCAGAGTGCTGCAGAGAGGGGCCGCAGATACAGAGAGGCCGAGATGCAAGAGAGGACGAGATTGCAGATGAGGACGCAGAGATGCAGAGCCCAAGCGCCGAGATGCAGACGATGAGAAGCGAGATGAAGAGAGGCGAGATGCGAGAGGCCGGAGCAGTAGGCAAGAGAGAGGCCGACATTACGGCCGAGGATTAGGGAGGGCCGAGATGCAGAGAGGCCGAGATACAGAGAGGCCGAGATACAGAGAGGCCGAGATACAGAGGCCGAGATACAGAGGCCAAGATACAGAGAGGCCGAGATACAGAGACGCCGAGATACAGAGACGCCGAGATACAGAGAGGCCGAGATACAGAGAGGCCGAGATACAGAGGCCGAGATACAGAGAGGCCGAGATACAGAGAGGCCGAGATGCAGAGAGGCCGAGATGCAGAGAGGCCGAGATGCAGAGAGGCCGAGATGCAGAGAGGCCGAGATGCAGAGAGGCCGAGATGCAGAGAGGCCGAGATGCAGAGAGGCCGAGATGCAGAGGCCGAGATACAGAGAGGCCGAGATACAGAGGCCGAGATACAGAGAGGCCGAGAATCAGAGATGCAGAGACACAGAGACACGCAGAGATGCAGAGACACATTCCCGGCGCCGCAGACTTTAGCTTGGTCACCGGAGGCGCCCGGGATGGTGTCTCGCTACATCTGTACTGGGCCTCAGGAGGGTTTCGTATCCAAAGCTGCAAAACTGGAGCAACCAATAGGGGTGTTACTTTATTAAAGTCTCACGGCTGCAAAAGTGGGGCTAACCAGTGCAAAAACAGCACCAGGACGCTGAAATAAAGGGAATCGTATTGAGAGCAACTCGAGTTTTCCTTAAATCTGCGGACAGGAGACTTTCATAAAACCTAAGTGAATATAATAATTGGGGGGGTCTATGTAACGAGGACATTTTGCAACAAAACTGCGACACTTTCATCCGGCAAACCTGGGGCACAGGTCGTGCAAAATAATCACGCCAGATTTACCAAAGGACAAACTCTCCCATTGCAGTGGGATTCCTTTTCCTTTGATGAATACGGCTCTGGTTCTGCCCTACTATTGCAGGCGGAGGTCTATAGTTAATAATCCCCTATGTACCAACGCAGAGAAAGTGTGTCTTGACGCACCAAGTGGTGTCTGGTCTAGGACGTTTGGTTGCGGCCGGGACATTTTTCCGCGGGACACGTAGAGCCGCTCCTGCGCCTGGCCGCCATCTGCTGCGCGGCTGTCCCCACAAGCTAGCTCTGCCGCGCCTGACTGCCCGCTCCGACAGCTCCATGTTTAAATGTCCTGCGCGGGACCGCTACACTGCCTGGACAGGCCCGCTCCGAGCGCCAGTGTAGCAGTCCCGCGATGGAACATTTAAACATGGAGTTGTCGGAGCGGCAGTGGAGCGGTCCCGCGCAGGACATTTAAATATGGAGTTGTCGGAGCGGCAGGCCTGGCCTGGCTTATTGGGTCAGCCACGCAGTGGGGAGTGGGCAGTCGGGCACAGGAGCAGACATCGCGGCGAAGTGTCCCATGGCGAGCTGCCCTGTGGCGAAGTGTCCTGGCGGAGGAATGCCGGCGGCAATTTGGTCACGGCCAAACATCTCATTCCAGTGGTGTAATCCTCACATTGTGCACTGGACGCAGGAAACTGTTTTATACTCACTTATGTCAGCATTGATACATAGACCCTGCCTCCCCCTCCCCCCCAAACAATCAACAGGAGCAAAAATGGGTGGGCTTCTTTAACGATACTATTAGTAAGTAACCCCCTTAATACACTGTGACCCTTATCTTCGTCACTGTTTTGCGTTAATCGCGGTCGTGAAAACTGCACGCGCGTCCCGTCCCCCCACATCCCCCCCCAGCTCTTACAAACAGCCTAATGAATAGAAGTTGCTTTATCCCTAAGAAGGTAACAACGCTGCCTGGCTTCTATCCGCACAAGCGTTCCCTAACAATGAGCTGGACGCGGGGCCCGTCTCTTGCTCACATTTTGCATTAAAGGCTAAAAATATCCCTGTGTTGTGGTTACCGGCTCCCGCCCGCGGCCCTGCGAGAAATGCCAAGCATGCTACCGCCGGAGCACAGCTTTATTCCGCTTTTCCCTCTGTGCCGGGAGGATGGATCCCAGGCGCTGCCTGTTACCCCGGGCGCTGCTGTCGTAGGGTAACGAGCCAGTCCCAAGAGAAGCGTGAATTCCATGGCATTGGGGGGGGGGAAAGGGGGCGGCATATTTAAGTGCTATGCCGTAAGACATCTTTTCCGGCGCACGCAAAACTTGAATGGGGCGGAAGGTGTCTTCCTGTGCTGGAGGATGTCTTGCGGCATAGCACCACTTAGTAAATATGTGCCTAAATCCTTAACCTTGGTATAAATGTGCCTTCTGCATCAGATCATCCCCTTCCCTGCCAGATTGGCCTGCTGTGAATATCCAGAGATGTGTATTGCTGCATCTCTTTCCTGGGTTTATACCTGTGTTGACTGTATAATGCACTTTGTATAAAGGAGCAGTACTAAAGGTTCAAGGAAGTAAGCGATTATTTGGATGTTTTGGTTACATTTGACGCAGTAATACCATTCCCCCCCCCTTTTATATATATATATATATATATATATATATATATATACACATGAAGTCACATGAAGGTCAGTCAGCACACTGTAGTAGAAAAGGTTGTAATAGCAGATGCTAGTCCCATAGAGAATAAGTATGATACGAACCAATCCAAAGACCAGTAAAGAGACAGCAGACCGCACGGGGTTAATCCAAAAATCTATATTCACAACATGAAATACACGTAAGCCAACGTTTCGGTCCCACAGAGAGACCTTCCTCAGGGCCGTGCAACCCACAAGTGCAAGTGACCAAACATATATAACCTTCCTCAGGGCCGTATATATATAAATAAAGCAGAAAATAGCCGTGTTATCTACAGTAAATATCTGTTGTTTTTTGTTTTTGTTTTTTTTCCTCTCTCTACACTGTTTTAGCCATTGAATCCTTTGTATATCAGTATTGCTTGACCTGAAGAAGAGAGGATATCTCTTGAAAGCTTGTCCTATGACATAAATTGTTAGTCCAATAAAAAAGGTATCACCTAATACTGAAGAACTCATTTATTCTGCACTACATACATATATATATATATATATATATATACACACACACACATATATATATACAGCATGCGACACTGTATCATTCTACATTCTCACCCAACCTGATATCGTTTGGTGCTCCTGTTATAAATGTGTAAACATCCTGATTTTTGTAACTAACATAATGGCTGCCTTTCAGTTTCAAGCAATCCTTCATGCAGTGTAACTCAGTTACAATGTATCTTTATATTACTACGGTGACATTATCTGTTGTTACAGTTTGCAGCTCAAATTGCTGGGAATATTGGCAACAAATTACTGTATCACAAACAGGAAAGTGTTACAAAAATCTTGCACTGCTGGGGAGGTGAGCTAAAACCTGCTATAGAAATCAAAGGATGCTTTAAAACTCACTCAAAATGGCATTAAGAGTTGAATAAAAAAAAAAGAGTCACTGTTATCAAATACTACAGAACTGATATATTTAAAAAAATTTAAAAAAAACATACGGTATAAGATTTGATGTTTTGCTGCTTTTAAAGCAGAAATCCCCCCAAGAAACCAGCAGGTGCTTAACACGTACCCCGTATGTCGACACCTGAGCATGTTCCGCTCTTTTTTTTAAACAGGTTTTTCTAGTGTTAAAAATATGATTTTCTTCGTCTCTGCTTCTGTGGTTACATTCAGGGCCGCAGACTTTCCCACCCGGCCCGGGACTAACGTCACCACGCTGACGGTAGGTAAAATACCCAGATTTCCCCATACTAATTGCATTATGGGTCTCTCTGGCAGTGAACGAGTTAACATCCCAGGCTCTCACAGGGGTCCCTTCACCATTACCAGGTGAGGTGTGCTTTACATCGCTGGGCGACAATACAGGCGCTAAACCTGAACGCTGCTTCCACCACTCCATCGCTCCTTACACCAGTTCCACCGGGTCAATAGCTGGTATTGTGCAGTGTGGTTTTTGTCTGGTTACATCAGGGGTGGCCAACTCCAGTCCTCAAGGGCCATCAACAGGCCAGGTTTCAGGATATCTCTGCTTCAGCACAGTTACATAGTTACATAGTAGATGAGGTTACATAGTTACATAGTAGATGAGGTTGAAAAAAAGACGTACAGTAGGTCCATCAAGTTCAACCTGTGCTAAATTTAAACAACAGATACTTTATCCTATATCTATACTTACTTATTGATCCAGAGGAAGGCAAACAAAAAACCCCAGTGTCATATCATCCAATGATATCTCATAAGGGGAAAAATAAATTCCTTAAAAATCTAAAAAGATGTCCAACCTTTTTTTGAACAAATCTATTGTATCTGCCATCACTGTCTCCATGGGTAATGAATTCCACATTTTAACTGCCCTTACTGTAAAGAACCCTTTCCTTTGTTGCTGGTGAAATCTCCTTTCCTAGAACCTTAAGGGATGGCCCGAGTCCTTTGTACTGCCCGTGGGATGAATAGTTCTTTTGAAAGCTCCTTGTGTTGTCCCCGAATATATTTGTATATAGTTATCATATCCCCTCTTAGACACCTCTTTTCTAATGTAAATAAATCTAATTTAGCTAGCCTCTCATAAGTTAGATTGTCCATCCCCTTTATTAATTTGGTGGCTCTTCTCTGCACTCTCTCTAGTTCCATAATGTCTTTTCTTAGGATTGGTGCCCAAAATTGTACTCCATATTCAAGGTGTGGTCTTCCTAGTGCTTTGTAAAGGGGCATAATTATGTTTACTTCCCTTCCATCCATTGCCCGTTTGATGCAAGATAAGATCTTGTTTGCCTTTGCAGCTACTGCATGACAATGGGCACTATTGCTAAGCCTGCTGTCTACAAGCACTCCTAAATCCTTCTCCATCCAGGATTCCCCCAATTAAATGTTGAAAAAAGACATACGTCCATCAAGTTCAACCTATGCTAAATTTAGACAACAGATACTTTATCCTATATCTACACTTGAGAAGATAGAAGATCGATGCCAGCGCGGCTCCTGTAGATATCAGACTCACCAGGTAGGATGGTAAAATCAATTTATTAAACTACATAAAACAGATACTAACAAGACATGACTAGGAGACCTCCTCCCACGCGTTTCGGGCTGGCATCGATCTTCTATCTTCTTGTCTACATCCGGATCGTGGCCGCGCAATGGAAGTATGTCATCACCCCTGGAGGGGAACGTTCAGCCAGGAGCAGAGGGGACGGATCATTGTGAGTATCTACTCCATCCGTTAGCTGTCGCACTGCAGCCAGGAGCCACACATTGGGATCGGGACTGCACACAGCCTCAACACCATACCTCCATTAGGCTTTTTCCTCGCTCCACTCACTAATTTATACAGGCTTATTGCCATAAGGTGTCATCCTGGAGTCATCAGACGGTTTTCTTGGTCTATATCTATACTTATTGATCCAGAGGAAGGCAAACAAAAAACCCCAGAGTCAAATCATCCAATGATATCTCATAAGGGGAAAAATAAATTCCTTCCTGACTCCAAGAATTTGCAATCGGATTAATCCCTGGATCAACATCCTTCCCATGTACTGAAGTGCCGACGAGTATTCCAAAACAAATCTGGGGCAACCACCAACAAGACCCAGGCACGCTGGGCACACGCCGCAACACCCCAGCCTGTCATTTTGACTGAGCCACTGATTGAGTCATCTGTGCTGAAGCAGAGGTATCCTGAAAACCTGGCCTGTTGGTGGCCCTTGAGGACTGGAGCTGGCCACCGCTGTAGTACTAGCAGACAGAGAAGGAACATGATGTGATGATGCAACAGGAGTCTGTGTATCATGGAAAACAGCGGACATCTTTATGGACACCACACACAATAAAAAACCCATCTTCCTGCCGCTGCGTCACATGTAGCAAATATGTCATTGATGTTTCCAATATTTAACACAGGTCATTAATCAGCAGGACTTGCCTCATCTCACATCTGGCAGAGTTTATTGATGCTAAGAAAAGAATGAAGGCGAATGACGGACTGAGACTTTGAACTGGGCTTTGCCGGGCCTGCGATCTGCTTATTATTTTCTGCGTGTGGCTGCGTTCAATGGCAGAAGCAGGGACTCCGATTTGATACGCCCCCTTATAACATACGGAGGTCTCCCAGCAGAAAGGAAGTGAGCATAGGAGTTTGTTTTGAAGCATTGCTCCTTCCTGCTGGCGTATGCATCAAATCGCACGTGCCTCCAACATTTGATTGGTGGGCAGAAGAGTTTAGGCCATTACAGACTTGGCTGATTTATTGATGCAAATACAATATAAAAATGAGATGCAGAGAGTCCGAATGTGACATTATAATCTGTGTGCCATGATTCACAAGGTGCAAACACCTTGATGCAGTGACGAAAAGAGACGCAAGTTGAAAATGGTGCTCCAAAATATATCACCGCCAAAGTATTAATAATAATAATAATATTATTATTAAATACTCTGCTTATCTTCTCCCTAACTCAATGCTGACTCTTTTTGACACTCCCAATGTAATTTTGGCCCCAAACTGGGGCATTTTCATCCTACTGTACGTATCAAAGCATTTCCCTCCCATTTTGCCCCGTCTGCCCCAGCCTGCACCTTGGGGAGCATTATACGGTGCACTGATTATAATGAGAGGTGTCACAATCTGCGTCTATCTGCCATTCTTTTCCCCTTTTATTTGCAAAATAAAATCCTCCATATTTAATGTAAAAAAATTCTGCATTAGATGTAGCAAACTGTTCTTATATATTTGTTCTTATGTATGTGTTCATATAGAAAAGCATGTGTTCTTATAGAAAAACGTGTTGTTATGTGTGTTCTTATATATGTGTCTCTATACATTATAGACTGAACGTGTAACTGTGTGTAGCCCGTTACAAATTTATGTATACTGTGGACAGTACATACTTAATCTGCTCCACCTATGACATGGTGAGATAAGGAATAAAACAGGGATGCGCAAACTTCTTGCGCTGTAAACCCCCCCGCCCCCAGCTCTTCTGCTCGATCGCTCCCCCCCCCCCTTATCTTCAACGAAGCATCAAATGACACTGCTGGTCATGTGACATCACGTCACGTGACCCGCTGCGACATTTGCCGTCATGTCTCCATGGTAACGGGCGTCATTTGAAGCCGCGTTGCCATGGAGACGTGTGGACAAGAAGCTGGTGAGTACATTAACAGAGGCCTTGCGCTCTTAGCGCGGGGCCTCTGTAACCGCCGTGCCCCCCCCACCCCAATAAAGTCTCGCGCCCACCCAGTTTGCGCACCGCTGGAATAAGAGACACTATCCCTGTTCTGCCCAACAACACATAACAGGAGGTATGGCATTGGATAAGAAGAGAACCAGATAGAATGTTAAAACAAAGTGTCCGTTTGAGAGACACAGAGACAGTCCAACGGCCATCCTGAGACAGAGAGATAGGTAGTGACAGCCTGAGAGGCACACAGGGACAGCCCAGGTGACAGTGAGAGGTGCTTAAAAGAGACAGCCTGACACTCACAGATGTTCAAAGTGGAGGCTTGTAGGAGCCATCTCCTACACACAAAGAGACGTGCGGTTTAATTCAAGGGGTCCTATTATGGTGTTCCAAGGGAGGAAAGATTCAGGCCCCGCCACAGTGCACAGATGGTGGAAATAAAGGGGTTACATGTGTACAATGCAGTGAGAAGCAGACAGTATACTCGGCTCTTATCAGGGAATAGTCGGCAGATGGCATCTCAGTAAGGAAAGGCTACAGCTGCAGTTCCAATGTGCAGGAATGGAGATAGGGCCATGCACATGGCCAACGCTCCCTATAGGTGAGCGACACTCCATCCTCACAGGCAGAATGTATCATATTTCCACTTTCTCCCTGAAAAATGTTCCCTCAACCCAATGCAAGTGAATGGAAGATGAAGAAATCTATTGCATTTTCCCACCAAAAAAATGATTTTAAAATGCCTTTACTTTATACTTAATATGCCCTCCCCATTACTTTATACTTAATATGCCCTCCCCATTACTTTATACTTAATATGCCCTCCCCATTACTTTATACTTAATATGCCCTCCCCATTACTTTATACTTAATACCCCCCCCCCATTACTTTATACTTAATATGCCCTCTCCATTACTTTACACTTAATATGCCCCCCCCATTACTTTATACTTAACATGCCCTCCCCATCACTTTATTTTGGTCCTGGCAGGTGCTGATTCTTTCATGAATGTCAGTGCCCGTCTGCCTTTGCAAAGTAGTGAAGGTCTCATAATATAACAACCAGGACAGCCCAATCTGGTGATATAAACCAGGACTAGTTAAGTAAGATAGGGACAGGGTGGTGTGAAACCAGGACCAGTTATGAAATGGAGGACTAGTTAAGTATATTCATCTACAACCAGCGCTTGCTTTGTGCTTCCCTGATTAAATGTAGCCAATGGGAATACTATGTAGCACGTCATAACCAAGACAAATCTTCAGCTATGTAACCCAGGGGCCCTCGCTCTTGGGGGGCCCGCTCTCCCCCTCCCTCCCCCTCCCTCCCCCTCCCCCCCCCTGTCGGCGGCCCTTCTGTCTCTTCGGATAGAGACAGGCTTGGGCGGGTAGGAGGAGGAGAACGGAGGATGCCGGCTGCCGAGAGCGGAGCTGATCACAGAACGGGAGGAGGCGAGTAGCGCTGTCTTCCTGCTTAACCACTTCCGGCCAGCAGGTGGCGCTGCAGAGCACTCAATTGCTGCTCCTCGCTGTATCTCCTGGTTCCGTGTTGGTAAATGTGTGTGTGTGTATATATATATGTCTGTGTTGGTAAGTGTGTGTGTATATATATATGTCTGTGTTGGTAAGTGTGTGTGTGTATGTCTGTGTTGGTAAGTGTGTGTATGTCTGTGTCTGTGTCGGTAAGTGTGTGTGTGTATATATATATATGTCTGTGTTGGTAAGTGTGTGTGTGTATGTTGTTTCTGTGTTGGTAAGTGTGTGTATGTCTGTGTTTGTAAGTGTGTGTGTTGGTAAGTGTGTTTGTATGTGTGTGTGAGTGTGTGTGTGTGTCTTTGTTGGTAAGTGTGTGTATGTCTGTGTTGGTTAGTGTGTGTGTATGTATGTCTGTGTTGGTTAGTGTGTGTGTATGTATGTCTGTGTTGGTGGTAGTGTGTGTGTTGTATTTGAAATGCCTATGTGTTTTCATGCATTATGTACATGTTGTATATTTAGTGGGGTTTTTATATGTTGAATATACATGTGTATTTGTATATGGTATGTGTGTGTATATGGTGTAGTGTTTGTGTGTGTATAAATGGGAGGGGAGGGAGGAGAGAGAGGATGGGGGGGAGGGAGGAGAGAGAAGATGTGGATTTGAGATAGGATGGGGGAGAGGAGACAATGATGATTAGGAGGAGGGGGAGATGATAAGGGGTATAGATGATGAGGCGGGGGAGAGATGATGATGATGACGATGTGGGATGGGGCGAGATGAGGGATGATATAGAGCAGGGGCCCGCGAATGTCTAGCTATGCCACTGATGTAACCCCTTAACTGCCAGAGAATCCTACTGTGTGTCCAGAGATGATCTGAAAAGGGTCTGTGGGTGAAAAGCGATGGTGTTTACAGATTGCTGCACGTGCCCTGCTCTCTGCAATGTGCTATTCTGTATCCAGTCACAGGTCGCTGAACTTTCTCTCTTTTTCTGGCCACAGCACATGCCAATCTTCTGTACCGGGGGTGCTCAACTCCAGCCCTCAAGCTCCCCCGCAACAGGTCAGGTTTTCAGGATATCCCAGCTTCAGCACAGGTGGCTCAATCAGAGGCTCAGCCAAAGACTGAGCCTCTGATTGAGCTAGTTATGCTGAAGCAGAGACTGATTGAACCATCTATGCTGAAGCAGGGACTGATTGAACCACCTGTGCTGACGCAGGGATATCCTGAAAACCTGACCTGTTGGGGGGCTTGAGGACTGGAGTGGAGCAATCCTGTTCTATACAACTGCAACAAAGTAACAGAACATCCTATACATACCTGTAACTATTACCAGGTGTGTCCGAGTAACTTTACCTGTGAATTTATCTTTGTCTAATCCCCCTCCCCAATTGTAAAGTTTATTGTGCCTGTTGTCTCTTCGCCTGGGTCCTCTCTGCCTCCGGATTTAGGCCAATATTTACTAACGCAGCCTTCTGCCATAAGGCAGCTTTGCCTTGATGCACATACCCAATACAGTATATCTCTTTGCATGTTGTGTTATCTGCTTCATCACACGTAATAAGCTCAGTGATTGCCTTTCTCACATTACGGTTTACACCACCTCCGATCAGGCAGAGGTTGTGATGCAAAGAAAAGTGAAACAAAATGTGAACAGAAATGAAGAATTTGATATATACAGCTCAACCCCCTTATAACGCTGTGCTTGGGGTCCAAAGAATCACATCGCGCTATAAGCCGATCGCATTAGAAATAATGTACAGTTGTATCATTGTACAATAAAGTATTTAAGATACCAAATAAGTCGTGTTGTTAAACAGTATTCAACATAAAAAAACGGAAACTTGGA
>CM071571.1:18097326-18253371 GCA_036426205.1 Ascaphus truei
TATTATCAGACTCAGCTATTAGAGGAGGGTTGGGGTTCTTACAACCGGCATCTGATCTCAGACGCGCTATTAGAGAGGGTTGGGGTTCCTTACAAGCATCTGATCTCAGACGCGCTATTAGAGAGGTTGGGGTTCCTTACAATGCATCTGATCTCTCAGACGCGCGTATTAGAGAGGGTTGGGTTCCTTACAATGCATCTGATCTCAGCAGCGCGTATTAGAGAGGGTTTGGGGTTCCTACAATGATTCTGATCTCAGACGCGCATTAGAGGGGTTGGGGTTCCTTACAATGCATCTGATCTCAGCGCGGATTTAGAGAGGGTTGGGGTTTCCTTACAATGATCTGATCTCAGAACGCGGCTATTAGAGAGGGGTTGGGGTTCCTTACCAATGCCTCTGATCTCAGACGGCTATTAGAGAGGTTGGGGTTCCTTACATGCAATCTGATCCTCAGACGGGCTATTAGAGAGTGTTGGGTCCCTTACATGCATCTGATCTCAAACGGGCTATTAGAGAGGGTGGGGTTCCTTACAAGCATCTGATCTCAGAAGCGCTATTAGGGGTTGGGGTGCCTTACAATGCACATTGATTCAGAGCGCATTATCTATTAGAGAGGGTTGGGGTTCCTTACAATGCATCTGATCTCAGACGGGCTATTAGAGAGGGTTGGGGTTCCTTACCATGCATCTGATCTCAGACGGGCTATTAGAGAGGATTGGGGTTCCTTACCATGCATCTGATCTCAAACGGGCTATTAGAGAGGGTTGGGGTTCCTTACAATGCATCTGATCTCAGACGCGGTATTAGAGAGGGTTGGGGTTCCTTACAATGCATCTGATCTCAGACGCGCTATTAGAGAGGGTTGGGGTTCCTTACAATGCATCTGATCTCAGACGCGCTATTAGAGAGTCTTTGGTACCTGCGGCTGTTCTTTGCAGTTGAATCCTGGTCCTGCTGCGCCGTCAGGCGGGGCGCAACTATCGCGAGAGGAGGGGAACCCGGAAGTCTGGCGACGCAATCACTGGAGGAGACGTCTGTGCAACAGACCCTCCGTGTGAGCTGTCTGCACCACGGTACTCCTTCCCCTCCACACCAGGGCTATTCTGCGCCGCATCTTATGCTGATAATGCCTGCATATGGGGCTGTTTTGTAAGTCTCCCCTGCTTACACCTTGCTGTTTGTGATGAATACATTTTACTGATCCTACCCTTAGGCTGAGTCCATGCTCCCTGCTGGCTCGCTGAGGCGCGCTGAGGCTCAGGGAAAGCGGGTGTTTTCCCTGGTCTTGCGGTTGCTTACCGCACCCGCCGTCAGCGGGCCTTCAGGGGGCTGGCCGGGGGCGGGCGCGTCACTGGCCGGGGGCGGGCCAGTGACGTCACGGAGCTGGTTCGCCCTCATTGGGCGAACCGCTCACGTGACTGGCCTGTCTCGCCGGCAAGCGGGGGAATTTTAAATTCCCCTAAGACCTGCGCTTCCGCAAGTGCGCGGAAGCGCAGGTGAGCCCCTACTAAAGCCGCTCTAATTGTGGCTGTAGGGGCTCAGTGCTGAGCGGGAGCGCGCCTCAGCGCGCTTCCGCCAGCAAGCACGTAACATGGCCGAGGCCTTACGATCGTTTTTGATTGTTGTTGCTTGGTTCATTCATTGGTCATTTTGTTTTTGGTCTTTGCAGTGGGCATTTATTCATTTTTTGCCCTTGGTATACACCCGGTTTCACTTTTGTGATTGCATTGGCTTCGGGTTTCAGTGTGTCATTACACACCTTTATACTGCATTGTGTTATCTCATTTTCTGTGTTTACAGAGTTGCACTATTTATTTATTTCTGTTTACTCCTTATGCACTCATCGGTGACCTGCGCTCCCTGATCCTCACATTCTACATTCACACAAAGGGTCACCTAGGAGGGTCACCTAGGAGGGTCCAGTGACGGCTGAGCAGCACATTGTCACCGTTTGTATATTTTATTCTGTTTTTATTGTTAGTCTAGAGCATCAACAGGAGCGCCTGGTGAACTACTTTTTCTTCGCTATTAGAGAGGGTTGGGGTTCCTTACAATGCATCTGATCTCAGACACACTATTAGAGAGTAAGGGTTAACATTTGCTTGTACTTTGTGGAACGTCAACCCCACCCACTGGAATGATAATGAGCCAAGAGGACACCAAGAACAGTGTTCACAGCTGCATTGAATCTTAACCACCCCAGTGTATATCTACGTTGCCCTAAAGGCAGACAGCCTTTGGCGCAGCAGAAGGGCAGCTAAAGGGTCTGAGCCGTTTGCTGCCGTTCGCTGATGTTTGGTGATGTTAAAGCTGCTCTATTTCAATCTGAAACACACCAGCCCTTTTATCCCCTGTACCCAATTTTCCAACTCTATCTATCCATGAAATGTCTGTGAATTGACTATATAACCCTGTTCTTTTAATGTAACCATGTATCTCTCATCATAACTCTGTGCCCAGGACATACTTGAAAACAAGCGGTAACTCTCAATGTATTACTTCCTGGTAAAACATTTTTATAAATAAATAAAAGAGAGGGTTGGGGTTCCTTATAATGCATTTGACATCAGACGAGCTTTTAGAAAGGGTTGGGGTTCCTTATAATGCATTTGACATCAGACGTGCTATTAGAGAGTGTTGGGGTTCCTTACATTTGGGTATTATGTATCAAAGTCTCCCACTTGCAAACCGCAACAAAAACACGGCAACACATCTGCAACAAATTTATCAAAGCGAAAAAATTCAGTTTTTTCTAACAGGTTCATGTTCTTTGATAAATCTGTTTTCTTTGCTCCCATTTTGTCCCAATGTTTTTTTTTTTCTTTATTTCTAAACATTTTTTACCGGGCCGAAACACATCGAGCGTTACCTCTCGTTTTCAAGTGTGTCCTGCGGTGAAAGTTGGCAGCCGGCAGACTTTCCGACACAAACCCTTGGTGATGCCTGTGTCAGCTCCAGGATAATACTGTCTGGATGCAGTCCCCTCGTCTGCTACACTCTCTCCGATGTTTAGTCATTGTGTCACTACGTGCGGCTCCGCTCTGTCGGTCGGTCGGCCTACGAACACTGGCTAAGAATGCAGAGGTTGGTTTACACCAGGGGTATGTGGGGACACTTATTGAAAAAGGAGGTAGCGCACGCACTCAGTCACACTGGTAAATAGGGGGGTACTTTGCTGCCGGTGCGCTGGATCCAGGGAAGTCCTGATGTCCAGAAGTAGTCCAGTAGGTAGAAAGGAGGCAGGC
Organism: Ascaphus truei; assembly: GCA_036426205.1. Lineage (NCBI taxonomy): Eukaryota > Metazoa > Chordata > Amphibia > Anura > Ascaphidae > Ascaphus > Ascaphus truei. Next base: position 18,100,572 of record CM071571.1, read on the forward strand.
GCACGGTCGTAATCAGCAATGAAGTTTAATGTGCCTAAGAAACCGACGCTTGAGTACATGGGGGTATTTACATGAGCTCTATTTTCCATGTTCTGTAGCCCACACGCACCTTGAGAAAGGCAGCATTGCACGGCCGAAACGTCGGTTTCTTAGGCACATTACATTTCATTGCTGATTCAGACCATGTGCCGCCTCCTTCCTACCTACTGGGACACTTACTAAAACCTTAGTCTGTTACCTAGAGGGAAAAAACAAAATACTTAGCAGCATAGGCATACACCATGATATCACTATTCAGCAGACATTTCATGGTGACTGGTGGCTGTTTATTATCTGGGTGATATATTAAAGCCGCTGTTTTTGGTTGAATCCTCATTTTTTTTGTACCTTCCCAGTGCAGTTCCTGCTAAGAGCAAAATGAGCTAAATGCCAGAGATATGGGGGATTGGTAAATACAAGACATTGGAGCCCTAAAAAAAAGACAAGTGTGAGTATTTGTACATCAATGGTTTAAATGCTACTGTTTCCGTGGTAACCAAATGCGTTAACCCAGGGGTTCTCCACTCCCAGTCCTGAAGACCCCTCAACAGGACAGGTTTTTAGGGTATCCCAGTTTCAACACAGGTGCCACCTGTGCTGAAGCAGGGATATCCTGAAAATCTGTCCAGTTAGCGGCAATAATTATCGGATAAAAGTACATTTCACAAAACACTAGTAATAAGTTCAATGTTCATGTTAAATGTGCCTGTGCAGCAACGCAGAGAAAAACTTGTTTTGACGCACTTGACAAATTTTGCGCCCAAATTGCGTTATATGTACCAAGCTCCAGTTTCTGACACAAGGAGCAGATTTTTCAGCGGATTTGGTGACGCAGGTTGCAATGAAAAAAGTGACGCACAGAGGCGCAGACTGTGACACAACAGCGAGTAAAGACACTGACTGGCACTGAGATTGCTGCAGGGGAGCCTGGTTCAATTCCCGGTGTCAGCTCCTTGTGACCTTGGGCAAGTCACTTTATCTCCCTGTGCCTCAGGCACCAAAAACATAGATTGTAAGCTCTATGGGGCAGGGACATGTGCCTGCAAAATGTCTCTGTAAAGCGCTACATAAAACTCCTTTGATTCATCTGGCGCACTATTTTCGCTCTGTTTTTGCATTATTTTTGCGGCGGCTTAGCGCCTGGCAGACGCTGATAAATAAATGGCCCCTCGGTTTATTCTCAGTACATTCCCCCGCTTTCAGAAGCTGGCAATGTTTTCCAGTGTTATTAATTCATGTTATAGCTCTCCTGTCCTGCTGAATCCATGATAAAAAACCTTTCCTTGCTACTGTAACTATTTCAGGGAACCTGAATCATTAATGAGATCGCGTACATACCGATATTTCCAGCTTTTAATCTGATAGCGAAGACATTCAGACACGACGGTGAACATGATCGCCGTTTTCCCTTCACTGTGAAATCCTCACCGTGATTTTTCGTCTGGTAGAAATATTGATGTAAAATATTTTTTTTGAGGGGCTTTTCACAGTAAATATCCAAATCCTGCTACATAACGCAAACCCGATACCTACGCTGTTTCTTGCACGGTTTGACACAAAACTCTATCCCTTAACATAAGTCATGTACTGTAAAGTCTGTGATAGTTTCATTGGGCTTTTCAGAGTTCAGGTTTTTAAGCCGAAATGTGAAAATCTTATAAACATACCGGCTGCGGCGTGAGAACGCAAACAGTCTGCGCACACGCATTGCGTGGGTGGGGGTTCAGGGCCAGCCTTAGGCTTTGTGGGGACCCAAGGCAGAACGCTGGCAGTGTGGCCCCCCTGTAAAAAGAAAAAAAGAGGGGGACTTACTGCCACCAGCAGCCCTCCTCCGGCAGCGTCGTGTTGCCATGGCGTCATGTGACGTCAGGTCACCATGGCAAGGTGGTGTCGTGCCCCCATGACATTGCGTTGACCATGGCAAGGTGACGCTGCAGGAGGCGGCCTCTGCGGAGAAGGTAAGAGCGAACATAGGCGCATAAATGCACCCCCTCCCCCCACCACCATGCACCTTTCTCTCTGCCGGTCTGGGGGCCCTGCGCTTCCTCCTCTCGGCGTTGGGATACAACTTCCGACCGGAGAGGGGAGCTGGGGAATGGGGGGGGGGGGGCATGCGCCCTCCACCAGCTCCCCCCTCCGGTTGGGTGAAAGTTGGATCCCGGCGCCAACAAGAGGGAGAGCGGGACCCCCGAAGCGCGGGGCCCAAGGTGTCCGTCTTGCTCACCTTGCCATAAGCCCAGCCCTGCCGCTATGCCCGGGATTCAAGTGTATTTCGCTTTGCAGCGACGTCGCAAGCGACCCGGCCATTGATTGGTTCAGGGGTTGTCACATGTGGCGACAGCCTCTGAAAAATCAAATTTGACCGGCTTCCAAATTTCGCGCTGCCACGTCGCTCCCGTCGCGTCTACTATAAGCGCACGCGACGGCTGCAATACATTTGTTTTGCCGCAACATCGCATTGCTGTCGCCGTCGCCGGCGCTATAAGCGCAGCCTCAGAGATTTTGTGGATGCTAACGCAAGATAAAAAAGGGACGTTGAGGGTCTGCATTTAATCCATCTCATTTTACTCCATGCATCCTCCAACTCAGGCGTGGGCAACTCCAGTCCTCAAGGGCCACCAACAGGCCAGGTTTAAAGAATATCCATGCTTCAGCACAGGTGGCTCATTCTTTGACTGAGCCACCTGTGCTGAAGCAGGGATATCCTGAGAACCTGACCTGTTGGTGGCCCTTGAGGACTGCCACTCCTCACTTGGGGTACTTTTTATATGCTGTTAAAAAAAGGAAAGGAAAGATATTTAAAAAAAAAACTAATTCAGATTTGAAAAGTTGGGTGTTCCCCATCGTTGGTTTGGGTTTGTGGAGGCTGATATATAACTGTGCCCCGCTGCAAAAGTGGGGGAAACTGCAGCAAATGTATACATTCACAGTTAGATTTAAAGATCCCCCGCCTCTACTTTCTCTGGTCAATCTGGTGTGGGGCATTTGCACCAGATTTGCAGTCAGAAGACCTTAATAAATAGCCCCCAAAGTCTCCCGGCTGCAAAACGTGAGCGAAAAAACTGCACCCGAATGAAGACAGAAATGCTTCCCTTTGATACGATTCTTTTGCTCTAGTATTGTCCTGAGTTTGCTATGCTGCGGGTTATTTACTCCAGCTTTCCAGCTGCAAAATCACTGCTAAATAACAGCACAGGATTTATCAGAGGGAAATCTCTTTACTTTCTCTACGATTCCGTTAACTTTGATAAATCTGATGCTGTTTTTCTCCCTTCGTTTTGCAGCTGGGGAATTTGGTAAATCACCTCTACGCATCGCTGTTTTTGGTGCAAAGTTGACGCGCGGAAATCTTATCTGAAATTGCGCTTGTCTGCACCTATCTACTAACACAAAATGTCTCCATCTGCGAGAAAAATACATTTTTCATTTTTTTGGCGCACAGAAATGGACGGCGCTGGGCGCACAGATGTAAATGGTACGTGCTAAAAAAAGAATGTTTCCGTGTGCTAAAAAAAAGGGCGAACGTGCATCAAAACAGTCAGCCAAATTTAACGTGGCGAAAATCCTAAAAAGTCTGTTTGTATTGTTAGCGCAGAATTAAGTTACTATGTATCAACCAAACGCAACACGGATGTTTCATTATTAAGGTTAACTAATGTATTATTTTCACAGCATGGCCACTATAAATAATATTACACTTATAAGCAGTGGTCGACAAATCACCAAAAAATCTACTCGCCACCTAGTACCACACGTGTGCTGCTTGGGCCAATAGGAGCTCGCCACGATGTTAAATTCACTCGCCCGGGGCGTGCAGATATACAAGTTTGTCGAACGCTGCTTATAAGTATTGACTAACACTAGTTAACTAGTTATAAAACAAAAAAAATGCACGTCATTATATTTTAATTTTAGCCACCAGATATTCAACATGATCCAATGCGTCATAATTCGTTTCAAATTAACTATGCGTCATGCGTATAAAGTCTTCAGACATACGGTGCACTTTTTATGGAGGTTTATATAACGTTTTAGCATTGAAATGTTGCCGCACATAGAATAAACCCTTAAAGCAGAAGTCCAAGCTGCCGGGTTTTTCCCCTCTTTAATACGTGCATCAATACAATCCACACAATAAGTAATTAGCTAAGTTGCTGATCGATTCGTTCTCCTGTGATCGATTGGCGAAGATTCGTCTCGGGGGTTCACTAAATGGCTGTCAGTGCAGCAGAAGAGGACCAAAGATGCAAAGTTCTGTGGGGAATACGATGTGACCAGGCAGTCACTAGATACAATCGGTGCACTGCTAGAGAGAGGGCAGGGCTCAAAAATGGGTGTGCCAGAGCCTGTTTCAGAAGAGGAAGGGGATGTACCTTTGTAAATGGTTGCTATAGAAACAAAAAGTGCTTGTTACATTATAATACATTAAAAATGTCATTCAGTTTTTTTTTTAATGCAACAAGTATTTTCTCATTGTACAGAACTGATTTTTTTTTTTTTTTAAACACGTAGGATATTGCTTGGTCTGCGGCTTTAAGGCAATTTAGGAGCAGAGAAAATGAGTTTTGAAGTATTGTCCTTAGAGCAACGTTGCCACCTAAAACATTGTACTTAGATTGTAAGCTCTTCTGGACAGGGACTCCTTTCCCTATCGTTTTATGTCTGAAGCGCTTATTCCCATTATGTGTTATAATATTATGTCACGTGCATTACTGCTGTGAAGCCCTATGTACCTGGATGTCACTATATAAGCAAAGATATACATACATTGTAGAATGAAAAAGTGATGCAGACTTTGATCCACCTAATTATAATGTGTGTCATATAACTCCCCCCTAATTCCTCCCACTGGCATTCCCCAAATGACACACGAAAAACGTGCACAGGGCAGAAATTGGAGCTAAGAGCGTGATGCAAAGAGATGTGAGCTAATGATGCTATTCGTACCCATTTAGCTGCAGATTTGCCTTGCTACATATTGTATCACTTTTGTTTTCAACTGGAAGCTACATGGGCTTCCTGCACTCGCTGCGGCAGGGAAAGAGTTAAAGCGGCAATACAGCTTTCCTTTATCATTATTTATTTATTACAGGTTTGGGGGTCTTCAGAGCGGAACTGCGGAAATTTCAGATCCAGGGACCCTCTGCTTAGAGAGATACTTACCGCCATAGGGGATGCCGGTATCCCTGCAACCAGAGAACTGTGTGCCTAACGAAATGGCGGCGTTCAAATGTCACGCGGACCAATAGGAAACCGTGACATAACCCGATGCGGCTTCCTATTGGCCTGCGTGACCAGTATGTTTATACTTCCACAGAGATACCGGCGCCCCCCTACAGAGGTAGGGAACGGAGGAAGCAGGGAGACGCCTGGAGCTGATATTACTGGGGGGGGGGGTTCACCTCCGGAGACCCCCTGCTTCAATCCTGTAATAAATAAATGAAACTCGTATTGCTGCTTTAACCGTTTCACGCAGCCTGGTGTGATCTGTTCTGATCTCCGCTGCTGCTGCTGCGGTGCAATCTGTCAGCGTGAGCTGCGATCAGCATCAGATCTGCAGTATAATGTTAGGACGGGAAGCTGTTAGGGGACAGCTCTGTCACTGCGCTGCCTCTGCTTGTTCTCACCGTGCAGTGAAATACAAAGTGACAGCGGAGATACAGGGATGCACATTCCAGCCAATCGCTTAACCTGTTTGTTACCAGACAGACCTGCAAAGGGGCAAAGCATGCAGTCGCATCTCATTGATGCAGAAATGCACACGTGCATTTTCTTTTCAAAGATCCCCTTTAGATATACATCTTACGCACACGGATCAAAGCAAAACACTCAGGTCGTTTCAGTTGAGGGACGTATTGATGTTGAGTGAGATGCTCTTTCTAAAAATTGCCCGCCATGGTGGAGTTTAATTTTTTTCTTTTCGTTTTTTTGGGGAGAGTTAGTGTCCCTGAATAATGCATTGCTGGCACGTTAGCAGAGGAGTCGCACTGATACAGAACTGCTACATGTGTTCCAGAAGCTGTTAAACTGCTGAGTGCTTTCACTTTATTGCCACTCCACCATGGGAGAGTGTGACTGCATATCTGAAGAGTCAGTCTCTTCTAGGACCAAACAACAGCAGTGGTATGTGTAGTGCAGAGAAAAAAGAAAGCATTCTAAAAAGTCTTGGTACAAATGTAACCAATATAAAATGCAAAATCACTTGGTGGCACAAATAGACGTACACATGCAGCACGGAATAAAATACAAATGAAAAAAACCTCCAGTTGTAGACGGCTCAGGTGAACGGATTTTAGTCCTGCTGCCGAAGTCCTGGAAGGAGGGATTTCCACATCCCTCCAAAAGTAGCTGGAACGATGTAAAGCTAGTGTTTTATATTGTATTAAATGTTATATTTTTTATATATCAGTCATTTGTCTCAGCAATTGTTTGTCTTTTGTGTGTTTTTGTTATTACTGTATCACACTATGTTTGTTTTTGTTTTCATTGCATGACATACCGTCTTCATGGGAAGAGTTCCAGCGGAGTTCATCCTACAACTGGTTGTATAATATATTTATTATTATATGTTATTACATTCCACTTACATTTCTGCCTTTGGCTTAGCGCAGTAGATATAACGTTTTTTCCTGGAACGATGTAAAGATGGACGTATTTTTGGCACGTGGACTAAATCAAATTAATACATGGAAGAGAGGAAACATTCGGTGTAACCACACTTAAATGCAGAAATTAGCCATATAATTGAGGCACATTTAACTTTGGATGTAGTTTAGTGGCTTTCTATATGATGAAGATGGTTAATGCAACCTGGTTTTCCTTTCACAGCCTTTCAAGCTGTATAATGATATACTGCATCTTAGTTAGAAAATAGAGAAAATACATGGCATAATAACATTTATCACAATGTATCAAATAAAATGCGACTTTACACTCACAAACGGCTCTTTAAAATCAAGCATTCTTATATAATTCTTTCCCGCACACTGGTGGCTGTTCGTCCTGTCTTTGCAGTGGCGCTGGGATCCTCCAAACGCAATGCGTGTGGTCTCCTGCAGTTCCTGGGGTCAAGAGGCTCACGCCTATGGGGTCGTACGTTGTCTGCGGCTCCTGTTTCCCCTCTCAGTGTAGCAGATTGCATGGATGTTGTGATGGAGCGTCTCCGGAGCAGTTCACCCCGCTGTACTGGTATGGAGCCGGCACTTCCGAATAAGGTGACAATACGGAATATCCATATAATTTTTGAGGCACCCTGAGGAAGCGAAACTGCGCAACGCGTTGGGCTGACCCTTGCGAGCCACCGTAGCTGGTCCGTTTTGGCACCTTATTCTGGAGAGCCGGCTTCATACCAGTACAACTGAGTGAACTGCTCCGGAGACATGTGTGACGGTGCTCGTCTCCGATCAGGAAGCGGACCCGCCGGGCTGAGGTAGGGATGCCAAGTAACCGACCAGAGTCCAGGGACAGAGTCCTGTTAGAGTATCCGTGGTCGGTAAGCAGGCAAAGGGTCAGGGCAGGTGGCAGTGGTGCGGAATCCAGGCTACAGGCAAAAGGTCAGGGCTGGCGGAAGGCATCAAGGTCGGGGTCACGGTCCGGGGTCAGCAACAGGAATTCCAAATGAACAGGGAAGCCACAGGTATAGGCAAGCCACAGGAACAGACTAGCTTCTGGAACAGGGAAGCCACAGGGATAGGCAAGCCACAGGAACAGAATAGCCTCTGGAACCAGGGAAGCCACAGGTATAGGCAAGCCACAGGAACAGACTAGCCTCTGGAACAGGGAAGCCACAGGGATAGGCACCACAAAGCAACACTAGCCTCTGGAACGGGAAGCCACAGGATAGCAAGCCACATGAACAGACTATAGCCTCTGGAACAGGGAACCACAGGGATAGGCAAGCCACAGGAACAGACTACCTCTGGAACAGGGAAGCCACAGGTATAGTGCAACCACAGCAACAGACATACCGCTGGACAGGGACCCCAGGTATAGGCAAGCCCCATCAACAGACTAGCCTCTGGAACAGGGAAGCCACAGGACTGACACGCCACACGTAAGGCTCAGGAACTAGAGCCCCAGGCGGCCAGGACCAAAGGGAGCGTATACATTGCTCAGGCAGGGTCTGGAAGTCATTGGCTGCTATTAAGCCCTTGAGCAGTGGCAGCCAATATAACAGGCTGCCAGTAATCATAATGTCCACAGCACCATAGGGCGGTTCCAGCCAAAGCCTGGACTGGAACCCTTACAACGTGCAATCACAGGGGGGAACATCCACGCATTCTGCCGCACTGCGAATTGAATCGGGAGCCGCAGACGTGAGCCTCTTGCCCCCCGGACTGCAGAGACCACACGCATTGGTTTGGAGGATCCCAGCGCACGTGCAAAGACATTACGAACAGCCACCAGTGTGCGGGAAAGAATTTTATTCAAATGCTGATTTTAAAGAGCCGTTTGTGAGTGTAAAGTCACATTTTATTTGATACATTGTAATAAATGTTATTATGCCATGTTTTCTGCTATTTTCTCCACTAAGATGCAGTATATCACTACACAGCTTGAAAGGCTGTGAAAGGAAAACCAGGTTGCAACAACCATCTTCATCATATAGAAGTCACTACCATCCAAAGTTAAATGTGCCTCAATTATATGGCTAATTTCTGCATTTATTATGTTTCCATTTATTAAATCTATTTAGTCCATGTGCCAAAAAGACGTCCATCTTCACATCGTATGTGTAGTGCATTTAGGGTTGCCAGGTGTCCAGTATTGAACCGGACTGTCCTGAATTTAGAACACCGTCGAGTAAAAATTGAGAGGTAATACTGGACATGTATGTGTCCGGTATTACTTCTCTGGACATAGTGACCTGACTGTTTTTGCGGGGGGGGGGCCGTGGGATTACCACAGGGAGAGAGTAGGGATGTCGCTTGGGGGGCTTTGCAGTTTCCTTCATCCTGATTGGCTGCTGCTTGGGTAATGCAGCCATTAGGAAATGTTAAGAGCTGGGGGTGAGTCAAGGAGAGGGGAAACTGCATGGAGCGGAGAGAGGTGAGAGGGGTGTGTGTCTCTCGAGCAGTGTCGCACCTTTCACACCATTGTGTCCAGTATTTTGGAGAAGCCGCCTGGCAATCCTAAGAACGTTACATACAATGTAATTTAATGTAATAATTAATATGATAATAATCAATAATGACACCACTAAAAAAAAAACAGGCAGGGCCCCCAGCGGCCTGTGAATCGGGACATGCAGGGCCTTACCTGGCGGCAGGAGCCCTCCCAGGCAGTGATTGCTGAAGTTGGGCCTGACTAGTGGGCCTAACTTGTGTGTTAGGGACAGCTGTTGGGCTCCCTCCGCCAGGGTGGGGCCCTGAAAGTCAGGGTCTCTGCTGCAGCCGAACCAGTGGTAGTTCAGCCACTGCTCCATAATGATCCCTGTGTAGCGCTGCAAACCCCATCCCTGTCTGGGCTGCAAACCCTCCCTGTGCTGGGCTGCAAACCCCATCCCTGTGCAGCGCTGCAACCCCCATCCCTTTGCCGCGCTGCCAACCCCATCCCTGTGCAGCGCTGCAAACCCCATCCCTGTGCAACGCTGCCAGCCGATCCTGTGCCACGCTGCCACCCGATCCCTGTGCAACGCTGCCACCCGATCCCTGTGCAGTCGCTCCGAGCCCGCTCCCGTGCAGTGCTGCCAGCCCGATCCCTGTGCCGCGCTGCCAGCCCGATCCCTGTGCCGCGCCTGCCAGCCCGATCCCTGTGCAGCGCTGCGCAGCCCGATCCCCTGTGCAAAGCGCTGCCAGCCCGATCCCTGTGCAGCGCTGCCAGCCCGATCCCTGTGCAGCGCTGCCAGCCCGATCCCTGTGCCGCGCTGCCAGCCCGATCCCTGTGCAGCGCTGCCAGCCCGCTCCCTGTGCAGCTCTGCCAGCCCGATCCCTGTGCAGCGCTGCCAGCCCGATCCCTGTGCATTCTCGGGCACACGTGGGTTTAACTCTTTACATTCTCAAGTCTGTTAAAGCAGTAATTCCCCCAAAACATGGTCCCAAAATATTTACCATTTTGGTTTTGGTGTGTGCCGGTTTTGATAGAGAATACCGGAAATCGGGGAGTCTCCCGTATGTCTGGGGAGCAGAGATCGGCTCTGAGTGACCCCAGGTTTAGGTAAACTAAAGAAATGATTTCACGATAAAACCAAATAGGGGGCAGGTCACAGACTCTTATCGTACTGTTCTGTTATCGTACTGTTACCGTATCTTTTGTCTTACTCTTCTGTTATCTTAGGCCACATTTCTAGTGCCGGCGATGGCGACACGAGCGATGACGTCACCCGTCGCCGTTGCCACTGGTGAAAGTTGCACTTTAGTTTGGAGCGATGTCGCTGGCGACAAGGCCAGTGACGTCACGAAGGGGGCGGGCAGAGTGCAGCAGGCGCTCTGTGATTGGTGTAGAGACAGTCACACGTGGCGACTGTCTCTCCCAAAATCAAATTTCAATGGCTTCCAAATTTGTTGTTGCTCCGTCTCCGTCGCACTTACTATAAGCGCATGCGATGGATTCAATGTATTTGTTTTGGCACAACGTCACATCGCCGGGCACTATAACCGCAGCCTTACAGTTATCTTCCTGGTACCTTATTTTACTGCTATCTTATCTTACTGGTACCACATCTGACCCTTATCTTACTGTTATCTCATCTTATTGGTACCTTATCTAACTATTATCAGACTGTTATCTTATCTCACGCTTATCCTACCAGTATCTTATCTCACTGGCACCGTATCTACTGGTATATTGATGTTATCTTATCTCATGCGGATCTTACGGGTATCTTATCTCACTCTTATCTTACTGGTAACTTATCTAGCTGGTATCTCATCCTTTGCTTATCTTGCTGGCAGCTTATCGGGCTGTTATCGTATCTAACTGTTATCTTATCATCCTGTTATCGTACGTAACCGTTATCTTATCATCCTGTTATCGTATGTAACCGTTATCTTATCATCCTGTTATCATATGTAACTGTTATCTTATCATCCTGTTATCATATGTAACTGTTATCTTATCATCCGGGTATCGTATGTAACCGTTATCTTATCATCCTGTTATCATATGTAACCGTTATCTTATCATCCTGTTATCGTATGTAACCGTTATCTTATCACCCTGTTATCATATGTAACCGTTATCTTATCATCCTGTTATCGTATGTAACCGTTATCTTATCATCCTGTTATCGTATCTTACTCTTATCCAACGGTTATCTTATCTTATCTTGCTCTGATCTTATGTCACTTATCTTACTGTTACCTTATCTTACTCTTCTCTTATCTTACTCTTCTGACTGTTCATGCAGTTTTATTTCATTCATTACATGGAAATAGGAAACTCTGGTGATACGATATATGTTACATACATGCAGCTTACTGATAAAGCAGTTTCCTGCGCTGTAAATATTATAAACCGTAGAAATTCTCTGACACAAACTACAATCCTGCCCACTGCTTTCTACGTTTGGATAAAGGAAGAATACGCTCAGCTCCACAGGCTTTATTTATTCTGTATGAATGCTATGCAGAGCGTCTCACCTCCCAGGCTCTGTATGAATGCTATGCAGAGCCTCTCACCTCCCAGGATCTGTATGAATGATATGCAGAGCGTCTCACCTCCCAGGCTCTGTATGAATGCTATGCAGAGCCTCTCACCTCCCAGGATCTGTATGAATGATGTGCAGTGCCTCTCACCTCCCAGGCTCTGTATGAATGATATGCAGTGCCTCTCACCTCCCAGGCTCTGTATGAATGATATGCAGTGCCTCTCAGCTCCCAGGCTCTGTATGAATGATATGCAGAGCCTCTCACCTCCCAGGCTCTGTATGAATGATATGCAGAGCCTCTCACCTCCCAGGCTCTGTATGAATATGCAGAGCCTCTCACCTCCCAGGCTCTGTATGAATGATATGCAGATCCTCTCACCTCCCAGGCTCTGTATGAATGATATGCAGAGCCTCTCACCTCCCAGGCCCTGTATGAATGATATGCAGAGCCTCTCACCTCCCAGGCTCTGTATGAACGATATGCAGAGCCTCTCACCTCCCAGGCCCTGTATGAATGATATGCAGAGCCTCTCACCTCCCAGGCCCTGTATGAATGATATGCAGAGCCTCTCACCTCCCAGGCTCTGTATGAACGATATGCAGAGCCTCTCACCTCCCAGGCCCTGTATGAATGATATGCAGAGCCTCTCACCTCCTAGGCTTTGTATGAATGATATGCAGAGCGTCTCACCTCCCAGGCCCTGTATGAATGATATGCAGAGCGTCTCACCTCCTTAGTACTGGGTTGAGACCTGGCTTGGTTGTGAAGGGATTGCTTCTTCCTTACAATTAGGCATTTCAGGTTTAGGGTTTAACCGAAAGGCCCCACCGCCTGATCACCCCGCACTTCCAGTTAAAATCAATACAAAATGGAAATGAAGCCTCATTTTATACTGAGTTCCGCCTTTTTTTAGTAACCCAGCCACAGGCACAGCATGAGACAAAGGTAAGACAGGGGAGCACGGAAAATAAAAGTGCTCAGATAAACACCAAATTATAACGGGCGCCCGTTTTTTTCTCCCGTTGTTCACACTGATAAACAGATTTTTTTAAATTAAAATGAAAACACAGAATTCTCAACGGAAAAAAAACCGCTCTGATGTCACAAAAAAATAAACAGCGAAAAGCCAGAATCCCAGATTATAATGCAGACATTCCCATGCACCGGGGGCTGCATTTCATTGCAACTTCTCTGGGAATTGTCACGGTTAAAAACACAAATAAATAAAGAGCCTGACCAGATATTGCTGTAGTTTACAGAAGGTACTCCCAGAATCCATTGCTGGTTACACTGTTAATTTCTGCATCCTACGCTTTAACACAGGGGCAGCCAACTCCACTCCTCCAGTTTGACCAAGAAGCCAGGTTTTAAGAAGATCCCTGCTTCAGCACAGGTGGCTCAGTTGAAGACTGATTGAGCCACCTGTGCTGAAGCAGGGATATCTGTAAAACCTGACCTGTTGGTCACCCTGGAGGACTGGAGTTGGTTTAACCCTTTCATAGTCCTTAAAAAAAAAGTTTTACTCGCAGGCAGAGTGACACTAATGCAGTTCTAAGGCTTAGCTTGTCTAAGAATACGGAGTTGTACAAAGTGATAACTGCATGAAGATACTCAGCACCGTCATAGAATAATTTTTTAGGGAAGTTATTCTGCCGTACCCTTTAAAGTGACCCGTTCGTTCCCCGCCTCTCTCCCTGGATGTTCCCATGCCACTCTGTGTCCCGTTCTCTCAGGGGGCCCATATCTACAGCTGGGAACTTTCTCTCTCAGCCTCCTGCTCACGTTACCAAATAGGGTGATCCGTGCAGAAGGATTTCTCCGTGTGTGTGCGCTGCAGGCACACGCGTGTTTGATAAGGAGAGAATCAGATAGCGGTGGCCGGTACTTTTATACTTCCACCCCAGGATCTCCGAATTCCTCTCTCTGATCCCCCGTGGGGTGCAGTTTTAGGGTTTCACTAAGATACATTTTGGATTTAGTTCTTTTGCACCGAGGAACTTGTAAAGTTTTACAGTGGGGTTGCATGTAGCTAGAAAGATGGAGCAGCTCGCTGACTCTGTAAGCAACAACACTAACTTTGATTTAGGCGAACCTGGTTCAATTCCCAGTGTCAGCTCCTTGTGACCTTGGATAAGTCACTTTATCTCCCTGTGCCCCAGGTACCAAAACATAAGAGTGTCAACTCTACGGAGCAGGGGCTGTCTGTAATAATCCCATGCGCGCTATACTGTAATTGTGAAGTGCCTTGAGTCCATTGGGAGAAAAGCACTATATAAAATACATTTATTATTATACAAATTTGCACTCAAAGAGGGAATACAACTTCAAAAAAACAAAATGTTGCTCTTTTGAGAAGCTGGAGAAGAATATTAAGCGGTATAGAACATTATTAACAAGGAAATAATTATTTTGAGGTATCCCATGGAATCTAAATATAGGGGCTCTATGTATCCCAGGGAAAATTCCTGCGCAAAGTCGTTATGGTGTCGCAATTCGTGCTGAAATATACCTGCGCCAGCCAGCATCTATGTAGTAATATCTGCCTGCGCCAAGATGAGGGATTCATGGTGCGAGTGGGAGGGGTTTGGGCAGTTAGTTTGCATATTGGCGCAGGTCTGGGTATTAAGGAACGCGCTGCTTTTGGTACTTTTCTTGGCGGTTTTCCGCGTTGGTTTTCTCCATCGCCTTAAAGGTGGCGGAAGCCTTTTTTTTAGTGCACGTTATTAGCGCAGCGCCCACTTAATTCTGCAACAGCAAAAATACACTTTATAAATGCTAAAAATAAAAAATACGTCACTGCTTCAGCGCACACGTACCTGTTGACATAGAGAGCCCTAGGCATCATGGCAGAAGTGGTGAAATTCTGGGGCAAACCACAACTTCACTGGATGTATCGAGGAGAAAATCCTATTGATTCCAAAGGGATTTTATTCTTTGATTCATATGGTGCAAATGTTTGCCCCAGAGTTGCCCCACTATTGCCCTGATACATACATACATGAGCAAAAAACGTGTTAAAGTTTAAAGGCGCAATCTCTTCATTATCTCTTTAACGATGTATCCCTATCACACGTCACTACCTGTTTTATACTTTATCACAAATCTGTTTGTGTTGTTTGTGTGATTTGTTAACACGCAGAACTGGATAATAAATCCCTGATATCTCAGTGTCCTAACTTTTGAGAAGAAAAAAAAAAAACAGGACAGGCACTCCGTCCTGTGAAGGATGTAATAAGCCTGCATCTGTCTTGTGGTTATGAAGCAGCTGTGTGTGTCACGTTGTATCATAGGACAGATAGCTCTGTGCACAATCTGTGTGCTTGGATACATCTGTGACCAGAGACCGTAAATCTATACTGCCTCACACCCATGGAGCTGTACAAGGAACATTATTATTAGTGTTGTTTATGTGTTACATTATCTCACGTTGGTTGGCTACAGAAATCCGCCGCCAGCCACTGCAACCAGGAGGTGGCTGCACGTGGAAGCCGGACAATCCACACACAGTGTACCTCAATATGGTTCAGTTTAACATCAGCTCTTTGGCCCGCCTGGCAGCCAAACAGTTAAACTTCTTTAGCGCTGTGCTTTTGCATTGAAGGTTTCGACTCCATACTTAAGGAGTCATTTGTCAAAGTCTCCCCGGGCGCAACACCCAGTGATATTTATAGGTTGTAGAATCAGGGGTAGCCAACTCCAGTCCTCAAGAGCTAGGAACAGGTCAGATTGTCAGGATGTCCCTGCTTCAGCACAGGTGGCTCAGTCGAAGACTGCGCCACTGATTGAGCCACCTGTGCTGAAGCAGGGACATCCTGAAGACCTGACCTGTTGGTAGCGCCCGAGGACTGGAGTTGGCCGCTCCTGTTGTATGGGGCATTTGTCTGCAGGCTTTATGTGGGCACTTTGCACCGTATTCACTTCCCAGAGAGGGTTAACAGACAATGCACTTAAGACTTGAAAGGGTCACACAAGGTTTAGGAGAGGGGTTGTACGGGGAACATTACAGCTCCAGGGGCCTCCAAAAAGCAGCACTTGCAGCTAACATAAAATAAAGCTAATATATCGGCTTCCGAGCTCCAAACTGGACCAGATCTATCACAGATTTCATAGATTCCAATGGGATTTATTTTCTTGGGCAAATCGGAGGGGGAGGGGAAATGGGTGGGGGGGGGGTTGCATGATTCATTTGGGATAAAAAGGTGTTTCATGACACAAATATGTCCGGTATTATTTTGTGCAGGCCAATGTGTTGAAAGTGCTTTTGCAGTAAAAGGAGTTACTCCCTGCTAGCGACGATGCATGCATTGTACGTAGGGAAGAGTGCCACACAGAACTTGCAATCTCATTTTCATCCCGGAGGGGTCAAGTGACTTGCCCAAGGTCACCAGGAGCCGACACCGATTTGAGACCCAATTCTCCTTCCCACCTCCAAAACCAGAAGCATCTCCACTACGGTATCACAACCACAGCATTTCATTCTGCCCACTGCAACAATCCCATCCATTCAACCGCAACACTGTCTTTTACAGCAAAAAGGGGGGGATTTCTTCCAAAAAAAAAACCCCGCAACAAATCTGTATCATTTTTTAAGGTAATTTCTTCCAAAAGCAAAATGGTTCTTCTTCCGTGTTAGGGACGCGCAGGCCCCCACGGCACAGCCTCCTCTTTAAATTACATAAGCGCTGCAGCTGCAGCGAGGAGGCTGGGATTGCAGGTTACCATAGTGTTGGATATTGCTATTGATGAGCTGCCTGTCTGATGCTCCATTTTTTCGCAGCTAATCTTCTTAAAGAGACACACGCACACGCACGCGCACGCGCGTACCTGCACACAACATATCTACATCAAAGGCTGGGGGGGAGCACGTCGCCGCTCAGGCTCCACGCTGTTTTTCTGCCCCGTTGCCTTAGCGTTTATTTGCCCTGTGCTCCTCGCACGTCCGTCGTGTCCCTGGTGCCCTCAAGCCGTTGTCTATCTTAGAGAGAGGCTGATTGAAGCGAAGTGAGAGACCGGCAGCCAAAATGGTGCCCGATTTGCAGCTAAAACGGGCGATACCATGCAGCAGGTCGAACCCATGCAGGTTTAATTAGGTCAGAGGTGCTCAACCCGAGGCCTCAAGCCCCCCTGCCCACCAACTGGTCAAGTATTAAGGATATCCCAGCTTCAGCACAGGTGGCTCAATCAGTGGCTCAAAAGACTGAGCCACTGATTGAGCCACCTGTGCAGAAGCAGGGACTGATTGAGCCGCCTGTGCTGAAGCAGGGATATCCTGAAATCTTGACCTGTTGAGGGGGTGTCTTAAGGACTGGAGTTGAGCACCATTGAAGTTATCAGTGTACTCGGCTTCCTTAGGCCGGGGCCATAGAGGGTTCAGCAGAGCGGAGGTGCGCTGACGCTGAGGCTCGCCTGCTGAAGTCAGCGCGATTCCATGGACTTGCAGGCGAGCCAGCATGCGCGAAGGGAGCCAGGGGGAGGTGGTTGGAGGCGGGGCAGTGACGTCGCTGGGCCAATCGCCCGCGACGCACTGACGTCAACGTCACGGCGCCGACATCACGGCGCCGTGACGTTGACGCTGCTTCAGGCTGATTGGATGTTTTCAGCCGATAGCGCGCTGAAAAACAGCTTGGCTGTCGGCTGAAAATTCCAAAGCCTCAGCACGCCTGCGGACGCTCGCGTGAGCCCCCTCTCAAGGCATCCTCATTGAGGATGCAGGGGCTCAGTGCGGAGCGTCCGCACGGCTCAGCGCTGCTTGTCCTTCTATGGACGCAGCCTTAGAAAGATTCAGTCGCCTCAAAGTCATTGTTTTACTTTTTGTATCCTGTCAAAAAAATTTGAATATGTTTCTCTTTTCCTTCCCCCTCCCCCTGTGCATTCAAAAAAAAATCTCAGCAACTTCTGTTTATCTGTCTGGCGAGTGACGGTTTCATAATTACCGTACAATTAATTAACACAAAAGCAACAACTCAACTTCTAGTTTTGAGGACCGACAACCCCCCGTTTTATCACTGAAAAAAAGACACTAAATACAGATTGTGAAAACCCCTCAACGCTTTTGATTAGTAAAGATAGAAAGGGAAAAAAATAACCCTTACATATAGAAAATGCTTATAACTGTCTTATTTGTCAGTCTGCTGCATTTAACAGAATAAACATGTCAGCGGACTTGGATTTAACGGAAACTTGCTCAGCTGTAAAACTGGTTCCACAAAGTACATGCCGCTCGTTCATCAAACGAGAATTGGCGTTTGGGACCCGTTTTAATACCGGTGAGCCCCCTGCGCCAGTTCGTGCATACTTCCTACAACGGACTTTAACCCTCTGCGTGTGAAAGTTAATGTTTGCCACGGAGAGAAACGCGGCAGACGGGGGGGGGGGGGGATAGGAGAGAGATTAAGAGCAGGAGTGGCCAACGCCAGTCCTCGAGGGCCACCAACAGGTCAGGCTTTTCCGGATACCCCTGCTTCAGCACAGGTGGCTCAACCGAAGATATCCTGAAAACCTGACCTGTTGGTGGCCCTTGATGACTGGTGTTGCCCAGCCCTGAGGTAAGGTCACCAAATGACAGCCATGTCACCGGATGCGGGGGGGGGGGGGAGGAATCACTGCGCTGCCAAGCGTTTCTATCCATAACCTGCAGCTCTGTAACCCTTTCAATGCTGGATATGCAGCTGCACACCAAAAGAGTGCGGACGTTTGCCACATTCATTTAACCCCTTCCCAACACACAGTTACAACCTGGCAGCCGTTTTAGGAAAGGCAGAGGGGTTTTTTTTCCCCTCGCCGGTGTTGCTTTTTCCGTAGCGCTTTGATAAATGATCCCCTACAACACAAGAGAAACAACATAAAAATCCATTATGCAATATTCTACCCGGGGTCACGGGGTCACGGGGTCCTCCCAGCTCTACTGATCTGTCGCAGGCGCGCACTGATATTTGCAAGAGAAACACATGTGTTGAAAGTATCATTTCCCTCAGCTCCCCTAATAAAGGCTAAGTTAAATTTAGTGGACGGGGAAGAGAGGAGATGAAATCGGCATCACTTTCCATCTAAATCTCTGTGATCACACCCCGTGTCAGAAGGGGATCTAACCCAGGGGGCGGCCAACTCCAGTCCTCAAGGGCTACCAACAGGTCAGGTTTTCCGGATATCCCTGCTTCAGCACCGGTGGCTCAATCAGTGGCTCAGTCACTTGAAACGCCTGCGCTGAAGCCAGGCTCTTCGACTGAGCCACTGATTGAGCCACCTGTGCTGAAGCAGGGATATCCGGAAAACCTGCTCTGTTGGTGGCCCTTGAGGGCTGGAGTTGGCCACCCCTGATCGAAGCACTGGGTCACACGCAAAAGAAATGGATGTCCTTGCCCTATACTGGGATTGCCACAAATGCATAGAAGGGGCCGTTCTTGTTTCTTCCGAGCCCGGATCTCCTATAGCAGCTGCTGGGCTTGGGCTGTAGAAGGAACAAAGTCACATGAAATGGAACATTACAAAATAAGGACACAACCAGGGAACAGAAAAGCACCCTCACCGTGTCGCTTTGTATCTATATACTGTACCAATCGCTTTGCTTCAAATTGGCTGCACGTGCACCAGTTTGTGTTTTGGGACAGTCAGGCGGGTTACCTGGCACACACATCACGGGGTTATTGTGGGCTGAGCATAAGTGATGGATCAGAAAACAGAGCCGCAGAGAAGAATAGTGGGTTAGTCCTTCTCTGTGCGCCAATGTATAAAACTAGTTTTTATGTATGTATATCTTCATTTATATACAGTAGTGCCCACAGCGCTTTACAAAAGGGACTACACAATGCAGGGGAGTATACTACAGTAAGTGCAGCAAACAAAATCAGGCAAGAGGAACGGAAATCCCTGCCCCGCAGAGCTTACAATCTAAGTTAGGGGTTCTAACAGCCAGTCCTCAAGACCCCTCCCCCAACAGGTCAGGTTTTTAAGGATACGCCTGCTTCAGCACCGGTGGCTCTGTCGAAGACTGCACCACTGGCGTTGAAGCAGGGATATCCTGAAAACCTGACCTGTTGGGGTGGGGGCGGGGGTCTTGAGGACTGGAGCTGAGAGAACCCCTGATCTAGGAGGTATGTTTTCTGAGGTGTGTGCGTCAACCGCTTTTTTCATAAGGACACAAGTGACGCTAGTGGTTGGCGTTAGAGGCGGAGTTTGGATGATGCCTGTGGCGTTAATATGTAAATGATCTGTAATATTAAACCACAAGCTCCACTTTTGTGCGACATAAATGCGTCAAAATGGCCTGGCAAGTTTGTCTCGACAACAACAAAAACTGCAAAGAAACGCAAACATTTGTTAGTGTATCCGCACGCGTGAACACGATCACTCTGCTGACGCTTCGTCAAGCGATCATCTCTGTAACTGATCAACCGTATACTTGGTTATTAGTAAGCTAAGAGGATAATGGTAAGAGGAAATACGCAATAGTTATCTTTTTCATTGGGGTTGTGTTTCAGACGCAGGTATGTACACATCATTTAAGATAACGCACCCCGTGCAAATACTAAGACACACTAATGATTTCAGTTCAGAAAATCCGTTTCTTATGCAATTCACTCTTTCATTCCGTTTTGGAAATATCTTTCCGCACGACCCCCCGTGTATGGGACTGAAGGGGGTGCGGGTCTGAAACCGGATGGGGTGTAAGTACTAAGGGGCCTATGCAGAGAGCAGCGCGAACGGAATTATCGGCATTTTTTAGCGAAATATGGCTATAGAAAAATAGGTAATGGCGAGTTGAGAAAAAAGCGCCATTTTTTTTTTTTGTTTGTTAATCTCGCCGCGCGGGTGGCGAGAACCTAAATCTCGCCAGTTTTGAAAAGGGCCGTATGCAGGAAGGCACGATCACCATCTAGCGGCTGATCGCGCCATTAAAATGGAGAAATATTCTACAATTAGCTCCGCCAACAAAAGTTGGCAGGAAGCTGGAGCTCGGCGGCCAGAGGGAGAAGAAAAAAAAAAACGCGATTTTTTCCTAACACGTTTCAACAGCGCGCATCTCTCCGTTTGAAACTCGCCACACTCATGCATGATATTAATTGCAGATTTCGGACCTTTCTGCATATAGAGAAAAAATCACGCCATTACAGGTACAATTTATTACCCTCGCCAATTATTTACAGCGCTGCTCTCTGCATAGGCCCCTAAGTCTTCTTTAAAATTACGCCTGTGTGTGTGCCCCTGTGTACTTGATGCACAGAAAAAAAAATCAAATATGATCTTAGCACATACGCAGGCCCCTGTATCCTGAGTTTCCTGGACACAGCCTTTTTGCTACAGGGTAGCAGCATTTTTGCCTTGATACATAGAGTCATATGACATTATATATATATGTGTGTGTGTTGCGGCCAAAAAATCTGCCAGGTCTGCAGCGTAAAACTCCCTGGATACCAACCTGAGCGGGTGGAAGAGACCTAATTAACTAACTTCTTACATAGGAAGCAAGCGAGTGTAACGTACGAATGGAGCAATGCACCACTTTTATTTGCACTGATACATATATATGTGTACAGTATGTATGTATGTATGTATGTATGTATGTCTCGGAGCTGCTAAAGTGGGGCAGGAAAATGCACCAGATTTCTGGCAGGAAAACGTCCCTTAAGACAGGGGTGCTCACATCCAGTCTTCAAGAACCCCCCAACAGGTCAGGTTTAAAAGGGTATCCCAGCTTCAGCACAGGTGGCTCAATCAGTCCCTGTGTTCTGGAGCACAGGTAATATAGTGGCTGGTCTGGAAATAACCCGGGTTTTTCTGGATGCTACTCTCCATGAGAGCAGCAGGCTTCTATTAACCCACCCTCTCCCTCCCCAAATACCACGTGACTTCACAGGGGGACAAGGAGCGCGGCAGCGTGCTGCCGCTGACCTGCTGATGGATTTGGGGGGGTTTCCTCTTGTTTCCGTGGAATGTTATAACAGATTAAAGTTGCAGCAAACTGTGTGTTAACTCTGATCAGTATTATCGCAGTGTTAATGACAGGACCCTCCTCCTGTCCCTATACACTCAAAAAACTGCATGCACCCCACCCCTTAACCCAGGGTTTCTCAACTCCAGTCCTCAAGATCCCCCAACAGGTCAGGTTTCCAGGATATCCCTGCTTCAGCACAGGTGGCTCAATCAGTAGCTCAGTCAAAGACTGAGCCACCTGTGCTCAAGCTAGTACTGATTAAGCCACCAGTGCTGAAGCAGGGATATCCTGAAATCCTGACCTGTTGGGGGATCTTGAGGACTGGAGTTGAGAACCTCTGCATTAACCTCTTCACTGCCCAGGACTCGGGTTGAAAGATCTTTGATCTATCTATTTGTTACAGCAGCACGTGTACCCTAAACATTGCACACATCTTAACTCATTCACTGCCAGAGGTGTTTACAGTGCTTTGCTGGTCGTGAATGGGTTACAGCGTCTTACGCCCCAGAGACCCAGCAAACTACAGGAGTTGTGATGTTCATTCTCTACACACATGTACACATACGTATGCGCACACATGCACAAAAGACATACACACGCACGGGCACACAGACACATACGTATGCGCACACAGATACACATACACGGGCACACAGACACATACAAATACACACGTGCACACATACGTATGCGCACACAGATACACATACACACCTAAAAATAGACAAATGCACACATTCGTACACACGGGCACAAACACTGACACACGCGTTCACATACACACAAACACCCATACATGCACACATGCACACATACATACATACACATACATAAATATGCTCACACAGATACACACACACAAACACACACATGGGCACAAGCATGCACACCGACACACAAATCCATCACAGACACAAGCACACACACATCACAGACACAAGCACACACACATCCATCACAGACACACGCACATCACAGACAGACACACACACACACACACACACACACATCCATCACAGACAACCTTAATAAACCTTTCACTGATGACAGGGCCTTTCATAACTTGTGTTGCTCCTGTAAATCTCAGCGTTACACACAGGCACACACACAGATACAGACACACACACCAGCGCACCCTTTCGCAGGAATGAGGGGCCTGCAACACATCACCCCGCAGTGTGCTGACCACAGCGAAAGGGTTAACCCCAAACCACCAGAGTTCCCAAATATCCACACACAGAACATCTAACCTCAGGGCAGCGCTGGCCCCTCTAGTACCGTCACAGACATACCTCTAGGACCAACATGACAGATACCCCTAGGACGCGTGCATCACATACAACCTAGCAGATACCTCTAGGACCTGTGCATTTCATATACAGTACCATGACATATACCCCTAGGACCTGGGCATCACATACACCCTAGCAGATACCCCTAGGACCTGGGCATCACATACACCCTGAAAGATACCCCTAGGACCTGTGCATTTCATATACCATGACAGATACTTCTAGGACCTGTGCATTTCGTATACCATGACAGATACCCCTAGGACCTGGGCATCACATACACCCTGACAGATACCCCTAGGACCTGGGCATCACATACACCCTGACAGATACCCCTAGGACCTGTGCATTTCATATACCATGACAGATACCTCTAGGACCCGTGCATCACATACAACCTGACATGATACCTCTAGGACCCGTGCATCACATACAACCTGACATGATACCTCTAGGACCCGTGCATCACACACACACGGTGCGGCAGCCTCTCACCTTGGTGGTTTTCCTCGGGGATGAACATCCTCTGCTTTTCATTGACCATTTAATAATTAAAAAAAAGGGTCCCGATAAATCCTCCAGAGAAGGCCGTGTCCGGTGATGGGCAGAGGGGGGCCGGTGTTGGGAAAGGGGGAGGTCCGATGATGGGGGGGGGGGCGGAAAGGATGGGGGGTACCCGGTGAGGGGGGGGGGGGGGGGGGGGGGGGGGTCCGAGGAGGGGGGGTCCGGAAAGTATGGGGGTACCCGGTGAGGGGGGGGGAGTGGTGTCCCCCTGATCTCCGCCTCGGGTTAGTCTCGGGGTATTACCTGATCCCCATTATTGCATGGTACCCCCGGGCTGCTGGCTGCCTCCCTCAGTGGGGGGTATCTCTGTGCATCCTCTGCCCACCCGGGCCCTGGCATCAATACGCTTCAGCTCCTCTGCTGCTCAACCAGGGGAGGGGGCGAGGAGGGGCCACAGCAGGGTACCAGGGTCAGTGTGGTGGGCTCCCAGCCCCCCGGGGAGGAAGGGAAGGAGCAGCAGGGAGAGACATGCTGAGAAGATGCTGCTCCTTATTCTGAGCTGCTCGCTGTTGGCAGGAGCTGCTTCTGCAGAGGAAGGGGGAGAGAGAGAGAGCAGCTCAGCCCCTAACTCCCTCCCCCAGCCCAGCAGCACACTCCCCCAACTCTGCCACACTCACTGACTGCTTCCAGATGTTCCTGCTGTGACAGCTCAGCAGTGCAAGGAGACCCCCCCCCCCTCCTCCTCTCACCCAGGCTCAGCAGTGCAAGGAGACCCCCCCCTTCCTCTCCACACCAGGCTCAGCAGTGCAAGGAGACCCCCCCCCCCCCCTCCTCCTCTCACCAAGGCTCAGCTCGTGCAAGGAGAGCCCCCCGCCCCCTCTCTCTACCCAGGCTCAGCAGTGCAAGGAGACCCCCCGCCCCCTCCCTCTCACACGGCTCAGCAGTGCAAGGGACCCCCCCCCGCCCCACCCTCTTCTCAACCAGGCTCAGCAGTGCAAGGAGACCCCCCCCCCCCCTCCTCTCACCAGGCTCAGCAGTGCAAGGAGGACCCCCCCCCCGCCCCCTCCTCTCACCCAGGCTCAGCAGTGAAAGGAGACCCCCCCGCCCCCTCCTCTCACCCAGGCTCAGCAGTGCAAGGAGACCCCCCGCCCCCTCCTCTCACCCAGATAGCAGTGCAAGGGAGACCCCCCCGCCCCCTCCCTCACGGCTCAGCAGTGCAGGAGACCCCCCCCCCCCGCCCCCCGTCTCACCCGGCTAGCAGTGCAAGGGGACCCCCCCCTCCCTCACCAGGCTCAGCAGTGCAAGGAGACCCCACCCTCCTCTACCAGGCTCAGCAGTCAAGGAGACCCCCCCCCGCCCCATCCTCTCACCCAGGACAGCAGTGCAAGGAGGGACCCCCCCCCCTCCTCTCATCCCGGTCAGCAGTGCAAGGAGACCCCCCCCCCCTCACCCAGGCTCAGCAGTGCAAGGAGACCCCCCCCCCTCTCTCACCAGGCTCAGCAGTGCAAGGAGACCCCCCCACCCAGGGCTCAGCAGTGCAAGGAGGCACCCCCCCGCCCTCCTCTCACCAGAATCAGCAATGCAAGGAGACCCCCCCCCTCACCGAGGCTCAGTAGTGCAAGGAGACCCCCCCCCCATCACCGAAGTCAGCAGTGCAAGGAGACCCCCCCCCCCTCTCTCACCCAGGCTCAGCAGTGACTAGGATACCCCCCCCCCTCCTCACCCAGGCTCAGCAGTGTGCAAGGAGACCCCCCCCCCTCACCCAGGATCAGCAGGCAATGAGACCCCCCACACCCCACCCAGACTTGGCAGTGGAAGGAGACACCCCTCATCCAGGCCAGGCTCAGCAGTACAAGGAGACCCCCCCCCTTACCCGCTGACTCAGAAGTGAGGAGACCCCCCCCCCCACCCAGGCTCAGTAGTGCAAGGAACCCCCCCCCCCATCCACCCAGGCTCAGTAGTGGCAAGGAGACCCCCGCCCCAGACTTGGCAGTGGAAGGAGACCCCCCTCCCCACCTCACCCTGGCTCAGCAGTGCAATGAGGCCCCCCCCCCTCATCCAGACTGGCAGTGGAAGGAGACCCCCCACCGGATCAGCAAGTGGAAGGAGACCCCCCCTCCCTCACTAGACTCAACAGTGCATGAAGACCCCCCATTTCCACCAGAATCAGCAGCACATGGAGCCCATCATTCCCCCCTCACCAACGACTCAGTGGTAGGAGCAGAGGACCCCCCCCCTTCCCAGACTCAGCCGTGCAAGGAGACCCCTCTATCCCATACTCACAGTACTGCAAGGAGAGACTCCCTCCACCCCCTCTCCCAGGCTCAGCAGTGCAAGTAGACCACCCCTCACCCATGCTTAGTACTGCAAGGGGACTCCCCCCACACCCAGACTCAAGTGCAAGGAGACCCCCCCCCCCCTAACCCAGACTCAGCAGTGCAAAGTGACACCCCTCACACAGACTCCCCAGTGCAAAGACCCCCAAACCTTCACCCAAGTTCAGCAGTGGAAGGATCCTTGTCATCAACCAGAGAGGTTCCAGAGTGCATGCCAACCCAACAGCTATGTCTTTGCACTGCCTGTCCTTCCATCCCCTATAAAAGCATAAACGCAACACAGTCCATGCCTCCAGGCTCTGTTTATATACCTACCTCTAAGGCTCCTCAATGTGTCTGCCATTCCCTGTAAGTCCAATATACCATATATAAAAAATATACTTGCACTCAAATAATATTCCAGTATAATTGTGGGTCCTGAAGCTCTAAGCGATATTCCAAAGCATACCCCTATAAGTCCCCTATGTGCCACTCAACCCTACGCACTGCATAACCCCCGTAGAGGTTTAAGAGTCTTTTAGGTTTAAGCCTGTCACCTGTGCCTCGCGCCCCCTAGGACACTTACCCAATGTGTGCGATATGTCCGGTGTTATCAGTATGCTCGGTGTTCTGTATAATGGGGGGTTGCGACTCCACCCCTCAGCACTGAATGGGTTTATGGTGTAAAATACACCATGATCCACAACTAAACTGAACTAGCCTGAGCCCCCTGTACTTGAGGCTCACTGTGTGTCCCACTTTTAGGCACCATCACGCACCCCCAGTATGCTATATATGCATGTTCTAGTCCTATACAACATGATTCTCCTCATGTAAGCTCTTCGGAGCAGGGACTCCTTTCCCTAAATGTTACTTTTATGCCTGAAGCGCTTCTTCCCTTTATGGGTTATTTGTATTATTTGTTACTTATATTATGTCACGTGTATTACTGCTGTGAAGTGCTGTGTACATTAATAGCGCTATATAAATAAAGGCATGCATACATACATCTCTAGCTTCTGTTGTTACCATGGTAATCTTTAGATGCCAATGAACTCTGGGGAGAACTTCATTTTTTTTGTTTCGTGGGGTGATCTGACTAATTTCAACCACAAGTGAAGACCAGGAAAACAAGTGAAGACATCTCCAATGGTTTATTGTATTTAGTGAAATCCTTTTATTTCTCTATCCATGGATCCCATGTCTGGAGAGCTTCATTTTAACATCCCAGACACTTAATATTTCAAACACTTAAATCTCCTGAATGAAGCATGTTTAAAAAATATATATATAAACACAGATTTGGAAAGGGCAAGAAGACTTCTGGGACAATTGGGACACAATAGACAACACTAGAATAAATCTGGGGCAATTCTTTTGCACCGGGGGTTGCCCCAGTTTTGCAGCCAAGAGAATAAATATACCCCTACAAGGCCTATGTATTAAGGTGAAAAGCAGCGCAATTATGGATTTATAAAAAAGGCAACATATTTAAAAAGAAAATGTTTATTTCTTTGATATATCTGTAATGTGTTGGGTTTAGGTATACTTTGCTCCTTCAATCCCAGATCCCCTAAGGCTGGAGCCAGGGTGCCTTCGCCCGTGCGGAGGCTGGTCAGTGAGGGGGCGCTTACCTGGCCATGGGTGGGCATGCCTGAGGGTGTGCCTAGGGGGATCACGGAGCTGGTTCGCCCTCATTGGGTGAACCGCTCACGTGACCGGCCTGTCGCGCCAAGAAATCAGTTTGGACTGATTTCTTGCGCACCGCACATGCCCCCTCCCGCACACGCCCGCACGCCGCATGGACGCGAACACTGCCGCAGCCTGTTCGCTCAGCGTGCTGACGCCTCCGCACTGTCTGCGGCACCATGGCCCCAGCCTAACACATCGCTGGCACCTCTCACTGAATGGGTGGCATATTTTGGGGTGAGGTAACCGAGATCTCTTTACCTGTACAGAGGAGATGACATATCTGTACATAGACAAGCTGTGTGATGTCACTGATATTCTGATGGCTTTAGGACAAATTGTGGTGAGAATTTTTTTCTATCGATTAAAGAATATGTCTGCAGGATGCAATTAAATACGAGAAAGTGACACTTCTGGAAATATGCAAATCTGCTTTACGCTTATTGCTGCAGAATCACTGCGTACGCCAGCTGGCAAAATATGACGTGAGAAATCATCTTTTCTTCCCTCAATACGCCTTAAAGGAATACAATAAGAACCTTTGCCAGGCCTGCCATGTTGACACTGTGAGTTGCCTGTCTGACCTCCAGGAGGCATAGATTTCTTGTCAGAATTCTGCAGGACTTTAGAGGTGGGCTTTTAGGAGAAGATGCTGTCATAACTTATAATATAATATAATAATATAACTAAATATTTTTTTTGCTTTCTGTTCTCTACAACGGAGGACTGGAGGAGATAGAGGATGAGTTATTCACAATACAGTTTAACATTGAAGCACATTCATTATGCATGGGCTGGTCCAGTGCCACCTTAAGGCATGAGCCAGCTGGGCTCTAGCCCAGGGCCCTTCCAAAAATACTAAGGACCAAAACGTTATTTAAAATTCGTAGTTGTCACATACAGCACACCTGTGAGCACGTGACCTGCATACGAGACAAGGCCTAATACACATGTAGCCCTGTTTCCCCCAGAACACAGGAAGCTACCAGTGCTGCTATTATACCTGTTGGCTCCAGGAGCCTGAGCCTCTGCCACGGAGAGCCTGGGGTATATATACTTACTCTGGTGCAGCGCCTCCACCTGTGAGGTATCCCAGCAGAGCGGAGCAGCCCCTCACAGGACACAATAATAAACACACACACTGATAAAACAACGGGACCTTTACTGCAAAGATATAGGTAATAAGAATAGTGTAACTCTCCTTCAATACTGTAGTAATTGTGTCCACAACTGCCCCGCGCCTCGCAAGGCCTTCTCTTCCCAGCAGTGATTCCCAACACCGTGTCCCACACCGTGTCCACAATAATGCGTAGTCCCCTGGTGACTTAATCCACAGTGTCCCCAAAGAACCCACCCTTACAGGCGTGACCAGCGCCTGTGTTTGTACCGGTCTTGTTGGTGCACTTTGTTGACTAAACCTGCCGGACGCGCCAGCACCCGGTCCGTCGAAACTTCAAAAAGGATCCGCCGATCCACACTCCTCCACGATGTCGTCAGAAATGAGCCCACTCGGTGAATGTCTCTCTCTCGCTTAAGTGAGGCCTGGTCCCAGAACTCACTGCAGGGATTGCAGCATCCGCTGTGTCTCTAACTGTACTGAAATGCTAAGGGGATCCGTTCCCTATTCTAGGGCGTTTCCCTGTAGCAGCCACAAACTATCACAATGACTTGGGGCCTATCTGGGGCCTAGGGGGTATGCTGGCCTAGTGCAGAGGCTACTTGCCTCTCTGCACAGACCCTCTGTCCCCTATCCCTGCCTGGCATACACTCACTGCGTGCTCCCAGTGACTCCTATCCCTATCCTGTTTTCAGGGATCTCTCCAGCCCTATTGGCTCCCTGACGTCAGGTGGGGCACTCCTGAGGCTCATGGGACTTGTAGTCCCTTCCAAGAGCCTTCCCTGATTGGCCAGCCTTTGCGCGCTTGTTACTGCGCATGCGCAAACTCACTGAGGGCCTCCGCAACTCCTAATTCAGTGCGCATGCGTGACCCAACTAAAATGGCGGCGCCCTGCACAAACATCCTCCGGGAACCCTTGGCAACTCACTCGCCGCCCCGACACCGCACCGGCATCCGCCATGCATCCCGCGCGCCCCCGAGACCTCCTGGGAACAGCGTGCATGTGCGCTCGCCCCTTCAACCGGCCGCAACTCTACCGACCACCGCGGAGGTGAGTGCAGAGGGAAGGGGGTCACTGTTGCCCAAAGGGTCCGGGGCAACACACAGTTCTCTTCCTGGCCCACTTTTCACCTTTGCAAAGTTCTCTCAAATTAACAATATCTCTCCTCAAGCCGTCCGAATATACCATCTGTCATGAACAATGCACCAGTGAGCACGTGACTTAGGGCGTGATTATACCAAAAAATGCGTGCGGCGTCGCTGCGCAGCACCAAAACAAATCGTATGCATCCCCGCAAAGCGTTTATATCTACCGCGACTGTCGCGCCACTTGCTACTGCAATACGGGCGACAGTTGAAGCATTTTCCAAATTTGTTTTCTGGTTGCGACGCAGCCGTCCAATCAAAGAACAGATTTCAGCCTTGTCTCCTGTGCAGTCGCGCGCACTAAAGAATGTGCTTGTGCACGTCGCTCTGCGACATCGCCAATGTGACGGCACAGATGTGACGGCACATTGCAGTTCGCTGGTATAATCGAGCCCTTAGATATGCCACCAGGGTTAATACACACGGCTATTCTAGCGAACTCACCTTTCTCCTCCGCAAGGTACTTTCAGTGAGTTAATATTAACCCCTAACACGATTGCAATCATATCCATACGCTTCCACCACCCAAGAAATATGCAAAAAATATGTAATTAATATATCTGCCAGGGTCTCAGGTCCCTGTTTATTAAAGAAAAAAAATATGCACTTAACACACAAAAATCTGTTGTAGCAAAACGAAGCGTGCAAACAGTTCATTCAGAGCCCAAAGCATCACTTATTAAATGTTTTAATATATATAAAATATATAGTGCTTTAGATTACAGAAAAGGATTATTACACGAGCATACAGTTACAATAAATGCAGGACAGTTTCTTAAAATAAAATGATAAAACAAACCGAAATCCCTATACAGTAAGTACCATACTGTAAGTCATAGGTCTTTCCTAGAGAGGTTACTGGAGAAGAAGATGAAAATTCACGTGTTTGATCCCAAAACACACCTCTTGTTGAATTCTAACTTATAATTAAGAAGTAGAACTTTTTATTTTTGACTGTCTTCCCTTTATTGAGAACACCAAAAGCCCACTTCTGTCGTAAATCAGCTTCTGCAGGGGTGCGCAAAGTTTTGGTGCTGTGCCCCCCTGCCTTCTCTCCTCCCTACACCTCCCCACTCCCCTCCTAGGGGTCATGTAATGTGACGTCACGTGACCTGCGGCGTCATTTGATGCTGCGTTGCTATGGCAGTTTGAACGGGACTGCCAGGGGCCCCCACTGTGTTAATCCGATGGGCCATTAGTATATCTGCAGAAATGTCACTGAAATGTTGCAGCATGTACCCAGCATGTACCCAGCATGTACCCAGCATGTACCCAGCATGTACCCGGGTCTTGTTGGTAATTGCCCCAGATTTTCCAAGGCAAGTTTTAGAATTCCCGTCGGCGCACCTGTATATAGTCAATAAAGAATATCAATTGTGAGCACATTCACATGTCTCAGACAGGTCTGCACCCCTGCCTTTCAACCATTATCACCTAGCATACAGTGCTCTCACTGCAGCAAGGAATTCTGGGAAATGACATGCAAATGAGCACACAAAGTGTCACCTTTTGCCTGAAATATCCATTCACATGGAGCCCATTTAAGCAGATGCATCACTGTTCACACAGCTTTGAAGCACAGCATGGGACTAGCAAAGCAAGTCAAACCCACTCACAGACATTTTTCAACCTTGATGAGTATCATCAGTGTGAGGTTGGTTTATACTCGCTTTGCAATATTTCTATGCTGGGTAGGTTTACCATTACATTTTAAGTTATGATGGGTGAAAAAGGCAACAAAAAACCTCCACCGTTAGCATGTAGCCAATAAAGAATATCACTTGTGAGCACCTTCACATGTCTCAGACAGGTCTGCACCCTGCCTTTCAACCATTATCACCTAGCATACAGTGCTCCCACTACAGCAAGGGATTCTGGGAAATGACATGCAAATGAGCACACAATGTGTCACCATTATAGATATACTGTGTGTGTATATATATACACACACACACACACACACACACACAAAACCCTGTATACACTCACACACACACACACACACACACACACACAAACCTTGACATTACAGCTGCATTTGATGGATGGTTTATCAATCTCCTAATGAGCATTCAGGCACGTGCCACTAAGTTACGGTCTGCACAGCTCCCAGCGGGGATATATTCGACCCTCGGTCAGTCTGCATAAGCAGGAAAGACAATCATTGAGAATGATGCTCAGTAAATAGAGGGGGACAGGGGAAGGTTGGGATAAGAGGGAGAGAGAAGGAGGGCTGGGGACGTGAAGGAGGAGAACATTTGTATAATGCGTTTGCCGGTCCCTTTGCTTCGTGCACCCAATCACAGCTCACACACGAGCAAACAGCTGCCAGTGACACTACTGGTAAACAATGTCCCTCTTCAAGTATTAGAAGTGGGACAGCCCAGCATTAAGTGACAGACAATGACGCTGCTAGCAGAAGTAAGGCAGCTATGTGAAATATTGCGCTGCTCAGTGCTATTATTGCTGTCATTGTTGATCAAGTGGCACACACAGCACATAGAATTACTTCTTATATTCCCTATAAACCATTGCTCAGAGAGCCTACAATGTCCTATTTGGTGCCTAAAGCACTTGGAATATACAGTGACATACACAAGGTCACTAAATGCTGAAACCTGGTCTCAAACTGAGCTCTTCCACTTCAAGGGCCAGCGCTTTATCAATACGCTGTAGGCATTACGGCAGTGAGAGGGTTAACTTTGCATTACATCCCCAGTCCCATCTGTCTCCACACAGACGGAGCATGCCATGATATATATGGACATTATTAAAGTCATTTTTCCTCCATGTCCAGGCTGTAGTTCCAGGCACCTGACAGATCATTTCTTTGTGATGATCCTTGGAGGGAGCGGTGATCTGTCATCTCCTGGCTGTAATAATCCAGGACCTGTTCCTGCCACGGACCCTCACATCCTCAGACCCACGTTCCCCGTGTGTGAAAGGTGCAATACCTAGTACTGTACTACTTGTAACATCAGATCCTGTTAGTGTCACCTTAAGATACCCTCTTTATGCTGTGCATGGTGATTCGTACAATATATATATAATAAATGTACAAATCACCATGCCTAATTGGTAGGAGCGCAGGAATCATTATGTTTGCCTTCCCCCCATCCTCATTGCTTCATTGCATAGCCAGTTAACCAACCCCACACTGATGAGACTCATTAAGGTCGAAACGGATGTCTGTGGGTGGGTTTTCTGGCTATGCATCTTAACCCTGGCTGCGCTTAAAGCTGTGACCATGCAGCAAGCTTAAGCATATAGGGAACCATGTTAAAAATGGTTTTGAAGCAAAAGGTGACACTGTGTACCCATTTGTATGTCATTTCCCAGAATCCCTTGCTGCAGTGGAAGTGCTGTGTGCTGGGTGATAATGGTGAAAGGCGGGATTACAGACCTGCCTAAGACATGCAAATGAGCATACAGGAATATTTCCATTTGCTATATACTTTGCTGTGGAGGGTTTTTGTCCCTTTTTTTTTTACCAACCATAAATTAACTAAGTGTGTGTGGTGTGTGTGGTGTGTGGGGTGTGTGTGTGTGGTGTGTGTGGGGTGTGTGTGTGGGGTGTGTGTGTGGGGTGTGTGTGTGGTGGGGGTGGTGTGTGGGGTGTGGGTGTGGGGTGTGTGTGTGGGGTGTGTGTGTGGGGTGTGTGTGTGGGGTGTATGTGTGTGTGTGGTGTGTGTGTGTATTAAAATAAAACAGGGATCTCATGAATAAGGGTTATTTAGTTAAACCCTTTGGTCAAGGTGTTATAAGCCTGCAGCCAACGTCAAGGCATAACCGAATTGCAGGTACCTACACTGAATATATGTAATAATTGTCACATAGGCTGGTGAAAAATGTGGGAAGGCCCTGAAGGGGTTAAATAAAGCATATGCTTTTGTAAGTAGTGCAATTAAAGGCTGGCCAAAGCCAGTATCATAGTTACCTTAACGTAGAGGTAAACTGTGGGTGCACAAATTCCCTGGTGTGACTATAATAAAACTTACACATATTTATGTCTGTCAGCCTTATACATTCACTTACTCTTTAATGGAAGGTGATGTGCAGACTGACACTGGGGTGAATTATACCTGCACTAATGGTAAAATTGGTAGGGGCTTTGTCCTGAAGGGAGGAGACATACACCTCCAAGGAACTGCAATGTAAAGCAGCATGTTTCGCCGGGCGGCAGCATCGCGGGATTCCGGCAATTTGATTTGTTCAAGGGCCGTCACGTGACGCGACAGCCCTTGAAAAAATCCAATTTTTCCAGTTTTGCGCACTATAAGCTCACGCGGCGGCAATGTATTTGTTTTCGGGCGACGTCGCATCGCCGTCGCTGACACTATAAGCGCGGCCTTGAGTGCTGGGAACTCCACTTTTTTTATATCTGTAACAATAATGTGTTACACTTAGAACTAATAAATTGACCACCGCAACATTTAAACTGTGATTACCAGGGTTGGGCCGGGGGAGAGCTTGGGGATCTGTAAGTGCCGGCATCTTCTGCTGCCACACAAAGTCACACAAGGGCGGGTAAGAGGCCCCACGCATCACTCTACTCTTTCCTAAATCTGTCTCAGCGTTTCCCCTTCTGAAATCCCTCTCCTGGCTTCCTATCAAATCCTGCATCACACACTCAATTCTCCTCCTCACTTTTAAAGTTTTTCACTCTTCTGCCCCTAATTTCTCGGTATGCACCATCCCGACTCTTGCGTTCTGCTCAAGGATGTCTTCTCTCTACCCCCTTTTCTATCTAAAGCCCTCTCGCCTTAAACCTTTCTCACTGACTGCCCCACACCTCTGGAATGCCCTTCCCCTCAATACCCCTCAATACCCGACTAGCACCCTCTCTATCCACCTTTAAGACCCACCTTAAGACACACTTGCTTAAAGAAGCATATGGTAGCTCTATGAGTGATAGTTTTACACCATATACCTAAACCTTGGTCCCTTGAAGACGCACTTACCAGAATGCCCTCCTACTGTCTCTGTACGTAATTCCTACCAACCAATTAGATTGTAAGCTCTTCGGAGCAGGGACTCCCTTTCCAAAATGTTACTGTAAAGCTGAGACTGATTGAGCCACCTGTGCTGAAGCTGGGATGTCCTGAAAACCTGACCTGTTAAGGGGAGATGGGGGGGGGCTTGAAGACCGGCGTCGAGCACCCCTGACCTACGTTATGTTAACATTATTAGGTTATGATTCACACTGTCCCACAGTCAGTAATAAAAAGGATGGTCACATATAATTAGAGTATAAATGAAGAGAAGTTCAGGATACCTTGTAACAGCTTGAGCCATGGAGCGTGTAACATCAGATACAGAAGTACGTGAGCTCCACGCTGCTCCCTCCAGCACAGGCAGAAAATATGAACAAGGTGTAAGGATGTTTGCTCTGGGATTGCAGGGAGCAGCTGAATGGAGTCGCCATAAACTGTTTAAGGAATATAACTGTATAACAGGAGGTTACAGCGGCAATACCCCCCTCAGATGCATATGAGTATAACGCAAATAATGTTGGTATCTTACCCCCTGAGCATGTTCTGCTCTAATTTTAATGTGAAAAATAATGATTGTATTCATCTCTGGCTTGTGAAGTTACCATGGTAACCTTTAGACTGCAGTGAGCTCTGGGGAGAGCTCCATTTTAAGCTCCCAGATATTTACTGGTTTACCAATGGTACACCTGGACCTCCCCCACCCTGCTCTACCAATGACACGCACCCTCTTCCGCTCAACCCTCTTACTCTTCTGGATGGGAGCATGGAGGCCTTAAGGTGTGTGAGCTAGGACAAGTGTCCGGCCGGCCTGGTAGTTGGGCTCAACTTCCTGCATTTAGCCATTGGGGCCTCCATGTGCTACGGGGCCCGAGCTCCCCTTAACTGGTGGGTCCTCCCTAACTGCTATCCCTCCCTCACCTCATATATATCTACCCAACAGAGTGTTGGACCTGGGCCCTGGAAAAGCTGTAATCGGGCCTAGAGTATCATATCTACTTGCTATGAGTGAGGTGCAGTGATGTCTGGGTAACAGGAGGCAGAGGAAGGTCCTCAGACACAGGGACAGAGGGAAGTGCACGGAGACCATGGTTCACCTGAGGTCACGGTGCTGGGGATACTGACTGACTTAACCGTTTCAATGCCTGAGAGGACAGCAGCGTTATTATATGACTCTGCCATGCGTTTTTACCCATCTGGCTGAGCATTGCACAATCTAACATACATGGAGTTTATCTAGTAGAAAATGATATGAATGAGTATCCAGTCCATGAGCCCGTCTGAGATAATGTACAAATATAATGGCATAAGTATTTTATATGAGTTCAAAAAAAAATACAAATAACATAGATATCACCAGATATTACGTTTTCTATCGAGTGCTCCCCCATAAAACTGAAGCTCCACATATGAACCCAGTCCCATTTATAGGTTGAACGTAGATACTAAAAATTAATTTATACAGAAAGAGGAGATGACCTATTAAAGCTGCAGACCAAGCAATATCCTACATGTGTGTGTTTTCTTTAAATAAATCAGTTCTGTACTATGAGAAAATACTTGTAGCATTGTTTTTTTTCAATTTTTTTTATTGTTTTGGAGAGACATAACAAATATTTGACCTTGGAATACATGTGATGTTTTAACAGTGTCACTTGTCCATACAACTAGTAGCATTTACAGTTCATCCTTACTGCTTAAGTAAAATATATGCTATAACACAGTCTTTGAACAGATGTGGTTTGCCTTCTTATTTCCGGTTGTGTTAGGTTTTTTTAAAAGAACTCTGAATAACATTTTTAATGTATTATAATGTAACAAGCATTTTTTCTTTCTATAGCAGCCATTTACAAAGTCACATCCCCTTCCTCTTCTGAAACAGGCTCCTGCACAGCCCTTTTTGAGCCCTGCCCTCTCTAGCAGTGCACCAATTGTAACTAATAACTGCCTGGTCACATGATCTTCCCAACAGAACGTTTGCATCTTTGGTCCTCTTCTGCTGCACTGACAGCCATTTAGTGAACCACCGAGCCGAATCTTCGCTGATCGATCACAGGAGAACGGATCGATCGGCAACTTAGCTAATTACTTATCGTTGTGTGTATTGTATTGATGCACTTGATGGACTGCTGCTTTAACTATGCTGTTGACATATGTAGAGCTCTGAAGATATAATTTGTCAGGCTCAATGAGTCTCTGCCCTGAAGAGCTTACAATCAGAGGTCAGGAAGATAACGTGACTCGCCCAAGGAACTGACACTTCAGAGGCAGTAACACTACCACTGAGCTACTCCTTCCTTACAAAGATTAACAGAGAATGGGAAGTTACCTGTAAATTTCCGTATCCACTAGCAGTCTTATCACCAATGAGATTATATACTGTCACACACATATTTATTTTTATATATATATATATATATATATATATATATATATATACACACACACATACACACACACATACATACATACATATATATATATATATATATATATACAGTATATACACACACAAACACACACACACATACATATACACACACATATACATATATGTAGTTCAACACATTTGTTTAAATATATTTAGAAATGTCAGTCACCTAAACATATCACTGCCCTGAGTTCTCTCTGGTCCTATCACGGACGTCTATTTAACATGTGTTTATATAAAAGACGCGTGTCGGAGAGATGGATTTCTGTATACAAAGAGAACTCTCTGATGCCTGACCCTGAATTGAGACAGAAAAATCAGTTTGTTTATTTATGTGCAGGCTGCGATTCATCTAAGATTGGAGTTTAGCAACTGTGTCCAGCACCCTCGCCTCTGGAAGCGCCGGCAAAGCGTTGCAGACCACTGAAGGGGTTAACAAAACCAAGAAAATAAAATGAGGATGGAGCAAAAGGTGCCATATATGCCACAAAGAAATGCTACTATAAAGGGGCACTATTTGCTTAAATTTTGCGTCAAATTGCCTGATTCATACCCGCGTAGGCCGTAACCCCTCTTAAAAATAAAATGTCAAATCTTTAGGGCCGGAATTCTTTGTGGCCGCAGATTCTGTTACAAGACTAAAGGTTCATTTATGTTTAATAGCTGCGGTGCGTATTTTGTGGAGTATGTGTATTTTCTGCTGAGCCTTATAGAAAAGTGTTTAGTCCTTTATAAGATAATACATTTCTCATTTATGCAGCACAATGTTTTTCCAAACTAGCAAAGGATTTGCTTTCCCCCCCTCTCTGTGCTTTGTACCTTGAAAGTACCAGAGGCAATTAGCCAAAGGGGGCGACATGGGACTGGGGATGACCCCTGATTCACCTTGGTCAGAGGGGCCGAAAGGTGATTGGTTAATGGGAAGCTGGTGAATTAGGCGGGAAAGCTGTAGGTTGTTACCAGGTGTAGATAAGGCAGGTGTTTAGGGATTGGTTGAAGGTGTGTTGCTAGGCTACGGGGAAGGGGCAAATCATTCGCTGGAGGAGTGGTAGGCAGGGAGGAGTCAAGTTTGGGCGGGAATTTAGGGATAGAAATAAAGGACAGAGGCAAGGTATTATCACTCACCTGTGAAGAAGACTGGATCAAGATTCCCACCCTTCCCTCTCCTACAGTACCTGCAGTTAATATATATGTTTATATGTTATATTTATTTAAAACATTTTAAAATGAAGTGGGTTTATTTGTCGCAGCACAAGGTTGGAAAAAGGTTAATTCTGGGCATGGCCTCACGAAGGGTTAGATTGTTGGTTTGGTTGTGATGGTAATTTAGGTTCTTGGCTGGGAGGCAGCACCATTGTTATTTATGAAATATGTTTTTCTGGCTGGAAGGCGGGAGGTTAACTTAATTATTTAATGGTTTGCCTTCTGGTTTGTTATGATGGTTTAATAAATCGTGCTGCGGCCTTACCACCACCTCATGTTTGTGTCTGGTGTAAGTTATTTCAATTTAGCTCATTTTAGTTTAAAGGATAATGCATCATACAGTCCCCATGTCTCCTGCTGACGCACCCTTTCACACGTTTGTGGATACTGTATTGCTGCAGCTTGTCCAAAGATTATACAGAGGTAAGCATTTCTTAAACCACAGTGGCCCTGATTCACAAAAGAGTGCTAAGCTTTGGTGCACCTTTAGTCCCATTCATACGAATGCTAAAACTTAGCACAATTTTGTGGATCTGGGCTAATATGAGCACCAAGCAAAGAAGGAGTGAGAGGGTGTAAAACATGGCTGAATGACATGAATAAACACACAAGGGGGTATTCACGAATGTGCCAGGTCACCCTGATTTTCTGTATCACTGATTTGGATTCAGTCTCAGTCATTTTTTATTTCAGCGTCTCATAGATAAAAGAAAGCCGCCATTTTTCATTAAACTGACAGATTTTGAAGCCCTGGACCTCCTATCACGGGAGACCAAGATTCTTTAACGGGATCAAGCACCAGACAGGAAACCGAGATCAAATAAACGGGTGCTTACGTCGGTCAGAGCCAACAGACGAAGCAAAAAATCATAACAGAGCTTGGACTCACAAATCTCAGAACAGTACAGAACGGATCCCAATCACTTGGGTGTCCGGCGCCACCGAAATGATTTTCCCGGAGCAGCTTCCACTTCTGCAGAAGATCCAGAGTATCCAGGCAGCGCAAGGCAACTTCAAATCTCCCGCTCAACTTACAAGCAGCCTCGACTTCGGGTGTCTCTGGCACGTCCTCAGAACCCCCTGCTTAGGCTGAGTTTATACTGTGCGCGATGGCGCAGGATCCCTTGAAGCCACTCAGAGCGACCGCATTTTGAAAAGACAAAAAATTTGTCAGCGGTTCAGCCAATCACGGTGAACCAGCTCAGTGACGTCATTGCCACCACCCCCATCGCCTCCAACACTATGAGCACAGATCGCTTGTGCTACAGCAGCAAGAGCTCGCACTCTCGCAAGCAAGCGGAGTGTATGAGCTCGACTTTAATCTACCTGCATGCCCGCCTAGGAGAGATCTGTGGAACTCAGATCGGTCGCTGCTTTTCTAGGTTCCCGGTCTCCTGAGGAGATCATGGAGAACAGGGCAGTGACCAATCCCAGCGCGGATGCTGCGTGGGGAGCCAATCGCAGAGGGAGAGCTCATCTGTGTTGGCCAATCCGGACCGGGGGTGTGACGGGAGGCCGAGGCAAGGAGGGCGGGAATTATGAACCAGCCAATGAGAATATCGCCTACCTCCCCTGTTCTCAGTGCCGGCTCCCAATCTCTTGATGAGGTAAGCGCCTCTCTGCCTGGACAGACAGTAGCTTCGCTCTTCGGACCAACGTCTCCCAAATAGGAGGAGTGCCCATCCCCACCCTCCATTGTCTCCAACCTCCCCGTGCAACCAGCCCAACCCGGGCTCCTGGGCATGCAGACTGTGTAATTGTATTACCAGCCTAGCATACCCAGGGAACAAAGAAATGCATTTAACATTGCACTACATACATTCACATTTAACACTTTACATGCTGGCCACATGAGTCACAGGTAGATGGGTGTACAGGGAAATAGGAAAATTATGCACATCCATCAGACGGATAGGGGCCAGAGACCAGGCTTAGCCTTTAATATGCAGTTATTTGGGCCCTTACCATCACACCCCCTCTCTCTGATTATTGTTGACATCTCTGTATATACTGCACCTTGTCTCCCAGCAGCAAACCTGGAGTGACAACACCACCGCAACAGAATTGCACCAGATCAAAGGAAAAACTCCAGTTGCTTTCAAAGGGTCTGTATCAAGGCAACAAGGGAGAAACTCTGGGGGGAAATACTGAACAAGGTGTATTAAACAAAAAAAACCTATTGATTTTAATAGGGTTTTGTTTTTTGATACATACGGTGCAGTTATTTTGGCCCAGAATTGTCCCACTTTTGCCTTGGTACATATGCTCCAAAGGGGTGTGTTTTCTGTGATTAAGCTGGTACTGTTTCCTTGCACTGGTTTTGCCCCAGTTCTGTAGCTGGGAAACGTAAATAAACCCCACGGGATTGTGACTTGAATTCTTGAATGATTTTTTTTTTTAACGCCATATGTTGGTTCCCCCGCTGGCAGCAGAGGGGTTAATGCTCCCTGTGTAGGTTTGCGATGCGGACATGAATTAATACAGCTTGGCTTGTGTATGTTGTCAGCTCAGTCTGATGATCTGCCAGGTGCGCACTTACTGAAATCCCAGGAGTGTTCCGTAAAAGACCTTTTAATTTTGCAGTGTGAAAAAGAGTTCACAAGAGGATCTGGGGAGTCATTTGCTGACTCACTCTCACTTCCTAAAAAGTCTGCCCATACTTTTCATGTTTGCTCTTGTTTATAGTCCATTTGGGGATTATTTTCCAAAGCCTCCTGCCTGCAAAACCAGGGCAAATAAAGTGTTGCAAAAAATAACAGCACCAGGTATATGCAACACAAAAACTCTAATAAAATCAGTGCTGCATATATATATATATATATATATATATATATATATATATATATATACATACATACATACATACATACATACATACATACATACATACATACATAAACACACACACACACACACACGAGACTTTGATAAATATTCTTCTTGACTTATCCTGCTTTTGGTGATGTTTGACAAGTAATAAAATATTTTCCTGCAGTAGAAACCAGCCCCTAATTAACTACAGTATAAAAACAGAGCAAACTGCTATTGCGGACAACATTAACGTTTTCTCCTTATATACTATTGGGGATGTGTATCACACTCTCTCAGCTGCAAAAGTGAATGCAAAAGACAGCACCATGTTTATCATTACTCCTTTGCTTTTAATTATTTTATTTTATACATTTGATGGTATTGTTTGCACCACTTTTGCACCTCGAGGCTTTATTACATAGTCCCATATGTCTCATTGTTCCATGGATTCCTGTCTCATTGTACCATGGATTCCTGTCTCATTGTTCCATGGATTCCTGTCTCATTGTTCCATGGATTCCTGTCTCATTGTTCCATAGATTAATATCCCTTTGTCCAATGGATTCCCATCTTACCGTCCCATGGATTCCCATCTTACTGTCCCATGGATTCCCATCTTACTGTCCCATGGATTCCCATCTTACTGCCCCATGGATTCCCATCTTACTGTCCCATGGATTCCCATCTTACTGCCCCATGGATTCCCATCTTACTGCCCCATGGATTCCCATCTTATTGTTCCATGGATTCCCATCTTACTGTCCCATGGATTCCCATCTTACTGCCCCATGGATTCCCATCTTACTGTCCCATGGATTCCCATCTTACTGCCCCATGGATTCCCATCTTACTGTCCCATGGATTCCCATCTTACTGCCCCATGGATTCCCATCTTACTGCCCCATGGATTCCCATCTTACTGCCCCATGGATTCCCATCTTACTGTCCCATGAATTCCCATCTTACTGCCCCATGGATTCCCATCTCACTGTCCCATGGATTCCCATCTTATAGTCCCATGGATTCCTACCTTACTGCCCCATGGATTCCCATCTTACTGCCCCATGGATTCCCATCTTACTGTCCCGTGGATTCCTACCTTACTGCCCCATGGATTCCCATCTTACTGTCCCATGGATTCCCATCTTACTGCCCCATGGTGTCACTATTACTGCCCCATGGATTCCCATTCTTATCCCATTGACCTTATCCATGGATTCTTATTTTCCCCATTACTCATATAACCTGTACGGCCCATGGATTCCCATCTACTGTCCATGGATTCCATCTTACTGTCCATGGATTCCCATCTTAATGTCCCTGGAATCCATCTTGACTGCCCATGGACTTCTCCCATGATTCCCATCTACTGTCCCATGGATTCCCACTTACTGTCATGGATTCCATCTAGTCCCATGGATTCCCATTTACTGCCCATGGATTCCCATCTACTGACCCCATGGATTCCCATTTACTCTATTTGATCCCATGGATTCCCATCTTATGTCCCATGGATTCCCATCTTATGCCCCATGGATTCCCATCTTCACTGTCCCATGGATTCCATCTACTGCCCCATGGATTCCCATCTTACTGTCCATGGATTCCCATCTTACTGCCCCATGGATTCCCACTATTTATCTGCCCCATGGATTCCCATCTTACTGCCCATGGATTCCCATCGTTACTGTCCAATGAATTCCCATTTACTGCCCCATGGCTCCATCTCACTTCCCATGGTTCCCATCATAGTCCCCCATGATTCCTACCTTACTGCCCATGGATTCCCATCTTTACTGCCCCATGGATTCCCATCTTTACATGTTCCGTGGATGCCTACCTTACTGCACCATGGATTCCCATCTTACAGTCCCATGGATTCCATCTTACTGCCCCATGGATTCCCATCAAACTGGCCCCATGGTTCCCATCTACTGCCCCATGGATCCATCTTAATGGCCCATGGTTTCCCTCTACTGCCCAATGATTCCCATTCTTAATTTTTTCCAGGATTCCCATCTTATTGTCCCGTGGATTCCCATCTTATTGTTTCATGGATTTTGTCTCATTGTTTCATGGATTCCATTGTCCCATCATATTTTTCATTGATTCACATGGATTCCTGTCTCATTGTTCTATGTATTCCTGACTCATTGTTCCATGTATTCCTGTCTCATTGTTCCTTGCATTTCATTCTAATTGTTCCGTGGATTCCAGTCTCATTGTTCCATGGATTCCTGTTTTACTGTTCTATGTGTACCGGTCTCATATTTTCATGATTCTTGTCTCATAGTTCCATGGATTCTGTCTCATTGTTCCATGGATATCCATATTTTGTTCCGTGGTTTTGTCTCTTTGTTCCGTGGATTCCTGTCTCCTTGTTCATGGCATTGCCTGTCTCTTTGTTCTATGGATTCCTGTTCAGTTGTCCCCTGGATTCTGTCTTCATTGTTCCATGGATTCGTTCATTGTTCCATGGATTCTGTCTCATGTTCGTTGGATTCCTGTCTCATTGTCCGTGGATTCCTGTTCATTGTTCCAATGGATTCCTGTCTCATTGTTCATGGATTCTGTCTATTGTGTATCCGTGATCCTGGATATTGTTCCATGGTTCCTGTCTCCATTGATGTTCCATGGATCCGTTCATTGTTCCGTGGATTCCTGTCTCTTTGTTCCGTGGATTCCTGTCTCTTTGTTCCGTCGGATTCCTGTCTCATTGTCGTGGATCTGTTCTTGTGCGGATTCCTGTCATTGTTCCATGGATTCCTGTGTCATTGTTCATGGATTCCTGTCTCATTGTTCGTGGATCCTGTCTCATGTTCCGTGGTTCCAGTCTACATTGTTCCATGGATTCCTGTTTTACTGTTCTATGTGTACCGGTCTCATATTTTCCATGGATTCTTGTCTCATAGTTCCATGGATTCCTGTCTCATTGTTCCATGGATTCCTATCTCTTTGTTCCGTGGATTCTAGTCTCTTTGTTCCGTGGATTCCTGTCTCCTTGTTCCATGGATTCCTGTCTCTTTGTTCTATGGATTCCTGTCTGTTGTTCCATGGCATTCCATGTCCTCTTGTTCCATGGATTCCTGTCTCATTGTTCCATCGGATCCTGTCTCATTGTTCCATGGATTCTGTCTCATTGTTCCGTGGATTCCGTCTCATTGTTCCATGGATTCCTGTCTCATTGTTCCATGGATTCTGTTCATTTTCCGTGGATTCCTGTCTATTGTTCCGTGGATTCCTGTCTAATTGTTCCGTGGCATTCCTCTCATTTCCATGGATCCTGTCTCATTGGTTCCATGGATTCCTGTCTCATTGTTCGTGGATTCTGTCTCTTTGTTCCATGGATTCACTGTCTCATTGTTCCGTGGCTCCTGTCTCTTTGTTCCATGGATCCTGTCTCATTGTTCCATGGATTCTGTTTATTGTTCCATGGATTTGTCTCATTGTTCCGTGGATTCCTGTCTCATTGTTCCGTGGATTCCAGTCTCATTGTTCCATGGATTCCTGTCTCATTGGTCATGGATTCCTCTCTCATTGTTCCATGGATTCCTGTCTATGTTCGTGGATTCTCTCAGTACGTGTGATTCCATCTCATTGTCCTGTCTATTACTGTTCTATGTATACGTCTCAATGTCCATGGATTCTTGTCTATGTTCCTACAGTGTCTCTTGTTCGTGATCCTGTCTCATTGTTCCGTGATTTCCTGTCTCATTGTTCTGTGGATTCCTGCCTCACTGTTCCATGGATTCTGTCCTGTACGACCTTTCAATTGCAGCACATGGGGACATTGTTTTACAAGTCTGCCCACAAAGAATTCCAGCTACAAATGTCACGATTCTCATCAGATTTTTCATTGAT
Organism: Ascaphus truei; assembly: GCA_036426205.1. Taxonomy (NCBI): domain Eukaryota; kingdom Metazoa; phylum Chordata; class Amphibia; order Anura; family Ascaphidae; genus Ascaphus; species Ascaphus truei. Next base: position 18,145,491 of record CM071571.1, read on the forward strand.
CCACCAGCGTAATGTTTCTCTATGGATTTCTGTCTATTTTTTACATTGTTACTTCTGTTTATCTAGTAATCCCTCTTATTCAAGAGAACAAAACAACCTGTTGGGGAAATGAGGCGCCTGGCGATCAGTGGTCAATCATCAGCCCATTCCACACGCTCTGGCTTGTAAATCGGAGATAGATCCAGGGCCCGGCTCACGTTTTTGGGAACTGATTGTTATTTTTAAAGAGGCTGTTGCGAAATTTGTTCTCTCTGCTGCCAAGACGTCTGGATACAAGCTTTTACAAATAGTAGTCATGTGTAACTACATTGACTAGAACTATAAATGTGGATGAGTACCACATATTGCATAAACCCTATTACTACACACATTTCCTGCGACCCCAATATAGCTACAATATGCCAACGGATATATCTCACACCATAAAAGGAGGAAGGTCCAATCACTGGAGACAGCAAAACATGTTTTTTTTTTTTATTATTTAAAGATGGCATTTTTTTTACATGTATCACCATTTTCTGTTATAGCACTGACAGTGTACACAGAGGATACAACAATGTGGTAGGTACAGTGAGTTCCTGCCCTTAGAGCTAACAATCTAATAGTGACTTGTCCAAGGTTATAAAGAGTAACACTGGGATTGAACCAGCCATGTGAAAGAGGGAGGACCCGTTAGAAAAAAAGCACAGCAATCTTGACATGTGTCTCCTCAATGTGGGATTTAAAGCAAGCAGATTAGATTGTAAGTTCTTGGTACATGGAGTAAACTGTGTCTTACTTTGCTCCACTCCATTTAAAATGTTCGATTCTGTATTTTCATATGTTTTGATAAAGCAGAATGCTGCACATACAGGCCAGCTTATTGTTTCATTATATTGCTTGAGCATAGGGTGATAAAGGGGTGTTACCAGGGGTCACTGCCAAACACAATTCTGTACCTAATAAAAACTATCCGATTTTACAGTTACAGTAGGATTCTATATGGAAGGATAATTGTCTCAATGAATGCCTACAATTCATGGGACACACAATAATATGTTATCACTTCTAGACGAGCTTTGTCTCCTGCATATATCAGTAACGCCAGCCACATTTACGCTTGTGCATGTAATGTATCTCAGGTGCAGTGTGAAACGCTCACTATCTCCGCCTGGCTCACTCATGTGCGTGTTACTGCTAAACTGTGAAAACATTATTTTTCAGGGAGATCTGGAAGGAAAAGCTGAAGTTTATCTCCTTTTCCATTCACTTGCTTCGGGTTCAAGACATTTTTCTCGGGGAGCAAAAAAGAATAATATATATTCCAAAAAATGATGAGGGAGTCTCCGTCACAAGTTAACCTGTATTACTGTTTAATGGATAACCACCGTATGGATCTATAATAATTCCTCATATTATTATTAGAACATGCTGCTTACAATAAACCATGATTTCCAACCCATGTATACACATTGCTCTGTATGTATGTATGTATATTATATACATACAATCATCATCTTCAGCCCTTGTCGATCGCGCTGTACATGAAGCCTCCCCAGTGATCTTCAGGTATTGTGGTTGAAAGTCTCTCTTCTCCACGTCCCGACAACATTTTTTGTATGCACCCTCCCATCTACTTTTGGTCATCGTCTTGGTCTGGTTAATAACTTGGAATCCAGTTGATTCCCATTTTTAATCAACAATGATATTTCTCCTAGTGATATGTCCAGCCAACCGCCCATTTAATTTCTTCACCCTTCTATGATGATGTCACCGGCTTTTGTTTTGGTTTCGAAACCCATTCATTCTTCTTCCTGCCTATTCCCTAATTCTCAGCATACATCTCTCCATACATCTTTGCCTTATCTGAAGCTTTAATCATCTTGGCATTTAGGGTCCAAATGTCACATCCATACATGCGCACGCGAAAAATAACTGGGTCGAAAACGTCCTTTGGGGAGAGTGTTCTTCCAAATAGCTCCAACCATCTTCATTCTCTTATTGTTTAAATTCAAAGGATTTCCACCATTGTTATTTGCGGCCAAGGGTAGACATAGTTTCGATGGTTTTCTAGTTTATTCCAATATTCGAAGACTTGACACATTTGTTGAAGGAATCACTTTGATCTGCTGAGGTTGATACAGAGGCCCACGTCTAATGAGTTCAGCGAGGTCTCCAATTTGTGCTGGGATCTTCTGGACTCGTGGCAAAAATAATATGTCACCTGCAAATCGTAGGTAACTAAAAATGCAACGTTGATTTGATAGTCCTTTGTCTTCCCAAGCTAAAGTCTTGAAAAATTCTCAAATGTGCAGTGTGAAAAGCTTTGTGACACGGATGTTCCCTGCCGACATCCTCGCTATCCTTATCTGCTGCTTCTTCCTGTAATCTAATAATTGATGTGGCATTCTGTAAATGTTCTTATAATATCAATGTAAAGTTATTCAACACGTTGTATTTGGAATACATCTAGGACGCTGAGGTGTAGAATAATCATAATCTATGATCCTTAAAATGAGTGGTAGGTTGTATTCAACTTCGGGAAATCAGTTCTTGTGACTTGGGATGTGTGGTCCATAGTGTTGTGTATCTCTCACGCCCAACATCTTGCTTGTTTTCTATGGTGGCAAAATACCAGGGTATATACAACATCTACACAAAGACCTGCTCGCACTCTGTGCTATTCCAAGGATTTCTTCTCTCTGTACCACACATTCCTTCTGTCTGGTCTACAGAGAAAATCCTGTCCAGTGCTCCCTAGTGTAGATTCTTCCTCCCCTCATTATCCGCCAGCCCCTCTCACTCTATCTCAAACTCACCCGAAAGTCTCTTAACTAAGCATTTCCATATCTCTGTAATGCAATCGACACAAACCACTCTTAGGGCTGAGGAAATATATCTTAAATGGCGTTATTGGTTGAAAACTTGCATAAAAGTCCGGAACAGCCACTCATGACTATATAGAATTACCCCTTCCTTTTTGACCTTCTTACCAAATGTTTTACTGTAATACTGTATCTCCTCGATTCTAAATGCACCTTGTTTCCATTTTACATGTTCTGAAAATTGGGGATGCTCCTGAACTAGAATCGATGTTTAAAAAAAACAGTAGTCTGTCAAAGGGGTGGTTGCTGGAGCTGCCACAGAGGGGAGTAAACAGCGCCCAGCAGCAGCTCGGCAGTCTACCCGCTCCGACCACGTCCCCCAACATGACTCTCAAGCGGCTGGCGGGCAAACTGTAATGGGACCGGAATGCAGGGGTTGCAGAGGGAGCGCAACAGATCGCAGAAGACCACGTATCAAATGATGCAATGAATGAATGTACGGATAATGTTGTTGACAAACCCAAAGCGCAGCTCCCATAGTGCTGTGCAGGATCCTTGTTGTAGTGCTGAGCATAAAGTTGTAGTGATTGTATGGTAAATGTATGCTATTGTCGCTAGTAAAAACATTTTTTTCTGCACATTTAATGTAGTGGGGGGTTTTTTCCCAATTTTTTTTTTTTATTAAATCAAGGGTGCGTCTTCGAATCGAGAAAATACGGTAATAATATTAATCTGTTGTAGACCTTGTTAACTAATTGTTAGTTTAGGTTAGTGGCCCCTCCTCCCAGGGTTTAAGCTCACCCCTCCCCACTTTTAAAGTACAGAGGTTTTTTTCATTTTGCTGTATGGACAAACTCATTGCATCATTCTCCCTCCAAACAGAGGTACAGAGAAGTTTCAACAGTTTAGTTTAGGACCTACAAAATGGATTATGTATGGTCGCGGCTTGCAGGGCTTAACGTTGGCCAAGGGTTTAACAAATGACCCTTATTCAAGAGAAATTATTATTGAAGTTTAAACTACATACTATTTACCAATATTTTGTCATATTGGATGTAGCATTGGGCTTTCTGTCTTTTGTTGTAAACTAATTTGCTGTTGTCTGAGGTCAGGGAGTAAAGTGAGTTACCCAAGGTTACAAGGAGTCACCGTGGGACTTAAACCCAGACTCCCCAGTGGCAGGGTTCCAGAGACAGGGCCTTTTCTCGCTGACCAACCGTTCTATCTGTGGTCTCAACATTCCATTTAGATCAGTGTGGCAAACTCCAGTCCCACGGGCCCCCCAGCAGGTCAGGTTTTAAGGATATCCCTGCTTCAGCACAGGCGGCTCAATCAGTGGCTCATTCTTTGCTGAGGCCTGGTGGCATTGGACCTTCGGATTTGCAGTCATGTGATCGGTTAGAAGCAATATACCTTCTATAGTATCTATAGATGTAAGATAAAGTGCCCTGGATTAACGCTCTGCTTCTAAAATGCTTCGGGCACCTTGTCAGTCGGTGACACTTGTAATTACTGTAACATCCGTACAAGTATTTGTGCCTGAGCTACCATACAAGGCCTGCAGATTAATCCCCGAATGGTGATGAAGCACGTCTTCCAATAAATCATTTAGTACATTGACCCTTTAAAAACACATGGTCCCCTTATAATAACAGATGCACATGATTAGTGCGTATGTAGCATGAAGATGCACACTGCACATCGCTAGTTACAGCTACCTATCAACTTGACACTGACAGTATATACCACACACTTTCCTCTCCTGAAGCTTAAGGGGTACATGTAGGCGCTAGATGGAAGGGTCACCCCTGAACAGGGTTCATGTGATGGAGATAATGATGATTTTTTGCTGGCATGAACTGGGTGTGTAGGCAGCAGGCAGATGCTGGTTGTAAATCCACTCTTGTAAAACCCTCCCACACATTGATCTGAAGCAGCTGTGCCTGCGCGTTGTTATGCAATGAGCGGTCAGGAACAGGGGGGAAAATCAACGCAGTATCCAGAGCAATGTATTACCAGGCAGGCCATAATTAACAAGCCCCCAAGAACATTCAACTTAGCTGGGCGGGTTCCAGGCAAAGCAGCTCAGGGCTGCAAAAATGGGGCCGCAATCCTGTGTCACATTAACGCCAACTGAGATTTGGTTTCATCTGTTTGCTTTGCACCACCATTTAAATGGACCAAAGGAAAACTAATGTTGTAGTCCAGGTGGTCGTAGTTGTTGAAACAAAACAGAAGGACCCTGATCTATAAATGTAAAAAAATATAATATAAAGCAAAAATGTTTTGACAGTGTTGAAAATAAGAAACATGGATTTTTGCTAGTACCCTCAAAGCAGCCCCAGGTGCTCACCAAGTCAGGAGGACAGGTTGTTAATCCAATATAAACCCTGAATCATCTATTGTTTCATATTCTATTTCCTAAAACAATCCTCGGAAGGGCGCTCCCGCCCAAGACCCCTCCCCGATTGTTACGAAACAGAATATAAATTGGTGCAAATTGGTGAATATTGGTGAAATGTAGAAAAAATAATAACGTCAGGTCATTAGTAAATAACATTCTTCCCACCAACGATTTCTCACGCGTTCGCATCTTTCGCCATTGTGTCCAGTATTTTTGGACGAGCCACCTGGCAAACCCTACCTAAAAGCCGCCGAATGTCCGGCCGGGGGGCGGGGCCTGCACGGGAAGGGCCGCAACAACAGAGGAGCCATGGAATTCTCCCTGTCTCATTGTTCCGTGTATTCCTGTCTCTTTGTCCGTGGGATTCCTGTCCTCTTTGTTCCGTGGATTCCTTCTCATTGTTCCGTGGATTCCTGTCCCCTTTGTTCCATGGATTCCCTGTCTCATTGTTCTGGATGTCCTGGTGTCCCATTGTTTCCATGGTCCTGTCTCATTGTTCCGTGATTCCTGTCTCCTTGTCGCCGTGCATTCACTAGTCCGTGGACATCTATGTTCCATGGTTCCTGTTTTTTTTACTGTTCTATTGTACCGGTCTCATATTTCCTCCATGATTCTTTTCCCTCATAGTTTCCATGGATTCCTGTCTCATTGTTCCATGATTCCTTCTCTTTGTTCCGTGGATTCTAGTCTCTTGTTCGGGATTCCTGTCTCCTTGTTTCCGTGGATTCTTCTCTTTTTTCTATGGATTCCTGTCTCTTGTTCCATGGCATTCCTGTCTCATGTCCATGGATCCTGTCTCATTGTTTTCCAGTGAGATTCCTGTCTCATTGTTCCATGGATTCCTATGTGCATGGATTCCTGGCCCTGCTCTCATTGTGTTCCGTGGATTCCGTGTCCATTGTTCCGGAGGTCCTGGTCCTCATTGTTCCATGTCATTCCTGTCTCATTGTTCCGTGGATTTCCTGTCTCATTTGTTTCCCGTGGATTCCTGTCTCATTGTTTCCGTGGATTCCAGTCTCATTGTTCCATGGATTCCTGTCTCATTGTTCCATGGATTCCTGTCTCATTTGTCCTGATTCGACCTGTCTCTTTGTTCCAAGTGGATTCCATGTCTCATATTGTTCCGTGGATTCCTATATCTAAATTGTTCACATGGATTCCTGTCTCATTGCGTTCCATGGAAACCAACATTCCATGTAGTCATGTGTTCCATTGATTCCTGTACTCAATTGTTCGATGGATTCCTGCTCATTGTTCCGGGACAGAATCCGTCTCATTGTTCCATGGATTCCCTGTCCTCATTGTTCCATGGATTCCTCTCTCATTGTTCATTGTTCCATGGATTCCTGTCTCATTGTTCCGTGGATTCCTGTCTCATTGTTCCGTGGATTCCAGTCTCATTGTTCCATGGATTCCTGCTTTACTGTTCTATGTATACCGGTCTCATATTTTCCATGGATTCTTGTCTCATTGTTCCATACATTCCTGTCTCATTGTTCCGTGGATTCCTGTCTCATTGTTCCGTGGATTCCTGTCTCATTGTTCTGTGGATTCCTGTCTCACTGTTCCATGGATTCTTGTCCCTGTACGACCTTCTTTCAATTGCAGCACATGGGGACATTGTTTACAAGTCTGCCCACAAAGAATTCCAGCTACAAATGTCATCGATTCTCATCAGATTTTTCATTGATCCACAGCGTAATGTTTCTCTATGGATTTCTGTCTTATTTTTACATTGTTACTTCTGTTTATCTAGTAATCCCTCTTATTCAAGAGAACAAAACAACCTGTTTGGGGGAAATGAGGCGCCTGGCGATCAGTGGTCAATCTCAGCCCATTCCACAACGTCTTGCTTGTAAATCGGAGATAGATCCAGTGCCCGGCTCACGTTTCTGGGAACTGATTGTTATTTTTAAAGAAGGCTGTTGCGAAATTATCTTCTCTCCTGCTGCCAAGACGTCTGGATCACAGCTTTTACATACATAGTTACGTCATGTGTAACTACATTGACTAGAACTATAAATGTGGGATGAGTACCACATATTGCATAAACCCTATTACTACACACATTTCCTGCGACCCCAATATAGCTACAATATGCCAACGGATATCTCACACCATAAAAGGAGGAAGGTCCGAATCACTGGAGACAGCATAAACATGTTTTTTTTTTTTTATTATTTAAAGATGGCATTTTTTTTACATGTATCACCATTTTCTGTTATAGCACTGACAGTGTACACAGGAGGATACATACAATGTGGTAGGTACAGTGAGTTCCTGCCCTGTAGAGCTAACAATCTAATAGTGACTTGTCCAAGGTTATAAGGAGCTAACACTGGGATTTGAACCAGCCTGTGAAGAGGGAGGACCCGTTAGAAAAAAAAGCACAGCAATCTGTGACATTGTGTCTCCTCAATGTGGGATTTAAAGCAAGCATTAGATTGTAAGTTCTTTGGTACATGGAGTAACTGTGTCTCTACTTTGCTCCACTCCATTTAAAATGTTCCGATTCATGTATTTTTCATATAGTTTTGATAAAGTACAGAATGCTGCACATACAGGCAGCTTATTGTTTCATTATATTGCTTGAGGCATAGGGTGATAAAGGGGTGTTACCAGGGTCACTGGCCAAACACAATTCTGTACCTAATAAAAACTATCCGATTTTACAGTTACAGTAGGATTCCTATATGGAAGGATACTTTGTCTCAATGATATGCTACAATTCATTGGACACACAATAATATGTTATCACTTCTAGACGAGCTTTGTCTCCTGCATATATCAGTAACGCCAGCCACATTTACAGCTTGCTGCATGTACTGTATCTCAGGTGCAGTGTGAAACGCTCACTATATCTCCGCCTGGCTCACTCATGTGCGTCGTACTGCTAAACGTGAAAACATTATTTTTCAGGGAGATCTGGAAGGAAAATGCTGAAGTTATCTCCATTTTCCATTCACTTGCTTCGGGTTCAATGACATTTTTCTCGGGGGAGCAAAAAAAGAATAATATATATTCCAAAAAAATGATGAGGGAGTCTCCGTCACAAGTTAACCTGTATTACTGCTTTAATGGATAACCACCGTATGGATCTCGCATAATAATTCCTCATATTACTTATTAGAACATGCTGCTTACAATAAACCACTGATTTCCACACATGTATACACATTGCTCTGTATGTATGTATGTATATATATATACATACAATCATCATCTTCAGCCCTTGTCGATCCGCTGCTACATGAAGCCTCCCCAGTGATCTTCCAGGTATTGTGGTTGAAAGTCTCTCTTCTCCACGTCCCTACAACAATTTTTGTCATTTCCCCCTCCCATCTTACTTTTGGTCATCGTCTTGGTCTGTTAATAACTCTTGGAATCCAGTTGATTCCCATTTTTAATCAACAATGATCATTTCTCCTAGTGATATGTCCAGCCCACCGCCATTTTAATTTCTTCACCCTTCTGATGATGTCACAGGCATTTGTTTGGTTTCGAAACCCATTCATTCTTCTTCCTGCCTCTTCCCTAATTCTCAGCATACATCTCTCCATACATCTTTGCCTTATCTGAAGCTTCTAAATCATCTTGGCATTTAGGGTCCAAATGTCACATCCATACATGCGCACGCGAAAAATACACTGGGTCGAAAACGTTCCTTTTGGGGAAGTGTTTCTTCCAAATATGCTCCAACCCATCTTCATTCTCTTATTGATTTAAATTCAAAGGATTTCCATCCATTGTTATTTGCCGGCCAAGGTAGACATAGTCTTCGATGTTTTCTAGTTTTATTCCAATATTCGAAGACTTGACACATTTGTTGAACATCACTTTGATCTTGCTGAGGTTGATACAGAGGCCCACGTTCTAATTAGCTTCAGCGAGTTCTCCAATTTGTTGCTGGAGATCTTCTGGACTCGTGGCAAAAATAATATTGTCACCTGCAAATCGTAGGTAACTAAAATATGCACCGTTGATTTTGATATCCTTTTTCTTCCCAATCTAAAGTCTTGAACAATTCTTCAAATGTTGCAGTGAAACGCTTTGGTGACACGGTGTCTCCCTGCCGCACTCCCTCGCTTATCCTTATCTTGCTTGCTTCTTCCTGTAATCTAATAATTGATGTGGCATTCTTGTAAATGTTCTTTATAATATCAATGTAAGCTTATTCAACACGTTGTATTTTGAATACATCTAGGACGGCTGAGGTGTAGACATAATTCATAATCTATGAATCCTAAAATGAGTGGTAGGTTGTATTCATTACTTCGGGAAATCAGTTCTTGTATGACTTGGATGTGGTCCATAGTGTTGTATCCCCTGCAACATCTTGCTTGTTTTCTAGGCTGGGCAAAATCCAGGGTATATACACACATCTACACAAAGACCTGCTCGCACTCTGTGCTCTTCCCAAGGATGTCTTCTCTCTGTACCACACATTCCTTCTGCTTGGTCCTACAGGAAATAATCCTGTCCCATTGCTCCCTAGTGTTAGATCTTCCTTCCCCTCATTATCCGCCAAGCCCCCTCTCACTCTATCTCCAAAACTCACCCGAAAAGTCTCCATTAAACTAAAGCATTTCCATATCTCTGTAATGCATCGACACAACCCACTCTTAGGGGCTGAGTAAATATAGTCTTAAATGGCTGTTATTGGTTGAAAACTTGCATAAAAGTCCGAACAGCCACTCATGACTATATAGAATTACCCCCTTCCTTTTTGACCTTCTTACAAATGTTTTACCTGTATAATACTGTATTTCCTCGATTCTAAGATGCACCTTTTTCCCATTTTCACATGTCTGAAATTGGGATGCGTCCTAGAATCGATGTTTAAAAAAAAACAGAGTCTGCAAAGGGGTGGTGCTGGAGCTGCCACAGCGGGGATGTAAACAGCGCCCAGCAGCAGCTCGGCAGTCTTACCCGGCTCCGACCACGTCCCCCACATGACTCTCAGCGGGCTGGCGGGCAACTGTTAATGGGACCGGAACTGCAGGGGGTGCAGAGGGAGCGCAACAAGATCGCAGAAGACAACGTATCAAATGATGCAATGAATGAATGACGGAATTATGTTGTTGACAACCCAAGCGCAGCTCCCATAGTGCTGTGCAGGATCCTTGTTGTAGTGCTGAGCATAAAGTTGTAGTGATTTGTATGGATAAATGTATGCTATTGTCTGCTAGTAAAAACATTTTTTCTGCACATTTAATGTAGTGGGGGGTTTTTTCCCAATTTTTTTTTTTATTAAATCAAGGGTGCGTCTTCGAATCGAGAAAATACGGTAATAATATTAATCTTTGTAGACCTTGTTAACTAATTTTAGTTTAGGTTAGTGGCCCCTCCTCCCAGGGTTTAAGCTCACCCCTCCCCACTTTTTAAAGTACAGAGGTTTTTTTCATTTTGCTGTATGGACAAACTCATTGCAGTCATTCTCCCTCCAACAGAGGTACAAGAGAAGTTTCAACAGTTTAGTTTTAGGACCTACAAAATGTGATTATGTCATGGCGCGGCTTGCAGGCTTATAACGCTTTGGCCAAAGGGTTTAACTAAATGACCCTTATTCAAGAGAATATTATTATTGAAGTTTAACTACATACTATTTACCACATATTTTGTCATATTGGATGTAGCATTGGGCTTTTCTGTCTTTTGTTGTAAACTAATTTTGCTGTCTGAGGCTCAGGGAGATAAAGTGAGTTACCCAAGGTCACAAGGAGCTCACCGTGGGACTTAAACCAGACTCCCCAGTGTCAGGGTTCCAGAGACAGGGCCTTTTCTCGCTGACCAACTCGTTCTACTCCTGTCTCTCAACATTCCATTTAGATCAGGTGTGGGCAACTCCAGTCCTCACGGGCCCCCAGCAGGTCAGGTTTTAAGGATATCCCTGCTTCAGCACAGGCGGCTCAATCAGTGGCTCAGTCTTTGCCTGAGGCCTGGTGGCATTGGACCTTCTGGATTTGCAGTCATGTGATCGGTTTAGAAGCAATCTACCCTTCTATAGTATCTATAGATGTAAGATAAAGTGCCCTGGATAACGCTCTGCTTCTAAAATGCTTCGGGCACCTTGCAGTCGGTGACACTTGTAAGTACCTGTAACCATCCGTACAAGTATTTGTGCCTGAGGCTACCATACAAAGGCCTGCAGATTAATTCCCCGAATGGTTGATGAAGCACGTCTCCAATAAATCATTTAGTACATTGACCCTTTAAAAACATGGTCACCTTATATATACAGATGCACACTGATTAGTGCTTATGTAGGCATGAAGATGCACACTGCACATCGCTAGTTACAGCTACCTATCACTCTGCACTTACAGTATATACACACACTTTCCTCTCCTGAAGCTTAAGGGGTACATGTAGGCGCTAGATGGAAGGGTCACCCTGCACAGGGGTTCATGTGATGGAGATAATGATGACTTTTTGCTGGCATGAACGTGGCGTGTAGGCAGCAGGCAGAGCGCTGGTGTAAATCCACTCTTGTAAAACCCTCCCACACATTGATCTGAAGCAGCTGTGCCTGCGCTTGTTATGCATGAGCGGTCAGGAACAGGGGGGAAAATCAGACGCAGTATCCAGAGCACTGATATTACCAGGCAGCCCATAATTACATCAAGCCCCCAAGAACATTCAACTTAGCTGGGCGGGTTCCAGTGCAAAGCAGCTCAGGGCTGCAAAATGGGGCCGCAATCCTGTGTCACATTAACGCCAACTGAGATTTGGTTTTCATCTGTTTGCTTTGCACCACCATTTAAATGGACCACAAAGGAAAATAATGATGTAGTCCAGGTGGTCAGTTGTTGAAACAAAAACAGAAGGACCCTGATCTATAAATGTAAAAAAAATATATATAAATGCAAAAATGTTTTTGACAGATGTTGAAATAAAGAAACATGGATTTTTGCAGTACCCTCAAAGCAGCCCCAGGTGCTCACCAAGTCAGGAGGACAGGTTGTTAATCCAATATAAACCCTGAAATCATCCTATTGTTTTCATATTCTATTTCCTAAAACAATCCTCGGAAGGGCGCTCCCTCCCAAGACCCCTCCCCAGATTTGTTACGAAACAGAATATAAATTGGTGCAAATTGGTGAATTCTTGGAGTGAAATGTAGAAAAAATTACATAACAGTCAGGTCATTTATAAATAACATTCTTCCCCACCAACGATTCTCACGCGCGTCGCATCTTTCGCCATTGTGTCCAGTATTTTTGGACGAGCCACCTGGCAACCCTACCTAAAAGCCGCCGAATGTCCGGCGCGGGGGGCGGGGCCTGCACGGGAGGCCGCAACAACAGCGGAGAGAGGTGCCTGCTGCAGCGAGGGGAGGAAATCTGGGGCCCAGCAACCGGACACGGAGCGGCGCCGGGACAGCTGGGGCCCGACCAGAGGTCAGGTTCAACTGTCAGCGCCGACCGGGCCCCCCGCAGCCTCCGGGGCCGGTACAATTGCCCCGGCTCTCCCCCCTGTCGGCAGCACTGAAAGGAGGCGTTATAGGGAGCGGTTATATCGGGCAATAGGAGTTATAGGGAGGGGTTATATGGGGCAATAGGAGAAGTTATAGGGAGGGGTTATATGTGGCAATAGGAGTTAAAGGGAGGGGTTATATGGGGCAATAGGAGAAGTTTTAGGGAGGGGTTATATGGGGCAATAGGAGTTATAGGGAGGGGTTGTATAGGGCAATAGGAGTTAAAGGGAGGGGTTATATGGGGCAATAGGAGTTATAGGGCGGGGTTTTATGGAGCAATTGGAGAAGTTATAGGGAGGGGTTATATGGGGCAATAGGAGTTATAGGGAGGGGTTAAAAGGGCAATAGGAGTTATAGGGAGGGGTTATATGTAGCAATAGGAGAAGTCATAGGGTTGGGTTATATGGAGCAATTGGAGCAGTTATAGGGAGCACTTAAATGGCACTTACCGTGGCCCCAGACACTCCCCGGCCCAACTCCGGTAATCACAGTTTAAATGTTGTGGTGGTTAATTTAATGTGTTCATTTAACCACCACAACATTTAAACTGTGATTATGGAAGTTGGGCCGGGGGAGAGCGCGGGTCCCCGGAAGCAGGGATATCATTGAAGCCTGACCTGTTGGTGGCCCTTGAGGACTGGAGTTGGCCGCCCCTGCTGTGTACAATTTCAAGTTTGACAACCCCATGTTACAGCTCTGTCCGTCACTGTCCTGTCTCTGTCCGTCACTGTCCTGTCTTTGTCCTGTCTCTGTCCTGTCTCTGTCCGTCACTGTCCGTCACTGTCCTGTCTCTGTCCGTCACTGTCCTGTCTTTGTCCTGTCTCTGTCCTGTCTCTGTCCTGTCTCTGTCCGTCACTGTCCGTCACTGTCCTGTCACTGTCCGTCACTGTCCTGTCTCTGTCCATCACTGTCCGTCACTGTCCTGTCACTGTCCCGTCTCTGTCCTTCTGTCTCTGCCCCCTTTGTGCCTTGTTTTTACATCTCGCCTCAGTCACTGCCTGTCCTTTCCTGGTAAATCGTGCAGCAGGAGAGTTCCTTCTTGTCTCTGAACTTGGATCCATCTCCTGGGACAGTTTGATACACTTGGCCGGGCTGTAATTCCGGGAGGAGATTGGGAGGTTTGTAAACCTGTGAGCAGTGGTTAAGAAAAGTCAATATTTTCAGTGATCGATACATGTTGGCAACAGCAACGGGAAGAATGTCTTGATGCTCATTTAAACTTGCAGTCCCAGCTGGAAACATATATTAAAGCCGCAGACCAAGCAATATCCTACATGTGTGTTTTGTTTTTTAAAACAAATCAGTTCTGTACTATGAGAAAATACTTGTAGCATTTTTTTAAAACAACTCTGAATGACATCTTTAATGTATTATAATGTAACAAGCCTTTTTGTTTCTATAGCAACCACTTACAAAGTCATATCCCGTTCCTCTTCTAAAACAGGCTCTGGCACACCCCTTTTTTGAGCCCTGCCCTCTCTCTAGCAGTGCACCAATTGTATCTAGTGACTGCCTGGTCACATGATCTTCCTCACAGCACTTTGCATCTTTGGTCCTCTTCTATTAAGGGGGGAGGAGGGAGGGGGGACTGGAGGAGGGAGGGGGGGTTGGGGGAGGGAGGGGGGGGTTGGGGGAGGGAGCGGCAGCTTGGACTGCTGCTTAAAAGTCACACTATAATAAAAGCACTGAGCCGTGTAACACTTTCTCTTACTTATAAATGTACATTTCATAAGTCAAGATATGTTTAATATGTTTCTTCTCCCAAGAAGGAGAATGTGAAAATGCATCAGAAGGTGTTAAGTCATCTTTGACTCTGCCCTCTCCTTCATTCCTCGCATTCAAGCCCTCCCCAAGTCCTGCTGCTTTAATAAAGGTTTTAAAAAAGGAAAGGAGAGGGGAATACTTCTGGAAATAAGGCTATGTTAGTTAAATCACACCTAACCGTGGAATTACACCAACCCAGGCCCTGCAGCCAGCACCCACAAGGATGGCCACTACTTAGACCTGGTTTCAGGGCCGCTAACAGAAATCGTGGGGCCCAGGACAAACATTTTAAGCAGCCCCCCCCCCCGTGTCGGCGGTATTGCCAGCCGCCCCCCCCCTTCACCCCCCCATGGGCCCCCCCCCTTTCCCCCCCCCCCATGTATTTCTCTCCCTTCCGTCTCACCCCCTCTCACTCTCCCGCCTCGCATGTATTTCTCTCCCCTGCATCTCACTCTTACTCCCTCTGCTGCGAAGGGTGGCGGTGCTGCTGAGGAGGGGGGGGGGGGGTAAATGATGGCGGGACTGCAAGGGTTGGCAGGAGGGCCCGGGACTGCAGGGGCAGGCAGGAGGGCCCGGTGCTGCGGGGGCAGGACGGGCCAGTGCAGGGGGGATGGGAGTGGCGGGACGGCCGGAGCAGCGGTGGAAGAGGGTTGTGGTGGTGGGATGGCCCGGGGGGGTTGGCCGGCAGGTACAGGGTGGCCACTGCGGGGAGGAGGGCCCGGTGATGCGGGGGCAAGTCGGGCCAGTGCAACGGGGGGCGGGGGTGGCGGGGGGGCTGGAGCAGCAGTGGCGGGAGGTTTGTGGTGGTGGAATGGCCAGCGGCTACGGGGGGGGCCACTGCGGGGAGGAGGGCCCGGTGCTGTGGATGCAGGACGGGCCAGTGCAGCGGCGAGGGGGAGGGGGGGGCCCAGAGCAGCGGTGACGGGAGGGTTGGGTGGAGGGATGGCCCGGTGGGGGGAGCCGGCAGCTACGGGGGGCCACTGCGGGGAGGTGGGTGGCAGTGCTGCGGGGGGCCCGGCGGCTGGTCACAGCAGTTGCCGCCGGCCCCGCTGCAGGGCACCTAAGCCACGATGCTGCTTGCCTGCTCCCGCCCACGCCGTGCCTCCTTCACGCGCCGGAAGCTCACTTACTTCCGGCGCTGCCAACACAGAGACCGGTGCCGGATGCAGCGTTTTTTTTTTTTTTTTATTAAATTAACGGCCGCGCAGGGGGCTTGTACGGCCGGGCCCCCCTAACTCACGGGGCCCGGGACACCAGTGCCCTTTTTCCCCCTCTGTTGGCGGCCCTGCCTGGTTTTCACAAAAACTTTTGTCTCTCTGATTTCTCCATTTCCCCCTTTCCTCTCTCTGACCATCATCTCATCTCATTTTCTCTCTCTCACTTCTCCCCTTCTCCACCTCCATCTACCCCTCGTTTCTGAAGAAACCTGCGCTCTATTAACCTACCAGAATTTGAGTTCACTTTACGCTCCTCCCTCTCCTCTCTCAGTTCTGCCCCAGACCCTGACAATCTGGTCGGGAACTACAACTCTGCCCTATCCTCCTCCCTTGATCTACATGCCCCGCTTTCTCTCTGCAGTTCTCACCCTTCTAACCCCAGACCCTGGCTAAATTCCCACGCGCGCATACTGCCTTCCCCCACTCGTTCCTCTGAACGCCTCTGGAGGAAATCTCACACTATCGCAGACTTCCTTCGCTACAAATTTATGCTGTCGTGTTTCAACTCTGCCCTCTCTCAGGCTAAACATACCTACTTTTCTTTACTAATCAGCACACACAAATCTAACACACGCCGATTCTTCCCTGTCTTTGACTCCCTATTCAGACCACCCTCTGCTACCTCTTCTTCCTTCATTTCACCTCAGGACTTTGCGGACAATTTCAAGGAAAAGGTGGAATCCATACGTCAGAACATCCCCTCTGTTTCTTCCTCCCATCCTACACCTCTTCCTAACTCTCCTCCTGCCTTCCTTGACTCTTGTTCCGCTGTCTCAGAGGAGGATGTGTCACTGCTGATCTCCTCTTCTCCCTCTACCACTTGCCCTCTTGACCCCATTCCCTCCCATCTCCTAAAACCTCTTGCTCCTACTATAATCCCTACGCTCACACACATTTTTAACTCCTCCCTCTACTCTGGTAACTTTCCTCCTCTTTCAAACATGCAACAGTTATACCATTACTCAAAAACAACAAGCTTGAACCTACCTGTCTTTCTAACTATCGGCCTGTCTCCCTCCTGCCTTTTGCCTCTAAACTCATTGAACATCTTGTATCCTGTCGCTTGCTCCACTTTCTCAACACCTATTGTCTCCTAGACCCTCTACAATCTGGTTTCCACACTGCTCACTCCACTGAAACAGCCCTCACTAAAATAACTAATGACCTCCATGCTGCCAAAGACAGAGGTCATTACACTCTGCTCTTATTACTCGACCTCTCTGCAGCATTTGACACCGTGGACCACCCTCTTCTCCTTCACATTCTCCATACTCTTGGTATTCGTAACAAAGCTCTATCCTGGATCTCCTCTTACCTCTCCCATCGTACTTTCAGTGTCTCTTCTGCTAACACCTCCTCCTCTATCGATCTCTGTCCTGGTACCTCTTCTCTTTTCTCTGTATACACTTTCTCTAGGTGGCCTAATCACATCTCTTGGGTTTAAATATCACCTCTATGCTGACGACACTCAAATTTACTTTTCAACCCCCGACCTTACACCTGCTGTACAGACCTAAGTTTCTAAATGTCTCTCTGCTATATCATCCTGGATAGCCATCCGCCAACTTAAACTTAACATGGCAAAAACAGAGCTCCTCATACTTCCTCCCAAACCTGGTCCTACTACCTCCTTCAATATTACTGTTGGAAGTACTATAATTCACCCAGTAGCCCAAGAACGCTGCCTAGGGGTCACCCTTGACTCCTCTCTCACATTCTTCTCTCACATTCAAAACGTATCTAAAACCTGTCGCTTTTTCCTCCGCAATATTACAAAGATACACCCTTTCCTCTGTTGCTCGACTGCTAAAACTCTGACACAGGCCCTCATTGTCTCCCGTCTCGATTACTGTAACCTCCTGCTGTCCGGCCTTCCTGCCTCTCACCTGTCTCCCCTACAATCTATCCTAAACGCTGCTGCCAGAATCCCTCTACTCTTTCCTAAATCTGTCTCAGCACCTCTCCTGCTGAAATCCCTCTCCTGGCTTCCGATCAAATCCCGCATCTCACACTCAATTCTCCTCCTCACTTTTAAAGCTTTACACTCTTCTGCCCCTCCTTACATCTCAGCCCTAATTTCTCACTATGCACCATCCCGACTCTTGCGTTCTGCTCAAGAATGTTTTCTCTCTACTCCCTTTGTATCTAAAGCCCTCTCCTGCATTAAACCTTTCTCACTGACTGCCCCGCACCTCTGGAATGCCCTTCCCCTCAATTCCCGACTAGCACCCCCTCTATCAACCTTTAAGACCCACCTGCTTAACGAAGCATATGAGTAGCTCCGTGGCTAACACTATACACCTGATACATAAAGCTTGGCCCCCTGCAGACGCACTTACCAGAATGCCCTCCTACTGTCTCTGCACGTTCTTCCTACCTACCAATTAGATTGTAAGCTCTTCAGAGCAGGGACTCCTTTTCCTAAATGTTACTTTTATGTCTGAAGCACTTCTGCCCATTGTGTTATTTATTATTTATATGATTGTCGTGTGTATTACTACTGTGAAGCGCTATGTACATTAATGGCGCTATATAAATAAAGACATACATACAAAATCCCTATTTCAGGGCTGGATGTGAGTAACGCACGTTTAAGTATGTCCTAACTGATGTAACATTAAGTCCCGGTGTTAACCTTAAATCTGCAGACCAAGCAATATCCTACATGTGGTTTTTTTTTTTAAATAAATAATTTCTGTATTATGAGAAAATACTTGTAGGATTTTTTTTAAACAACTCTGAATGACATCTTTAATATATTATAATGTAACAAGCCTTTTTTGTTTAGCAATCACTAACAAAGTCAAATCCCCTTCCTCTTCTGAAACAGGCTCTGGCACACCCCTCTTTGAGCCCTGCCCTCTCACTAGCAGTACACCAATTGTATCTAGTGACTGCCTGGTCACATGATCTTCCCGACAGAGCTTTGTCATATTAATATACATTCCAATGACTGCAGAAAACTCCACTGCCGCCATTTAGTGAACCCCCAAGCCAAATCTTCGCTGATCAATCACAGGAAAACGGATCAATCGGCAACTTAGCGAATTACTTATCATTGTGTGGATTGTATTGATGCACATATTAAAGTGAAAAAATTAAATTGAAAAAAAAATATGTCAGTTTGGACTGCTGCTTTAACGTACTTTAGCGGATGTGTGATGCTAGAAGGAATGTCTCTTACATTTCATTAGCACTAATGTCTATTACAGTTAATGCAGGAGAAAACGTGGCCTAGCGTTACGTTATGAGCCGTTGATATGTGGTAAGGCGTAATGTGGCATTAAGATTAACTTCACGCTACGTCACGCGACGGAGATTGTGGACCTCGCCTACTGTGTTTCTTCCAGCGCATTATTGTGACCGGATCAGCGGCAATTAACGCGGGATCGATAGCGTTTATCACAGCTTAGTAAGTCCTGGGACTCAGTGGGTTAAATGAAGGTGTATGGCACTTTTAAGAAAAACAGACAAGAATAAGTATTTAAAAATCAGTTTCTTATTTTTTTTTTTTTTTTTTATGTTACTGTGGTAACCAAATGCTTTGGAGAGTTTTACAATCTTCACCTAATCTGGTGTGTGGAATCTTCCATGTAAAAGGACATTCTCTTTGTCTGAGCTTCTTGTTCTTTTTGTTCAGGTAATTACACTGCCTTCACTAGCCAGGTGGCAAGAACAAAAAGTGGATGGCAATAATTATATGATAAGAATTTCACAGGACATAAAAAAATATATATATATTAATGGTTTTGAAGCAAAAGGTGGCACTGTGTGCTCATTTGCATGTCATTTCCCAGAATCCCTTGCTGCAGTGGAAGCGCTGTGTGCTGGGTGATAATGGTGAAAGGTGAGGTTGCAGACCTGCTAAGACATGCAACTGAGCATACAGTAATATTTCCATTTGCTATATATATATATATATATATATATATATATATACACAGGCATACCCCGCATTAACGTACGCAATGGGACCGGAGCATGTATGTAAAGCGAAAATGTACTTAAAGTGAAGCACTACCTTTTCCCCACTTATCGATGCATGTACTGTACTGCAATCGTCATATGCGTGCATAACTGATGTAAATAACGCATTTGTAACAAGCTCTATAGTCTCCCTGCTTGAGCACAGCTTCGGTACAGGTAGGGAACCGGTATTGCTGTTCAGGACGTGCTGACAGGCGCATGCGTGAGCTGCCGTTTGCCTATTGGGCGATATGTACTTACTCGCGAGTGTACTTAAAGTGAGTGTACTTAAAGCAGGGTATGCCTGTATATATATATATATCAGAACACAAATATGTCAAATGTTTACTTTATTAGTGATTGAATGTTTCTAACTAAGCCAATTACATTGATAAGTTGTTAAAAAATGTCTCTTCTGATTCTCAGTTGCCCCAGATTTAGCTGCACGAGCTACACATCATAAACTGGGTAAGAAGCTAAAAGTGAAACGCTCACTGTATGCTCATTTGCATGTCACTACCCAGAATCCTTGTCTGAAGCTTAACCACTGTATGACATGTATGAGGCAGATTTGAGGAACTGTAGGAGACATGCACACATACACTCCTGGGTATTTTATCGTTATACAGAGAGAACCCCGCTCTGTTACTTACTCTTTCACCACTGACAGATCTATCATTTGAGATCTTTAATATGTTAATTTCTCCAGCGTTAATGTACTTTGGGAGTCTAGATGCGGATATAATCATTTGGGTTTTCATTTTATATTTATCTAAAATTTGCATCATCAAAGGAAGCAAATTTCCCCAAATTTGTGAACTGTTCTCACATCTCTAGGTCTCATTCTAAGTTGCTTATTCAGTCACCGGTAAACGTTACCGCATGGAAACCCTATTAAACCGGACCAGCGCTATGGCAGCTTACTGGTTAAGCCCCTAATTCTGGCGCACAATAGTTCTATATTTCCATGGCAATAAGAGACTCATAGACCTAGAACTTGGCTAGAACCTCATAGTCATGCAGGGTTAGGTTTGCAAAACTGACTTCCGAATGTATTAACAAGATTCACGGAACGGCAAAACATCTGTGGGAATTCTCTATGAAATTCCACCGTTCTTTTTTGATACAAGCATATTTTAGCTGCATTATTGCATTTTGTATCCAGAAGCAATGCAGAAAATCCCTAAGCACTGTGAAAGTCATAGAAAAAAAAAATACCACATGTTTGTGAAAACTGCCAAATAAAATGGTTCTATTAGAATGTTGAAGATTTTTAGGTAAAGTTTTCTGATAAAGAATATCACTTGTGAGCACATTCACATGTCTTAGACAGGTCTGCACCCCTGCCTTTCAACCATTACCTCCTAGCATACAGTACTCCCACTGCAGCAAGGGATTCTGGGAAATGACATGCAAATGAGCACACGTGTCACCTTTTGCCTGGAATATCCATACACATGGAGCCCATTTAAGCAGATGCATCGCCGTTCCCACAGCTTTGAAGCACAGCATGGGACTAGCAAAGCAAGTCAAACCCACTCACAGACATGTTTCAACCTTGATGGGTATCATCAGTGTGAGGTTGGCAAAAGGTGACACATTGTGTGCTCATTTGCATGTCAATTTGTCCTTTCCCAGAATCCCTTGGCTGCAGTGGGAGCACTGTATGCTAGGTGATAATGGGTTGAAAGGCAGGGGTGCAGACCTGTCTGAGACATGAATGTGCTCACGTGATATTCTTTATTGGCTATATGCTAATGGTGAAAGTTTTTTTGTTGCCTTTTTCACCCACCATAATAATAATATATATATAGATATATATATATATAATTATATCATATAATATATATTTTAATATATAGGGAACCATGTTAAAATGGTTATTGAGGCAAAAAAGTGACACTGTGTGCTCATTTGCATGTCATTTCCCAGAATCCCTTGCTGCCAGTGGAAGTGCTGTTTCGGGTGATAATGGGGAAGGCGGGGTTGCAGACCTGCCTAAGACATGCAGATGAGCATACAGTTTATATTTGCATATATTAATATAATATATATATATTATTATATATAATATATATATAAATATCTTTTTTTTTTTTAATATATATATAAAAAATCAAAAACGTGTATATACTGTATATACGCATACAGGTATTTATTTTTCCTTTCTGTCTTTCTTCCTCAATCGGTCTAAAGTAAAACACAGAATAACATCAGTAATTCTGCTCCATCCTCCAGCTCTCTGTCAGCCACAGGGTCACTAAAACAGTTCAGCAAATCAAATTGTTGTGTATTTCTGGCCTGGGTGTAGCCATGGTAATAGTGCCATGTGCTGACAGATGGTACAGGAGTGGCACAGGCCATACAAATGAGTGTTCAAGGCTGTTAGGGAGAGAAGTGAGGACAAATTCAAACAAGTCGCAGATAAAATCCAGTTCCTGTGTTCTAAGAAATCAGCTGAATTATGTCAGGTATTCTACCAACAGGCTTTAAAGCACCAATACGGGGTTCACTATACTTTATCTTAATTACTGGATTACAGCAGGGGTTCTTCGGTGCTGTACTGAGTTAATTTCAACCTCCGGGGCCCCCCCTGCTTTCTGAGATACTTACCTCCGTAGCGTTGCTGGTATCTCTGCAGTCAGAGAAACTGTGTGCCTAACATAATGGCGACGTTTAAATGTCCTGTGTCACGCTGGACAATGGGAAGCTGTGATGTGATCCGTTGCGGCTTCCTATTGGCCAGCGTGATCGGGACATTTAAACTTCACAGGGGTACTGGCACCACCTAATGAGGTAAGTATCTCTGGAAGCCGGGGGTGAAATTAACACAGTTCAGCTCTGGAGACCCCCTGCTTCAAAATATTTTTTTATGGTATCAATCACTTCCATTTAAACTCATAGCAGCAATACATTCAAAATCTTATGTTATATTATTTTTAGAAATCTGTTGTGTAGTATTAGATAATACTTACTGCATTTGTTTATCCCCTGACTCTTTACGCCCTTTTTTTTAAAATGAGTTTTAATGTATTAAGCTTCCTTGGGTTGCTATAGCAACCATTTAGAAAAGCACAGCGCTACCTCTTTTGAAATAGGCAGCCATATTGTGAACCCTGGAAAGCAGAATCTTTGCCGATCAATCACGAGAGAAAGGAACAACTGGCAGCTTAGGTAATTACGTTTCCGTAAAGCTAAGCAACTGCTGGATCTATAAAACCAAAAAAATAAAATAACAAGCAAATTGGATAGTCACTTCTTAACATATCACTGACATTAGTTTATTTGGTCCAAGGAGGGACTGCCTGTGACAGTGAGGGGGTAACCAGGCACACAAATAAAGGTTAAGCCCGTTTGGTTACCTCTGATCCATGTATTCGGGTTCAAGAGTGTCAGCTCTTGAGCCTGACTGTTGTATATGCATAAATTGTAATTGTGCGACAAAGAATTTGTGTGTTTTTGCCTTTCCAGGGATGCCAGCAAGCAGGGATTGCTATGGTATGAGTTTCAAGGGTTTTTTTTGCGGAGAAAGTGTTGTCAGAATGTGTCCAGGTAGTCGGGGTCCAGAGTTGCTGGATACCCCAAAAATGTACCCGGGAATCATGCCTGATTCCCGGATACATGTAGGCACATTGTCCCGGCAATATCTCCCCTTGAAAAAGCTTGCGCGACTCACCACTAGGGTTCCCTGCTTCAGCACAGCACAGAAAGGTCAACGGGGCAAAGGGATGCAAAGTGTCCCTGCAACTATGAGGGGTCCCTAGGTTAAGGGGGATACCCAGTTAATGCTCAGGTCACTCAGAACCAGTATAGAGGTTCTGGGATGCTCCAACCATATATAAGGCTGTGAGGAGAGTTTTAAAGTCCAGTCCAAGTCTGTTTGATAGTGTGTGGGGAATATAGGCTAGTAGAAAATAAAGTGCAGCTTTCTATTCTATTTCCCATACCCAGAGACTTAGGACATGTAAAAGTATATATTTATTAACATTTGTGTTTGGTATAAAATGTACTGTTGTGCACGGTAAAATAAGCTGGGACTTTCAGAACCAATGTGCTGACAGGCCAAACTGGGCTACCAACTTGGTGCCAGTAAGTCTGCTCAGACATCGGAGATGAAAGCCACAGAGGATGCCTGAGGTGTGAAGACCATTTGGGCAGGAGGGAGGGGCTCAAGTACCCACGTCCTGGAATGAATGGAAGTCATCCGGACTACCATTTGCCCCACCAGACTTGGAGGAGCCTGACCCAGCGGGTGGCATCTGAATAGCAAGGAACTAGGTGCTAGGTGCACATGTCCCTTGACTGATTCAGAAAACCCGCTGGATCGGCTTCGTTCTGATTGGCTGGTAAGAAAGTTCCCATGCTGTGATTGGCTGTAGTATTTTGTGAATGAATTCCAAAATACTATAAGAAAGCTCTCAGCCAATCATCAGGGGATTCTCAAGCATCAAAAGAGCGGCGGGGTTTTTGAATTTGGAAAAAGATGCTCTTGCACGAATAGCAGAGCATCGGCTTCAGAAAAACTAACCCGGAATATTTTCTACGTCCAGCTTTTGGGGACCAAGTTCTCAGAAACGAACGTAGCGGTTGCGACTGGGATTTCTAGCCAATTTTAGTTCCAGGACGTTTGGAGCTCAGACCCGGTCAAGCAAAAGCAAGTCCTCCAGTGGCGTCTGGAATTTCATGCCGATTTGGGTTCCAGGACATTTCGGGCTAAGTCCCAGTCAAATAAAGACTCTGATTTAATGTGCCATTTAGCTAGGAAAGTCTATTTTTTTACCCCAGTTCCCAAGTAAGTGTGTCTCTTCTTATGTAGTTTATTTATCATTGTATGTATGCCTTTTCCTGCGAATAAATCTACAATTTATTTTACTTTACCTGTTTTGCTCAATGTATGATCCTGGTAAAAAGGTGTAAATGCCTGGTCTCTCCGTGACAGTGCCCCTTTAACTACTTTGCTACAAAAGAAGCCTACAACACATTGCAAAACAATGGCGCCCGTCTTTGATATGTGATGTCATTTATGAGACAGAAAGTTAAAATGTATTGAGATTTATTGTTTATTCATCTGGCTTTTTTTTGGGATCAGGGAGAGGGGGGAGGTGACAAAAAGTTGTAAATATCCACTACCTGGTATTTTACTTGGCAGAAGAGGGTAGGTATTCTGGAAGTCAGGGGTCATGTGTAAGATGATTTAGCTCAGATAGTGTCAACTCGGCCCTCTTTTCCAAGCACAACAAGTTCTGTTTCTTTTCTTACTTTATTTGGGGAAAGTAGCATAAAATACAGTCACTTGTGAAGAGATGTTGATGTATGAATAGTGTCTCTCTGTGGGTGTCTTGGTAGTTAAGGGCAGGTGAGAAGATAATCCTACCATACAGGAGTATACAGCAGTGCTCACTCATCCAGAGGTAATGGTGGAAAAGGAAGTGAGGGGCAAGGGTCACACTAAAGGTTCAGTGAGACTGCACTAACTGTCAGCAAAAGACAGGGGGGAAAATGGGAAAGCCCAAAACTAGGAGGACTGGAGAAGTTGCCAGAGCAACCAGGGGTATGACAGACTGGAAGGAAAAAGAGATACATAATGTATCCATTCCATCTGCACTGAGAGAGAACTGCAAGGAAAGTGACATCCTAGTGCAGCTAGCAGGGGGAACTGCCAATGGAAGGGGGGCTGAAACAGAAAAGGCAGACAGGGATATTTCTGTTCCATGACACTCCCCGTCTGGTATCTGGAGATACCACTATTTAAGGTGTATGTGGAACATATGTGCAATATAACATGACATAGCAACTTCATGCCCACATAACGATGGGATACCGGCCAGTACCACCAGCTTGACGTCCTTTGCCTTCTCGGTAAGGTAGGTGGATGCACAGCTCCAGGTTTGCTGGTTGCACCACAATGTCTTTGTGTAAAAGTCTCTGGCACTGTTTCCTTTTAGCCTTGTGAGAGAACAGTCTTTTTGTCTCTGTAGTTTTACCCACAGAGTGCATCCCCTTGTAGGCATGCCAGTCGTGGTAGCCTGTGGTTCTATCACCTGGTGTTTGGCAAAAGGAGATGGCTTTTGGCTCCCTGCGGAAGCGGAGCAACACTCCTGGAAGACTGGTTGTCGAGTCTAGTCCAGTAAAGAGGACGTCGTTCAGGGAGACTCCCTGGAGCTGAGCGCTGGGGCTGAACACTATCCGGATCTGATCGGGTTCCTAAAGGTGGTAGGCCCCAGATGATTGAGAATACCGGCATTCTTCACCTTCCTTCATTAGAGGTGCTGGCTTTGCGTGGCCGGTAAGGAATATCTTCTGGATTAAGGCCACAAAGTTGTTTTTGGTCTCTGGTTCCCTTTGTAGGTCGCAGAGGTGCGAAGTGAACCTAGAGATGGCATGTTCTCCATTGTTTGGGAAGCGCCTTCTTGGTGAACAGAATGGTAGCGGGTTCGCCCAACTGCCAGATCCGTTTCTGACGAGCTCCTTGACCGTTGACATCAGGAATTCTCCATCTCCTATCAATGGTGTTTGCTTGTCGTCGTTCCTTGTTGTCTGGAACGCTGTGCACCGTAGGTCATTGGTGCATTCCTCTTGCACGAGAACATCTCCCCGTAGTTTGGTGAAACGCTTTTGTGTCTCTTTGTTAACTGCCATTGGGAGGTTATTTTCTCCCTGGACGTAACGAAGAACAGTCTCTTTTGCCCTAGTCTATCCCTTTATGAAATGTCTCTGTGACTGTCTCTTTTTAGACGTGTGAGAGGACAGTCTTTTTGACACTGGGACTTCACCTGTAGGGCGCAATCTTTTTTTGTCACTTGATACTCTGTGGAGAGGGACAACGGAACATCTTAGTCGTGCCATTGCTCGCGAGAGGACCTTCGGGAGGTTACTTTCTTCCTTCGGTGGAGTCGACTGGTTATCCTTGGTTGTCTTAACGACTAAGCATCCTAGGCCATTGTCACATCCCCCTGATGTGTGGATGTTCTTGTTGATCTCAGGGGTATGACCTTGTCTCTTCTCTTCACTTGGCCCTTCGGTCACTTGGAGATAGCCAAGACATGTTTCAGAGAGAGATGTGTGTCCACATTCTGTTACCACCGTTCTGCGGGCGTCAACGTAGTCTTGCCCGTGCTCTTTGTTGGTGCCCGCGTTGCCCACTATCACCCATCCTAGGTCAAGTCTTTGGGCGTATGGCGCGTTGTGGGGTCCGTTATGGTGTTTACGGACTTTATGTACCCTTATGATGTCCCTACCGAGCAGTAGCAAGATCTTGGCGCCTTGTTCTACCGGCCGGATGTGGTTGGCTATTCCTTTGAGGTGGGGGTAATGGAATGCCACGTCTGGTGTGGGAATCTCGTCCCTGTTTGTGGCCATGTGGTTGCACTCGATGAGTGTGGGAAGGGGCACGTTCACTTTGCCGTCTATTGAGCATATGGTGTAGCCATTCACTCTTCTCCCTGTGGTCTCCATTCGCCCTGCGCACGTTCTGAGAGTGTAAGGAGAAGCACCGTCTTGTATGTTAAACATATCGAAGAACTCTGGACCTTGACCAGCGATCGGTTGCTCTGGTCGTCGAGGATTGCGTACATCCGAATAGCCTTCTCAGGTTGTCCCTGGGGGTGTACTGCGACAAGGCATATTTTGGAGCAGGATATTTTGTCACCTTCTTTTCCGCAAACCTCAGTGCGCTGAGATGTGACGGATGTTGACTCTCCTTCTCCTTCTTCCCCGCCATGCTCCGCTATGGAGGATGGGTTCTTGAGTTGGTGGAGTGTCAGCGCCTCTGGGTGTAACAATGTCACGTGCTTGTCACTTTCGCACACTGTGCATTTGATCTCTTCTTTACAGTCCCTGGCTAGGTGAGTCGTGGAACCGCAGCACCTGAAGCAAACTCTGAATTCTCCAAGTAACCTCTTGCATTCCTCTAGGTACTTCATCCTGAACTCAAAGCACTTGTTGAGTGGGTGTGGCTTCTTGTGTATGGGACATTCCCTGTTTGGGTCCCTTGGTTCCTTGCCTCCGGTGACCGATTGATCGGGAGTAGTTTGGGTCGTGGGAGGCACGTCCGTCCTGCGGACCGAGATGGGTGTTTGGGTGTTACCATATCTCGTTGCTGACCTTTCGTTCCTCGGGTGGCTGGCGCTGGATGTGGTCTGCGCACCCAAGATGAAACTGGGGTCGTTCCTCGTCCTTGCTGCTTCGCGATGAAGCTCAAGAAAACTGAGAATGGGGCTTTTGTATTTGGAGCCTCGTGAAATCCATTTCTCTGGATCAATACACTGTAATTATAAATATAGGATGAGTGTATCTGTCATTTTAATATAGCATGGGTTGAACTTGATGGACATTTGTCTGTTTTCAACCTCATCTACTATGTACCTATGTGACTATGTAACTATGGGACCATGTGACTATGTAATAGTGTCATAAATAAAAACCTGTCTCACTGATTTTCTGTGAATCTATTTGATTTTAGTAATTCTCACTAATTTTTAGCATCAGTCCTCTCAAAGGAATCTCACTGATAAAAAAAAACATCAGCACCAGAACTCCCAAATCTCACAGATATTGGCCCATGTAAGTTAAACTCTCTGTAAATGACATCACAGTGATGGCTATTTTGTTGGGAGGGGGTTGGTGGGTGCCCCTGTAAAATTCACTGAGCTGAACAAAACTGACATTGAGCTCCCTATGTACGAGAAGCTCGCGGCTGTTGCCCCATATACCTTGCCCTGGCATAGGCAATTTTCATTCTCCCGTATTCTTTGTTCTAATTTACCAATTTGACCAGTCGGAGGTATTTTGGCTCATCTGTGTGAGATTTCAGAGCGGTATTTTCAGAATGTGTTTTGTATTTTGTTGTTAAACTCCATCTGCCTCATTTGAATGGAGAAAAAAAATAGTAATAAAAAACACTTTTCAGTTGCATGACATTAAAAGCACATTTTTTGCTCTGAAATCCCAAACAGATGCTTTTAAATAATATATACAGTATATATATATATATATATATATACACACACACAGGGAATTGCACAAGGAATGTCACGTCTGTTAAAAGGACAATGGCAATTTGCTTAATTATTACATCTAATCTTTTAAGAGTTTTCATTGCACATTTTCTTATTTGCTGCAATTGTGTAATTTTATTGACTAAAAATACATCTGGCAACTTTTGCTTAATGTCTGGAAAATGCAGTCAGTCTCTCTGCATTCTAAAGTCTGTCTTCTTTGTGTAGTGGGAAAGGGGTGATAAAGGAGGGGGGAGTGCATGAGGATTATATGTAACTAATAATGGGGTGATAACATTTAAAATATCCACCTATCTATAGATCTGTCTATAATTGTATCTTTCTATCTGTGTATCTATCTATCTTTGTATATATCTATTTGTGTATCTAGTATTGTTACATCTAATTACCTGTCTATATATTTACCTATCAATCTGTTTACCTATATATATCAATCAATCTATATATAATTTCTATAAATATTTTTTATCTATGGAGATGTATACTTATATACAATTTCTTCATATATCTATCTATAGAGGTGTGTGTCTGTATGTGTATATATATATATGTAAGTATATCCTGAAAACCCTGCCTGTTTGCGGCCCTCGAGGACTGGAGTTGTGCAGGCCTGCTCTATATCTATCTATCTATCTATATCTATCTATATATATATCTATATGAAGCACCCTTATTATCATACAGACAACCCCATAATCTCAAGAATACTATGGTGAGGAGTAAAGTATTCAGCAGTACAACTGAATGCGGGACAAAACCATGCCAGGACCCAAGATGCAAAACCTGCGCAATGCTCTACACAGCGGACACAATACAAATACCACACAGGAATCGGGAATACAAAATCACAGGAAGGTTCACCTGTTCTTCCAGCAATGTCGTGTACCTCATCATGTGCATGAAATGCCCAGGGGGCTGCTACTACATAGGTGAGACAGGGCAGGGGCTAAACAAGAGAATGAACCTGCATCGCCACAGCATCACACGCGGTACAAGAGACAGTCCTGTTGGCGAACATTTCTCTGACTCTGGCCATAAGGATTAACGATCTGAGGGTTGCCATACTCAAAGGTAATCTTAAAACCCCGAAAGAGAGACGGTTGCATGAATACAAATTTATGCAACAGTTCGGGACACTTAGCAGTGGCCTAAACAGAGATCGAAATTTTCTGAGTCATTACTGACACTAGTGAACTCTCGTCCCATGAGCGCTAAAGGCCATGTCTGTACATACTGTGCTATATGTATGCACACACAGCTGTCTCTCACACATACTAATACTCCTTGTTTTTCCATCCTTATACACCAATAGGGACCACTAAGGATCCACACACACTTTTAGTTGTGCTACAATCTCTCACATTTCCACACCCACCCACACCATTTATATCCACTCCCACTCCACACACACCTTGTGTAAAGCACTGTATACACTGTGGGCTCTCCATTCATTTTTATTCACACTGATACACATACACACTCTTTCTTTCAGGTTTCAGTAACCTTTTGACACCTCTAGCCATAAAACACATCCACACCGGGGGAAGGAACAGCACAGATAACATTCCAAGAGACACTGTTGTTAAGTATACCTTTTGCTTATTCATTGTAACATCGCCGGAAGAAGAGATCAGTGTATCTCGAAAGCTCGCACAAATAAAAGCATTTCGTTAGCCACAGAACGGTATCATCTATTTATTTTTTGATTATTGAAGCTCGGCTAACACGGTACTGATACCTCTACATATATATATATAGACAAAAAAGGGAAAAAGTATTCCAAAATTAGCACTCGGGTATACTCACTAAATAAAGTGCATCTTGCTGACCGGCCGGTCCTGTTGGGGAGAGGGTCTATTGTGTACCCTCTCTTGCAATTTATATACATAGGTGCTATTACATATTCTTTATTCCTTTCACTTACATTTGTTTTTGCTTGATATTTGGTTTATACTTTATTCATTGTTGTAAGGGGTTGTCAGAGAATGTTTTTTTTTTTTATCTATATGTGTTTTGTTTATGTGACATTTATAATAAACTTTATTTAGTGAGTATACCCGAGTGCTAATTTTGGAATACTTTTTCCCTTTTTTGTCTTTATATATTTCTTATTCCAAGCACCATTAGTGGCTTTTCATTAGATAGCCTATGTACTAAGTGTGGTACTCTGTACTATATACAGTCTGTAGCAGGCAATCTCTTTTTGTGTGTGTGTATATATATATAGATCTCTATCTACCTATCTTTTCTGCATCTGTTTTTCTGTCTAATATAATGTATTGTCTGTGTATCTATCTATCTATGTATCTATCTGTCATCTATCTATCTGGTTGTCTTTTCTGCACCTGTCTTTCTGTCTAGTATACTTTATTATGTCGCTGTATCTATCTATCTATCTATCTATCTATCTATCTATCTATCTATCTATCTATCCCTCCCTCCCTCCCTCCCTCCCTCCCTCCATCCATCTATCTATCTACCTATGTCTTTCTGTCTAATATAATGTATTCTGTCTGTGTATCTGTCTATCTATTTTATATCTATCTCTATATCCATCTCTTGGATACTGGTCCATGATGCTGCCCATGGTAACCTGCTTTGCTGTTGCTATTGGTAACCGCATTCGGCTTTCGATTTGCTGCCCCTGGCGCTGTGTTCGCGGTGTCGGCGCTCGCTTGGTTGCGCCTGGCCCGTTGTTTCTGCCGGGGTCTGCAGGAAGATGGCGGCCTCCGGGAGCGGCCTGCTAGGCCGAGGCCTGGACATCAGCCTGGCGGCCCTGAAGCAGCAGGATCCGTACATCCAGGGCATCGTGGACGTGGCCAGCCAGGTGGCTTTGTATACATTCAGCAACAAGGCCAACGAGTGGGTGAGTGTTCCGGAGGGGGGAGGGAGACCGGGACTACAGGGCCTGGGAGACCGGGACAACAGGGCCTGGGACTACAGAGCCTGGGGGGGAAACCGGGACTACAGGAATCCGGGGTGACCGGGACTACAGAGCCTGGAATCCGGGGGGGAACCGGGACTACAGAGCCGGGTCCACTCAGGGTATGTGAGGCTTATATGGGCAGGAGCCAGGTGTACAGTAAGTGCCAGGCCCTGTTACCTAGTGACACCTGCTGTCCCCTCTGGGGCACCCAAGCAGCACTACTCTGTCGGTTATTAGTCACCTTTAAAGCTGTCACCCTCTTAGTGTCTCACTCCGTGACCTGTCACAGTATCCCCTGTCACACCTAATAGTCTGTTCATGCTCATTACACATTAATATGGGGGCTTTAGAGCTAGTTAGATAAACACCTCAGGAGGGAGTCCTACAGGCCTCATTTAAAACCCTGATTCTACATTCAGTCTGACAGATCTGTTAAATAAGAACCAGTACAAACTGCAAAATACAACAGTATACCAGACATTACTTTGCCAAGGCCCAGATCTGCAAAAGGGTGCTAAACTTTAGTAAAGGCGTATTAAAGCTTAGCACCCTTTTGTATATCAGGGCCTAAGTGCTTTAACTTTAATGCAACTTCATAGTTTATTTTGCTTAGTGGGATTGCAGCTTTAGATGAGAAGCCTTGCTCCTTTTCTCGTTTCCATTTGTTATTTGATTTATCTGTTCTTCTGTTTGCTTATTTTTTAATTTAGTGCCAACAATGGTACACGATGCGTTACAAAATAAACATGTTGGACTCCCTTGGGAGTGCGTTGGGGGTGTAGCAGTTCATGGGCTTTATGTGGAACACGTACTGATTTAATTAGTTTAGTTATGAATAGAAAATGTATATATTTGTTATTTTATCTAAGCATTACTTCATTGTGTAGTATTATAGGCATTTACAGCACAAAGGCCCATATTTACTAAGCAGTCTTCTGCCTGAAGACACCCTACAGCCCATTCAGGTCAATGTGCAGTAAGGCGTCTTCCAATGCCAGAAGGTGCCTTATGTTGGAAAACCGCCTGGTAAACATGGGCCAAAATATCTTATGGTTTGTGGTTTAAAAATGAACATGTTACAATTGCAGGAGAAGACTGATGTGGAGGGGACGCTGTTTGTGTACACAAGGTAAGGATCATTTCTGCGTGTACACATCTGAATATACAGGGGCTCACAAAGTTTCCCTCTGTACCAGAGAACCTGGTGCAATTACAGTATGTCAGATGCAGTATTGTTTACACTAGTTTCTGGACAGGTATACAGGTGTGTGGCTACTTGCCACCTACCCCCGCCCCACTTTAAAAACACATTGAATAAATTCCTAATAAGAACTAATAATAACATTCGTTTTTGAGAAGTTTATTTATTGTACCTCACACATAACCCTGATCCCACCCCCCGTGCCCCTCACACACCACCCTGTCCCTCACACACCACCCTGTCCCATCCCCCCCTGCCCCTGACACACCACCCTGTCCCATCCCCCCCTGCCCCTCACACACCACCCTGTCCCATCCCCCCTGCCCCTCACACACCACCCTGTCCCATCCCCCCCTGCCCCTCACACATCACCCTGTCCCATCCCCCCCTGCCCCTCACACATCACCCTGTCCCATCCCCCCCTGCCCCTCACACATCACCCTGTCCCAGTTTCAGTAACCTTTGGACACCTCTAGCATAAAACCACATCCACCAACGGGGAAGAACAGCACAGAAACATTCAAGAGACACTGTTGTTAAGTATACCTTTGGCTCTATTCATTGTAAAAATCGCCGGAAGAAGAGATCAGTGTATCCGAAAGCTAGCACAAATAAAAGCATTTCGTTAGCCAACAGACTGGTATATTATTTATTTTTTGATTATTGAAGCTCGGCTAACACGGTTACTGATACCTCTACATATAATATATAGAAAAAAAGGGAAAAAGTATCCAAAATTAGCACTCGGGTATTACTCACTAAATAAAGTGATCTTGCTGACCGGCCGGTTCCCCTTTGGGGAGAGGTCTATTGTTGTACCCCTCTCTTGCAAATTTATATACATAGGTGTATTAATAGTCTTTATTTCCTTCACTGTACATTTGTTTGACTTGATGATTTGGTTTAACTTTATTCATTGTTGTAAGGGGTTGTCAGAGAATGTTTTTTTTTTTTCTCTATATGTGTTTGTTATGTGACATTTATAATAAACTTTATTTAGTGAGTCTACCCGAGTGCTTAATTTTGGAATACTTTTTCCGTTTGTGTCTTTATATATTTCTTATTCCAAGCACCATTAGTGGCTTTTCATAGATAAACTATGTTAATAAGTGTGGTACTCTTACTAATTACAGTCTGTAGCAGCAATCTCTTTTTGTGTGTTGTGTATATATATATAGATCTTATCTACCTATCTTTTCGCATCTGTTTTTCTGTCTAATAAATGTATTGTCTGGTATCTATCTATCTATTGTATCTATCGCATCTATCTATCTGGGTGTCTTTCTGCACGTCTTTCTGTCTAGTATACTTTATTAGTCGATGTTCATCATCTATCTATCTATCTATCTATTCTATCTAATCTATATCATCCCTCCCTCCCTCCCCTCCCTCCCTCCTCATCCATCTATCTATCTACTCTGTCTTTCTGTCTAATATAATGTATTTCTGTCTGTGTATCGTCATCTATTTTATATCTATCTATATATCCATCTCTTGGATTACTGGTCCAGATGTGGCCAATGGGACCTGCTTTGCTGTTGCTATTGTAACCGCATTCGGCTTTCGATTTGACTGCCCCTGGCGCTTGTGTTCGCGGTGTCGGCGCTCGCTTGGTTTGCGCTGGCCCGTTGTTTCTGCCGGGGTCTGCAGAAGATGGCGGGCATCGGGAGCGGCCTGCTAGGCGAGGCGTGGACATCAGCCTGGCGGCCCTTGAAGCAGCAGGATCGTCATCCAGGGCCAATCGTGGACGGGCCCAGCAGGTTGGATTTTATACATTCAGCAACAAGGCACCAACGAGTGGGTTGAGTGTTAGGAGGGAGGGGGGAGGGAGACGGGACTACAGGGCCTGGGAGACGGGACAAACAGGGCCTGGGACACAGAGGCATGGGGGGGAAACGGGAATACAGGAATACGGGGTTGGAACGGGACTACAGAGCCTGGAATCCGGGGGGGGAAACCGGGACTACAGAGGCGGGTCCACTCAGGGTATGGTGAGAGGCTTATATGGGCCAGGAGCCAGGTGTACAGTAAAGTGCCAGGCCCCTGTTACCTAGTGACACCTGGCCCCGGGGCACCAAAGCAGCACTTACTCTGTCGGGATTACGCACGCTTTAAAGTGTCACCCTCTTAGTGTCCACTCCGTGACTCCGTCAAGTATCCCACTGTACACCAAAGTCTGTTAATGCTCATACACATAATATGGGGGCTTAGAGCTAGTTAGATAAACACTCGGAGGGGGAGTCCTACAGGCCTCATGTAAAACCCTGATTCTACATTCAGTCTGACAGATCTGTTAAGAAGAACCAGTAAAAATGCAAAATACAAACAGTATACCAGACATATTTGCCAGGCCAGATCTGCCCAAAGGGTGCTAAACTTTAGTAAAGGCGTATTAAAGCTAGCACCCTTTTGTATATCAGGGCCTAAGTGCTTAACTTAATGCAAATCTCATAGTTTATTTGCTTAGTGGGATTGACAGCTTTTAGATGCGAAGAAGCCTTGCTCCTTTTC
This sequence comes from Ascaphus truei, assembly GCA_036426205.1. Classification (NCBI taxonomy): domain Eukaryota; kingdom Metazoa; phylum Chordata; class Amphibia; order Anura; family Ascaphidae; genus Ascaphus; species Ascaphus truei. The sequence goes on from CM071571.1 coordinate 18,180,778, forward strand.
TCGTTTCATTGTTATTTGAGTTATCTGTCATTCTGGTGGCTTATTTTTAATTTTGTGCCAACAATGGTACACGATCGTTACAAAATAAATGTGTGGACTCCCTTGGGAGTGCGTTGCCCGGGGTGTTTAAAGTTCTTGTATTTGTGCAGTTCATGGGCTTTATGTGGAAACGTACTGATTTTAATTAGTTTAGTATGATAGAAAATGTAAATTTGTTATTTTATTAAGCATTATTCATATGGGTACGTATATAGGCTTTTACAGCACAAAGGCCCTATTTACTAAGCATTTCGTGCCTGAAGAAACCCTCAGGCCCATTCAGGTCAATGTGCAGTAAGGCGTCTTCCAATGCCAGGAGGGCATTATGGGAAAACCGCCCCCTGGAAACACTGGGCCAAAAATCTTATGGTTGTTGGGTTTTATTAAAATGAACAGTCTTACAATTGCAGGAGAAGACTGATGTGGAGGGGACGATGTTTGTGTACACAAGGTACGGATCATCTGCGTTGTACACATCTGACTGATATACAGGGGCTCACAAAGTTTCCCTCTGTACAGAGAAACTGGTGCAATTAAGTATGTCAAGATGCGAGTATTGTTTACACGTAGTTTCTGGACAGGTATACAGGTGGTGGGTACTTGCCACTACCCCGCCCCACTTTAAAAACACATTGAATTAAATTCCTAATAAGAAATAATAATAACATTCGTTTTGAGAAGTGTATTTATTTGTAACTCCATCAACCTATCCACACCGTTGACTCCACACCACCCTGGCCCCTCACACACCACCCTGCTCTGCCCTACACCACCCTGTCCCATCCCCCCCTTTGCAGTAAACCTGGTCCCACCTGCCCCACCACACCACCCTGTCCCATCCCCCCCTGCCCCTCACACATCCACCCTGTTCCCATCCCCCCCTTGCCTCACAACCACTCCCACCCTGCCTACAACACCAGCTTCCCCCCTGTGCCCCTCAACACATCACCCTCCCATCACCCCTTCCCCCATAACGGTCATCCCCCCTGCCCTCACACTCACCCTTGGGGTGGGAGGAACGGCCAAAAAGTTTTGCCCCCCTGCCCCACACAAAACCTGTCCCACCCACACCTCTGCCCCTCACATCACCTTGTCCCATCCCCCCTGCCCCTCACACATCACCCTGTACCCATACCCGCTTTGCCCCTCTCACACATCACCTGTCCCATCCCCTTTTGCCCCTCACACATCACCCTGTCCCATCCCCCCTGCCCCTCAACCATACCATGTCCATCCCCCCCCTGCCCCTACACATCACCACTGTCACATCCCCCCTTTTTGCCCCTCACACATCACCCTGCTCCATCCCCCCATGCCCTCACACAACACCCTGTCCCTCCCCCCATGCCCCGTCAACAATCACCCTGTCCCATCCCCCCCTGCCCACCTTCACACATCACCATGTCCCATCCCCCTGCCACCATCACACATCACCCTGTCCCATCCCCCCGACCCTCACACACACCCTGTTCCCATCCCCACTGCCCCTCACACATCACCCTGTCCCATTCCCCCTGCCCTCACACACACCCTGTCCCATTTCCCCCTGCCCTCATACATCACCCTGTCCCATCCCCCTGCGCCCCCTCACACATCACCCTGTCCATCCCCCCTGCCCTCACACTAGCACCTGTTCCCATCCCCCTGCCCCTCACACATCACCCTGTCCACCATCCTGACCCTACACCCACATCACCTGTCCCCCCCCATTCCTTCTTCCCTTGCCCTACGCACATCACCCGTCCCCTCACCACCTCACACTCACATTCTCCTGCACCACATCACCCTGCCCTCCCCTGCACACTATCCCCTGCATCCCTGCACCACTTCACCTGTCCCCTCCCCCCTGCACCTCACATCACCCTGTCCCCTCCCCCCTGCACCTCACACTTCACCTGTCCCCCCCCCCTGCCCTACACCCAACCTCTCCCCCCCGCTGTCACTCCCACTACCATCTCCACCTGCACACAATCACCTGTCCCCCCCCCCCCGCTGCCCCTCACACATCACCCTCTCCCCCCCGCTGCACATCACACAATACCCTCTCCTCCCCCTGCACATCACCCTCTCTCCCTCCATACACCTCACACAACACCCTGTGTGTGTATTTGAGTGTGTCCCTTCCCCCAGTACCTGCTCTAGCCTCCGCCTCATGTCCCCACTTGTCACCAGCCGCTACAGTGCGCAGCCACGCCCCCGGCACCTGCAACACGACTAGTGGCTCCTGTCTGATGGCGCCCCGCTCCTTCCACGCTCCTATTGGATGAGCCCTCAGCCACACAAAGCTCCCCGCTTCAGTTCCTTACCCTGCGCACGCAGGCCGCTCTGTTCTCTGCTCTATTCTTCCTACGCTACGCAGATAGCGAAAGGTGAATACGGGTGAGTGACGACTCGCCTGCTGAATACAACTGAGCGAGTCCTTCATATAAATATCTATCAGGGTTGCAGATATGTGAATGTACCTCACAAGTGATATTCTTTATTGGCTATATGCTAACGGTGGAGGGTTTTTGTTGCCTTTTTCACCCACCATAACTTAAATAATATACACACACATACATATGTATACACACACACACGCACACGCACACGCACACGCACACGCACACACACGTTGAAACATGTCTGTGAGTTGTTTCTCTGGCTTTGCATCTGATTCCGATGCTGTGCTTAAAAGCTGTGTTAACAGCGAGCATTAGCTTTATAAGGGTTCCATGTAAAAATTGATTTCAGGCAAAAGGTGACACAGTGTGCTCATTTGCATGTCATTTCCCAGAATCCCTTGCTGCAGTGGGAGCACTGTATGCTAGGTGATAATGGTGAAAGGCAGGGTTGCAGGCCTGTCTAAGACGTGTGAATGTGCTCACAAGTGATCTTTTTATTTGCTATATGCAATACGGTGGAGTTTTCTTGTCGCCTTTTTCAGCCACCATAACTTAAAATCTTATATACATATACATATACACATACATATACATACATACTATTCCTGTACAATACGTTCGTCAGATTGATTAAGAATAATTAAGACACGCAGCCATAAAGTTTAGTACGAAGATTGGATTAAGAAAAATACATAATAGGGCAAAGGGTACGTTCCCTAACAAACACAGTCATTTCATTGTATCTTTACAATGTGGAGAAGACATCGAAATATTAAAATGATCTGGTGCGGATTATCCAAATGACAGAGCAGCGTTAACATTTATTCGTAATGTGCCAACATATTCCGTAGCGCAGTGCATTGTTGGAGAGCGAAAAACAATAAGATAACAAACATTAACATACATGTTAACAGCAGGTAAGGAGGACAGTGTGCATCTGTATTGATGATTAATTGATTTAATTGGGTTTAATTGAATTTGTGCTATATGTATATAACTGCCCCCTTCCCTTTTTGAAGTGAAACCTCTTTGCTGGCACATACCTAAATTCTCATGGGACTAAAACTCCTTCATGGTGACGAAAATGCGTCACGATCAGCCGCGCGCCCCTGCTGGCTCAAAGTTCTCACAGCACTAAAAGTCCTTGATAGAGACGAAAAAGCGATCAGGCGTGTGCACGAGCGCGTGCCCCCGCTGGCTCCAAATTTACACCACTCAGAGACATTCATGGAGACGAAAATGCAATCGGGTAAGCAAACAGTAAAATAAATTATACTCAAAGTCTTTCATTCAATCAAATACATCAAAATACAATTTCAGTGACAAAACACAAAGAAGTTTCAATTAGATCGCGCGTGCTCGGCACACACCCCGTCTTCTTTTCTAGGACCTGTGCACTGCGCAGAAATAATTGTTTCCTAAATATAAGATATCAAAGATATATAGATGGATATGAAATGCTCCTTATGCAGAATCACAGACTCGTTTATTCCAGCTGCTAAGTATGAAACCTCAAGGCAAAAAAATGCTGGGAACATTTATACGGGGAAACTGATCAATACAATACACCTGTAACGGAGGACGTTCTTAACTTCGCACCTGCGCTACAGCAGGATCATTTATTTATTACAGCCTAGTTTTGTGTGTATGTATATAGAGGCAGCCATTGCATGCAACACTTTAGAGTCGGCAGTGTACAGGGAAGGATTATACAGTATAGCAGGGGTTCTCAACACCAGTCCTCAAGACCTCCCAACAGGTCAGATGTTAAGGATATCCCTGCTTCAGCACATGTGGCTCAGTTGAAGCCACTTGTGCTGAAGCAGGGACTGATTAGGCCACCTGTGCTGAATCTGGTTTATCCTCATAGTCTGACCTGTTGGGGAGGGGGCGGGAGGGGGGAGGAGAGGGTCTTGAGGACTGGAGTTGAGAACCCCGGCATTATGGACATCCTCAGACCTAACGTAAATGTATGTATATCTTTATATAGCGCCAAAGGTGAACTCGGCGCTTCTCAAAGAATACAGTAGAGGGAATTATTATAATACAATAAGCGCTGCAAAATCAGACATTAGGAAAATAAATCCCTGCCCCGAAGAGCTTACAATCTAAGTGTAAATACAAAAGGAAGAGTGTCCTGCAGGGTGCAGTCATTAATGCCCGTACATGTGCTAACGGGCGCAGAGAACTGGAGGCGATGAAGCCCATTTGCATCATTCAGCATCCCTGGAGGTTTTTTCTTCTTGTTAATGCATAGTCAGCGATTGTAACTGCCTCAGAAGTCATGCATTTTCCTATGGTGCCTTTTAGATCTGCATCTCCCAGACACGGTTTCACCATCATGAACCGGCTGAGCATGGAAAACCGCACGGAGCCCATCACGAAAGACCTCGATTTCCAGCTGCAGGACCCCTTCCTGCTGTACCGGAATGCCAGATGTAAGTGCGGTTGGTTTACAAAAAGATGTGCACGTTTGTCTCCACTCTAAATGAACAGGGGTCACATCTGGGGGATTGATGCATTGTTACCCAAATCTATCACCTATAAGTACTTAAAAATTATTTGTTTGTAATTGCGGGGAGCTGAGACTTGGGAAGGGTTGTATTTCCTCTGATGTCACCGTGTGTTCAACAAGAGTTTGCACAGCCAAACCCCCTTCTCTCCCCCCTCCCCTTATTGGTTCTCTGATAAGGACACGGTGGGCTAAAAGGTAATGAGAACACTAGATTTGTAATTAATCTCCCCCCAAAATGAAAGCGGCCAAATATTTGCTATTGGCAGTTCTATTTGTTCAGAGGCTATTAAATGCTTTACAAAGGTTTGGTTTTCTGTCTGGCTACCTGTGATTTAACCTTTTACATACTTGAGTGCTGGAAGAGAGGGCAAGAAATGGCAAAGCCTTGCCACCCCCCCATCCCTCCATATCTGGAGCCTATCTGCAACCCTCAAAAGTCCTCATTCCTCACACTTGGTCTGCATGTTCGTGACCAGTTTCTTCTGCCCAGTGATGCGCTGCCTATTGATGTAGAAATTATCTTTTTAAAGTTCAGAGCAACATAGAAAAAAAATGAGAGCTGTTGAGCGGATCCGTCCTCCCCCCGCAGCTGCCCTGAGAGTATCAGAAGCTGGATGTCTTCATTCGGTGTCTGCATTGCAGTTTGGACAGAAGCTTAATGAATTGTGTCTGCCCGCTCCGTTCTCTACTCTGCCAAGGGTCTGCGCACAAGCAGCTTACCAGGCTCAGGCTGCAGCCAAGATTACAGGGCAGCTGTGTAGAGGTTTCAGCGTAGTCTTAGCACTGCCCAAAGCCCCCCCGCCCCCGCCCCTCACATCTGCCCCAGTATAGCAAGATGTAAAACGTGGCAGATGGGACTGGGGCATTGTGTGCATGCATAAGGAACAGCAGTGTAAGTTCCATGGACACTAAGCTTCCCTGAGTGTGCTCTCCACTATGACGTTAAAGTCACGGAGCAGAGCTGTGCAGAAGTTATGGCAGAATGTACAATACTATCATTGTCATTATACATATTCCGCAGAGTGCATCAATCACGTAAACAGAATGACCTACAGACAAGTTCAGACAGATACAGGCGGTAATGAGGGCGCTGCCCAGAGAGCTTACACTTTAAAGGGAATAATACTAAGAAATGTGGGAAACAAAGAGAACCCCATTTTCATGTTTAATCAATATTTTAAAAAAGTGTGTTTCCCAAGCACAGTGTCTGTAAATATCTCTTCTTCCCCCCCCCCCCCCCGCCCCCTCCCTGCACGGACATGAGGGGTCTAACGTGCCCGGAGAGCACACGGTGCCAGCAGGATGAAGTACAGCTTGAAGAATGTTGTGCTGGGCGTGAGGAGCCATTGTGTTTGCATCAGGGAGCGTTCCTGAGAGCTGAACACCCTCTGACAGAAGCAGAACCGCCCCAAACAAGGACGCACCAGCTGCCTCGTGTCACGGCAGCTATAATTACTGGCAATAGGAAATGTTATTTACAAAGGCCGTTTAAATGCATGGAATGCACCCAGCCACCTGCCCCGTGTGATGAGGGCCCCCGGAGACGTCCTTTATTTAATAATAGTATTATTACATCACTAGGGAAGAAGGATTTCTTTGTCCTATCTCAGGAGTCTTTACCAAGGTTATAAGAATATTTTCTTTCCTAAATAAATATATATTGCATGTTTTTGCTGCTAAGAAATGCATCTGGTTTTCAAGCACACCTGACAGGGCCCAGAGCACTTGAGTACTTTCCCCAAGATCTTTGTCTCTTTCTACATTTATACTGTAGTGCCGACGAGTATTCTAAAACAAATCTGGGGCAATCACCAACAAGACCCAGGTACATGCTGGGTACATGCTGGGTACATCCTAAGTACATGCTGGGTACATGCTGCCACATTTCAGTGACATTTCTGCAGACAGACTAATGGCCCATCGGATTAACAGCGGTGGTCCCTGGCAGTCCCATTCAAACTGAATGCGACTGCCAGGGACCCCTGCTGTGTTAATCCGATGGGCCATTAGTCTCTGCAGAAATGTCACTGAAATGTTGCAGCATGTACCTAGCATGTACCTGGGTCTTGTTGGTGATAGCCCCAGATTTTCCAAGGCAAGTTTTAGAATACTCGTCAGTGCACCTGTATATACACACTGCTGTTTGCACAGTGATGAGCACTATGAGAGCCCTTTCTAAACTCTGGTGTTACAGGTGTGAGCAGGTACAGGCTCTCAGACACAAGTAAATGGGCGTTGTTGGGTTGTTGTCGTCATTTTTGGAAGCCCTAATAAAGATTCTATTTCCAGAACATATTTTGCAGTCACACTAGTTTTTATTGCCGCATGGAGAGCATTAATAACAGAGATGTGACATTTTGCAAGTTGAATTCCCAAATGTTTGTGCAAAGTTGTTTGTTTCTAATTCACATAACGCTTGATAGTTGTACAAACTGTTTTTTGAAGTTTGCACGTGGGGGGGGGGGGGGAACCAAACGATTGCATTGTTATCAAATTTTTCCAAAATTCACAGAAATCTTTGCAAAATTAGAGAGAGACGTGATGCTCTGTGCAAGATACTGGCTTTTGGCGAACTTTAAGACAACTTTTCTGAAAGCTGTGAATGTACCAAAAGTGTGATTATGCACAAATATTTTACCCATTGCTAATCCTGAAATAGTCATTTACCTTCTGAAATAATTCTTGTGCACCTGAGAAAGACGCTGGTTACATTTCCCAGATTCTCCAAATTAGAACTGCTAAACCGGTGTTTCACCCCGATGGTGACAAAATGTTTTTATTGACTTTGACTATATGTCTCTGTCACATATCGGCTTTCTACGTTACCGCGATTAGTCAAAATTGTATTAAAGGAGCTGCTTACAATGCATTGAAGGGGGTTACAATTGTTGTATTTGCAGTGTGAAAGATGCAAAGAGCCTAAAACACAGAAAGTGACTGCTGCTTTGTTTTTGTGTGCAGTATGGATCATTTTCTCATAGACTATAAAAGTGGAATTGTTCATTGAAAGAGTAATGGTACTCCATAGCACCTTATGCCATCACACTTCGATTACTGCATACCAGAGCACGGTTACCCCCCTCATTAATGAGACCAAGATATGCCACTGAGATTAAAGCCGCACTGAGGGCTGCAGGTAGCCATGCAGAGTGGGTTGTGTTCTGGTAGGAGGGAGGCATTGAGCCATGAGTGTTGTACCATCTCTATAGGATGTGGAATCCTTCCTGCCTCCTGCACGCAGCCTTCCCTCCATATATGGGTATCAGGACAGAGTAAGCCTGGGAATGTTCAGGCCCTTCAGTTTCCTGCCAACTTGGGGAATTCTGTCCTGCTCCACTAGATAAGACAGTTTTATTGAGCAGGAGGCGCATCGGGTTAACCCCTTGGCTGCCAGGAGCCCTGCTCTTGTCGGCGCCTTATTTCTCAGCTCCGTGGTAGATCATAGCTGACAGCAAAAGCCCTGGTCAAATATCCACAGGAATGAAAACCTGAACAGACCACTCATGTGTTCCATTACTTGCCCCCTTTGTGGACGACGCTGCCTACAGCAGGTTAATTAGTTAGGATCTCACAGGGCAGTGGGACGGTACACAAATGCAGGCAAAAACAAGGTGATAAAATTACTACATTGCTTCTAATTCATTTGCTAGCAAGCCACAGTGATAATCATACTTCTGGATGGGAAAATCTCACCTGTAATGTCACTACACCTGCAGTTCATGGTATTTATCAAATTTGCTTTTACCAGAATAATTGCGGCACGACGTGATCAGCTAAAGAGCTTAAATCTCTCAAATCTACAACTGTTATCCAATGTGTTACAAGTATTGGCATGAAAAAGCCAATGAGAAGAATAGTAAAGGCTGGGTTACTAGGATCCAGCTCACAGCATCCAGTGTGACTCCCATGCTCAGATCTTTATTCTAATTAAACAAAGTGCAGGACTTCCACTTGAAGACTTTTTGATGTTTGCAAGCTAATTGAAGCAAGTGCACATCATCATAGCTCCTGTGTTCTAGTTACAGATGCACGTGCACTGGAAGTCGTGTAAACAAACCGAAACCTCTCTTCCAGGGGTGGCCAACTCCAGTCCTCAAGGGCCACCAACAGGTCTGGTTTTAAGGATATCCCTGCTTCAGCACAGATGACTCAATCAGTGGCTGTCATTATCACTGAACCACCTGTGCTGAAGCAGGGATATCCTTTAAAACCTGACCTGGTGGTGGCCCTTGAGGACCAGAGTTGGCCACGTCTATTCAATATGATGTGACGCTGCTTCCCAGTGCCTAACAAGAGTTTACTTCTATTGAGATAAAGGGGACCAAATCTTCCCCAGGATGGAGAAGACTTTCACTGCATATTAAATAAGGGTCTCCGTTGCTATTTGAGTCTTGCCCGGTATGTGCTACAGGGTAGAGACGTGCTGATGCAGAGTTGGAGTACGAAGGTGTGTGGTACAGTTCTGCCTGGTGGGCTCTTACCTCCAGGCGGGATGTGGACGCAGTCAAGTTCAGTCTCGGAGACCATGTTGCCCTTATAGTGCAGGCTGGGCTGGGAGGTTACATCCTTGGGCATGGGCCGGTATGTGTCAGTCGTTTTGCGGATAATGGTGTGGAACATCTCTGCTTCCCTGCCTGCCACTTGACAAGTTTTAATAAAAATGAAAGAAATTGAAGTTCATGTTCTTCTTTCCTTGGTAAAGTGAAAGAATGTGATTTCCTGCGACCCAGAAACTAGTGAAAGTTACAAAGTGGCACCATGTTGGAAATCCTTTGTCCCGGGTGCCGTTCAAAGAGCCGTTTTCAGAATTTTCTTCCGTCCTCCTCTTCTGCAGTTTGTGATATCCTCCCTCCGATGTCCTGTGCCCTCCTGCCCAATGTAGTTTTACAGATTGTGACGTGCAGGGGGGGGGGGGATTGACATTTTCTGCCTGTCATCTGCCCACTTCAGAGTCATCAGGGTCTCTGCTGTTTGTAACTTGCCACCAACAGCCCTGATACAACCTCTTGTGTTGAAGAGGCAAGGGGAGATAGGTCTGTCCGGCAGGGCAAGAGCCCCCGAACCCACACAACAGAGATCTGCTTTAGGAGCAACAAATATGGGCATCGTTTAAGGCAGTTGGCCCAATATGTGTGTAGTCCTTATCGGTGTGATGGGGATGGAAGGGGTCAACAGTGCAAACTCACTGATCTTTCTGTGCTCAGTAACAACACCTTCAATTTAATGGCTTGGGTCATTGGCTCATGATCAAGCCCAGCTGGCTGCAATAATCTCTGCAGTGGTTGTCTTTGCTCCTTCGGATGATGGGAGTTATAGTTGTGTTGCCAACATGGACCATAGTGATGATCCATAGGACTTGCAATATGGCGTAGCATGTCATGGACGTGGGTTACATCCATACAACTACAGATGTAGCAGCCATTAACCTGTTAACGTGAAGTTGATAGTTATTTTTCTTGGCGGCTGTTTTCAGTGAGCCATAAGGCCGAGTCCCCAGTGGTCACGGCGGTGCGTGCCAGACACCACAGCACAGCTCTCCATGGGGGAGGCCCCAGTGGCTGTGTGTGTGTTGGCGCACAAAGCGCTGTGACGTATACGCTGGCAAGGGAAGACCGGAATTTTGTCTTCCCGCAACGCGGACACGTGGCCCTGCGCAGCCAATGGCAGGACAGATTTGCCCGTCGTGGTCTCCCGCGCTCCCCTACACACCGCCTATCATGGACATAGTCTCTGCACACGCCGCCAGGCGCGCGTGCATCAGGGAGGACTGGGGCCGTAGCCTAACGTGCCAAAGCCATGCAGAATATTGTGTTATCAAAGATCTCCTCACATTGCAATGGGTGCAAGAATGGCTGCTACATCGGTATACTTCGGAAGAACTTGGGGTGGTTTGAAGCTCTCTGTTGGTAACCCCTTACCATCATGAATGTAGAGTTTAGCCAGCCCTATACTGGAGTTTGGCTGTTATTTCTGTAGTCTGGAGCCTCCGTATCAAGTTTGTTGATGGTTATAGATGCCTTATGAAAATGTGGCGTTTGCTTTTGGAGCGGTAGGCCTCCATTTCTTTTAATGCTCCGTTTCCCACCCCCACGATACTGTAATTCAGGGCAATGAAGGTTGTTAACCTGGGTTCAGTATAGTTGCTTCAGTCACACTTAAATTCAGGGTGCGGAGAGGAGAGCCAGAGACTAAACCAGGGGTGGCCAACGCCATTCCTCAAGGGCTACCAACACGTCAGGTTTTAAGGATATCCCTGCTTCAGCACAGGTGGCTCAATCAGTGGCTCAGTCATAATGACAGACACGGATTGAGCCACCTGTGCTTTAGCAGGGATATCCTCCAAACTTGTCATGTTGGTGGCCCTTGGGACTGAAGTTGGCCACCCCTGGACTAAACAGTTGTTGGATCTTGTCTTCTCTCTTGGCAGTTACATGGCACACTTTGCGTCATACTATCACCACGCTGAGGGGTAAGTTGAGGAAATATGGTGAATAGAGGAATAATTTGTGGGAGGGGGTTAGTATATTAGTTGTGTTAATTGGCTCTGTCTTGGTAGGTGGTGGCTATACTGGATGGAGTAGGTGTACTGCTAAATCAGATTGGTAAATGGGAAGGAGAACTCTTGATTTTGGCTGTTTTATTAATGGGGAAGGGAGTGTGTTGATCATTTGGAGTGTGGGGGGCTTGTGTTCAGTGTGAGAGGGAGGGCTGTGTTGTTGAGCAGGATGAGATCTGTGCTCTCTCTCGTATATCGGCCTGCTGTTTGCTTCCCAACCCACTGTGCTGGTCCCGGTACCAAGTCCTTAAGAATTAGGATTTTCTGATGAGTTCAGTTGGGCCTTTGAGACCTAGGTGAGCCAGTACTGTTCCATTCAGACTGGGACTATTGCCAGCTTTGTGGCGTGTTTACTGACCGGATAAAGTTTACCATGTGATTTTGCTACAGTTTCCGTGGTTCAAACCTTTTATGCAATTTAAAGTTGCACCTACCTTTTCCTATGAACTATTTTTTGTTCTTTTATATTATTTGTACTATATATTATTATACTTGTTTGCCAGGAAACACATGCCTGCTAACTAGTGAGAATAATTTGTTTATTTTATCGTTTGAAGGACATTTTAAAATACAAACACATCCTGGAAATAGTACTACATCCCTTCTGTACGAGAGAAGATGGAACCGGTGTAGGAGGCCGCTGCGGATGTGAATGGGGGTTATCATTTTGTAGGGCGAGTGCCCCTCTCGTACACCTTTCTCAGCCGCCCCCGGTGTGCTGGGGATCTCCTCTCCAGCCCCTGTGCAGTTAGCCACACGGCTTTTAATCTGGCGTTTCCCGGTTACAATATAATGGAATAGGATCCAGGAAGTGCAGGGCGGTGGATAAGGTGAGCAAACACTGCCCCGCACCAGCAAGCACAGCTGTTCCTGTCGCTCCCTGCACCCGGAGTCATTCGTTTCACGTGCCGTTTCCAAGTGCACGGGGTATTTCCGTCCCCGCCGCCTGCACGCGGCACTGATTTCTGAGTGCGGAAGAGACGTGGCAGCCAAATATTTATCACAACCTGTCGCCACGCCAGGGGCTTTGATCCAATGGAAAGAACACATGGAAGCGTAACATAACGGGTACAAGCAGGCAGGGTACGGTGTTATCTGGATCGTGGCACTCCCTCTTTAAAATCATACGCAGGCCACAGACCAGCTGGGAGTTAAAGTCCCACTTGGCATCAAACGTTACATTTGCCATACTCGAGGGTCAGGGTGTGGGGCAAGGGGTGGTCAACGCCAGTCCTCAAGGGCCACCAACAGGTCAGGTTCTCAGGATATTCCAGCTTCAGCACAGGTGGCCACTGAGCCACATTTGCTGAAGCAGGGATACCCTGAAACCTTACCTGTTGGTGGCCCTTGAGGACTGGAGTTGCTCACCCTGTACTCGGGGGTGCAGAGTACCCCTGCTTTTATTTAAAGACCCCGTGTACCACCGGGTCTTTTAAAAAAAAAAAAAAATTATGTTTTTAATTGTTTCAATATCTACACTACAATCAATTGTTCTACATTCATTTTAAATTAAAAGTGGGGTTATTTTAGAAAATAAATGACTCGCTTGTTTTTAGAGCCTTCTGTGCAACTCTGTGTAAAATATGTGCCCAAGAGCTTTGCCCCAATGTGTAATAGATTTTTATTTTATTTTTAAATGATGTTGATAAAAGCTCTGCTGCTTTGTGGTTAAGCCGGGGGTTATACTGTGAAAGCGCTCGGGTGCTTTGTAGATGTTTACAAACTTTAGATTTACACAGGAAAGTCTAGACCCCTAAATAAGGCATTATACCAGGAGTATATTTTTAAGGCATTTCCTCGCTAACTCACGGTCCATAATTGGTGTTTCTTATAAAGAAAATGGCTACAGGATCGTACTGAGATGAAAAACACAATCCGAGCTATTTCTTTAAAAAATAAATAAAAGCTGCCTGTGAGGAGGGTTACTGGCTCTGCACTTCTGTAACCCAGGCTGTGCTGAAAAGCTGTGTAATGCGGCAGGCTGAAGCTTATATGGATCCATGTTAAAATAAGAAGTCAAGAGTGACACACTGTGCTCATTTGCATGTCATTACCCAGAATCCCTGGCTGCAGTGGAAGCGCTGTATGCAAAGAGATAGTGGGGAAAGGCAGGGTTGCAGCCCTGTCTGAGACGTGCAAATGCCCCACATGTGGTATTTTTTATTTATTAGTTATTTATACAGCAACAGGTTGTTGTTTTTTTGTTTTGTAACGAGACTTCCTAAACATGAGCTGCCGCTTTAATAGGAATGTGTTAGGTTGCCTGTTTAATTCTGACCGTGGAAATGGTGTTTTATTTGTTTTCTGCAGTTTTTATTTACGGAATTTGGTTTTACGACAAAGAAGAATGCCAAAGAATCGCAGAACTCATGAAAAAGTGAGTAAAAGTCTTTCTTTTCTGTGATGTGAGCCCAGCGTCGTATAGGACACAGATCTGTGCTTCACTCCTACAGGGGTGCAGGAAATCACTAGATGTAATACTGCACCAAAGGGTGTGTTTCAGAAGACCTTTCATGTAACCGGCTTCCTTAGAAAGATTCAATACCCTTGGAAGTAGAGTGTGTTACTTCTGTTTCCTACGAAAAATGTACTTTTTCACCATGTCCTATTAAATGCCTGCTTGCCTAATATTACATGTTGGCACAGGGGTGGGCAACTCCACTCCTCATGGGCCAGCAACAGGTCAGGTTTTCAGGATATCTATGCTTCAGCACTTGCGGCTCAATTGAAGACTGCATTGCCTGTGCTGAAGCAGGGAATATCCTGAAAACCTGACCTGTTGGTGGCCCTTGAGGACCGGAGTTGCCCACTCTTGTGTTGGCATCATAATTGTTAATAAGAAAGGCAAAAAAAAAAGTCTTAACTTTAGGGTCTTATCACAAAAGATATTGGCTAAAGACTAAGCACTCCACATGATTTGGTTACCATGGAAACATTAAGATCAGATTTTATTTTAAAAAATAAGTGGCCAGCCACTTCCATTTAACCCACTAAACACACCCCTGCTATGTACTGTACACGTTTGGGTCCCAGGACACGGTCTCTTTAATATAGGATTAAGGTTGGGCAGGCCTTTGGGAAATGCTCTAAATGCAGCTTGGACGTTAGAATTGTGGGGCTGCTGTTTTGACGCGGTATTGGAATGGAAAATGCACAATTGCAACATCAGTCAGTGTCCCTGGTTTCAAAATCACCCATGTATTTATCAAAGGAAGAAATGCATCCCGTCACCCCTGTGATAAATCTGTTCCCGACACCTCGCTGCGCATTGGCAAACATGGCTGCCCACCGCGAGCGAGCTTCTCACTTTGAGTTTTGCATCGTGGAGGTTTTCAGAAGTGTGTGTGTGCCTCTGTGTGTGTGTGCCTCTGTGTGTGTGTGTGCCTCTGTGTGTGTGTGTGCCTCTGTGTGTGTGTGTGCCTCTGTGTGTGTGTGCCTCTGTGTGTGTGTGCCTCTGTGTGTGTGTGCCTCTGTGTGTGTGTGCCTCTGTGTGTGTGTGCCTCTGTGTGTGTGTGTGTGTGCCTCTGTGTTTGTGTGTGTGTGCCTCTGTGTGTTGTGTGTGTGTGCCTCTGTGTGTGTGTGTGTGTGCCTCTGTGTGTTGTGTGCCCTCTGTGTGCGCGCACCTCTGTGTGCGCGCGCCTCTGTGTGCGCGCGCCTCTGTGTGCGCGCTTCTGTGTGCGCGCGCCTCTGTGTGCGCGCGCCTCTGTGCGCGCGCCTCTGTGTGCGCGCGCCTCTGTGTGTGTCCCATACCACAAGGGTTCCTCTCGGCAAGTCCACTTTCTTTGTTGGCCGACCAAAGCAGTAAATGCAGCGCAGGCAGCAGCAGGAGTGTGGTCAGTTTTAGGGTCCGACATCTTAGGTGTGACCCACAGCAAGTCAAACTGATCGTTGAACGTTTTAACCCCTAGTGTGCCAGAGCAGCCACTGCCGCATTGTGCTTATTGCATTGGAAATTATAGGGGAGGTGGGAGAGTTTTACCAGGAAAGTTTATTTTGACCTAGACCAAGTGTGAATGCAACTTTCGTGTTGAATCTCTGCCTCCCATCACATGCCCAAGGCTAAACCTTCTGTGCAGTAGGATCGTTTGTTTGTAGCCAGTTTTTCGTGCCTATGGCTAAAATTCCCAATGAATACAGAATCGGACCCTTTAAAGGGACTTCACATAGGCTTCAAGCTTCACACTCATTGCCGATTGTTCACACACACACAGGTATATCTACGATCAAAAAGATTTTATTGGACAAAGATTTATTGATTAAAGTATACCTCTTACACCCTTTCACCACGGGTCTGAAGAATTCAAGTATGGCGGAAGCTGGCCGACCATTTTCCTTAAGTGGATTTTCTGCAATAGTACTTAACCCCTTCTCGTCCCATATATTACACGTGTTAAATGTTACTGCGTGCAGGCATTTTACCACCATTATCTCTGCCATGTATATCTATTCCACAGTTTGTTTAATACGAGTATCTTGTCACAGTTTGTCCTCCACTCCAAAAAGCACAACAGATCCCGTAGAATATACAATAGATGGTGCTTCGCTAGGGGTTCATTGAGGGAACTGCAGGGACCTGTCCTTAATGGTCATTCTTTAAAATATGGAGGTTAACATTGTAGTTAAAAGGCCTTTCTATCTCTGTTTTGCAGCTGAGAGATAGGGCCTCAGTACAACGCCTGTCCCTCCCACGCTCAGTCAGCAGATTATAACGCTCGTTAGTCTCCTTGTAACTCTGTGAGGTTGGTTGTGATATTAATGTCTAGCCACAAACGCTGCTTTCTTCACCCAGCCTGTGAGGGCTCCTGGCAGGGGGATTTGGGACGAAATCCTCTATTCACTCGCACTGGGGACGGCTTTCTTCAGAAAGTTGGGTATATTTCAGGTACAAAGCGGGGAGTTTTGCTTATAAATGGATGGATGTAAGAGAGACTGTCACTGCTGTGCATGCAGCCATGTTTAGCCAGGATTTATTTCTTCATCTCCCTTATGAGAAATCTAGTGAAACAGCACAGCCTGCTGGGCTGAGATTGCAAACGTATTGTACCTGTGTCCCAGGCACTGCGGGAGTTACAGAGGCACAGACGTATTGTACCTGTGTCCCAGGTCATGCAGGCACTGCGGGAGTTACAGGGGCACAAACAGGCTCTCCCCCAAGGCATTTAAATTAAATGCCGGGGTTTCCGCGCGAGACCTCTGCAACCTCTGCAACCTCTGCAACCTCTGCAACCTCTGCAACCTCTGCAACCTCTGCACGTGACCATGGCAACGCGGCACCAAATGACGCTGTGGGGTCATGTGATGTCACGGTTGCCACGGTAAGGTGGCGTCAAATGGCGCCGGGGGTCACATGACGTTACACGACCCGGGGGGAGCACCACCGGACCAGCACAGGCAGAGAGGGCGCAGCAAAAAAAGATAAAATAAAAGATAGATAAAATAACCCCTGGAGTGCATTAAGATTTGGATGTTTGGTTCTATCTTGTGCATCTTTTCTTACCATCATATGAGACACATGCAAGTAAATATTCAGCACCCTCTTGTGATTACGTCTTTTCAGAGGTAGTCCCACCTAACAGGCACAAAAGGTTTTTTTAGACCAATTTATCAATGTAATCGGTTTCCTTGGAAACATTCGAGCCCTGTTAAAGTAACATTTTCACTTGCTTCTTGTGTAAAAATAAGTGTTTAATTTGCATCTATTTAGTATCTGGTAATTCATTTTCTACCGCACTCTCTAAACTAGTTATGCCGCCATCTTTAGCCAAGCAAAACAACATGTCTTTATCAACAACCTCCCGGTATATACAACAGCTGCCAAGCAGTCTTATCACAAAAACATTGCAAAAGCATTTGGTTACTTTAAAGCAGGGCTGACCAACTCCAGTCCTCAAGGGCCACCAACAGGTCAGGTTTTCAGGATATCCCTGCTTCCACGCACAGGTGGCTCAGTCAGTCAACAACTGAGCCACCTGTGCTGAAGCAGGGATATCCTGCAAACCGGACCTGTTGGTGGCTCTTGAGGACTGGAGTTGGCCACCCCTGCTATTAAGGCAAAAGGAAAAAAAAAATACTTACTGTTTTCTTTAAAATTGTTGTCAATCGCCTATATTTGGGACCCTTTAGATGTGTTCCTGCCATGGGTACCCTATGGTCCTGAGACGGATTGGCCAAATTACACACGGATTTATAAGGCAAAAAACCATGCTACCTCTCCTCCCTTTCGTAGTCTAACTCAGCAGGAGCAGCTGAAGGCTCAGCAAGGAACGGTCACCGACATCTCCCCGATGACCCTAAACTCAGGAGACGGGAAGGAGGTGGATATCCTACAGATGTTGACCAAAGCCAAGGACGAGTACACCAAGGTGAGTGTTCTGGGCAGCAGCCACCTCTGTGGCAAACACAGCCAAAGGGGTTTGTGTATGAGCACTGAAAGGAGGAAGAGGGGAGAACCAAACGCCAAACTGCGGTCTGTGTGCAGGAGGAAGAAGGACACCATAGTCTTCCTAACTAACCTTTATTTGCTAAGCTCCCTCTCCCCGGATCTTCAATAGTCACCTACAAACCGGCGTAGAGAGAGCCTTATAATGGGACTTTCAGCAATGTTACTCAGCTCTCTCGAGTCTGTATGTGGCATGCGCTCCATCTTTTTACTGACTTCCCGTTTTCTCTCCAGCTGCCTCTGTGATTACAGACATGTGACGGTAGGAGTAAATGTGATAGCTGTTAATAAAGGTCAAGCCCGCCTTTACCCCTACCTGTCAGTAGTGTGTGTGTGTGTGTGTGTGTGTGTTCTGTGATCTTTCCAAAGAATTCTTTGCATGTAAATGTGTTTGTTGTTGCATTTCCACCCACCAATCAGGGGCTGGGTCATACTGCAGAGACCTGGGGGGAGGGAGACCCCGAGCTAGATCAGATAAGCTGCTTTAGCTGGGAGTTCAGAGTTCTTTAGCTGAGGCAGCTGGAAAGAAGCTGAGAGTAACTGGGAGGACCCGCACACCTAGCTGGCCACAAATTGCCCGGCCGAGTAGGAGCGCGTGACGTCATCGCGCATGAGCTTCAGCACGCTCTCTCCATACCTGGCTGCAGCCCAAGGCCTCGGCCAGGTAGGGAACGGGCATGCTGGCGCTCGCTGCGCCCTGTTCGGCCGGGCGATTCGTGGACGGCTGGGGGCGCGGCCACAACGTCACAGAGCTGGTTCGCCCTCATTGGGCGAACCGCTCACGCGACTCGCTATCGAGCCGCAAATTCAAATTTGCTTGCTCGGCAAGCAGCTAAGCGCCGAGCAGGCACGCACGCCCCCGTTCACGCTGGTCACACACATTGTCGCAATGTGTCTCATCGTGGCGAGCGTGAGCGCGCCCGCCCGCTCAGCGCCACCCTGGACGAGGCCTAAGTCCCAAGCAGTGGGACTG
Source organism: Ascaphus truei (assembly GCA_036426205.1). Classification (NCBI taxonomy): domain Eukaryota; kingdom Metazoa; phylum Chordata; class Amphibia; order Anura; family Ascaphidae; genus Ascaphus; species Ascaphus truei. The sequence continues at coordinate 18,199,684 of CM071571.1, forward strand.
CAACAATTTGAAATACATTTGAGTTTACTCAGGCATCTGCCTGTTTGGATTCTGTCCCAGCAGGGGACTGCAGCACTTGCATAGAAATATACCAACAATAAACCCTGCTCTGTCGGAACGCGTACAGAGATTTCCCACTCTAGGGTTGGGCGGCTTATCCATTTTCCAACTAGACAAAATACCGAACATTTACAATCGGTCACAGAATTCATAAGAAGGTTTTTGTTACCTTTGAAGGGGGCGTCCTCCCCTGTCTGGACGCGGGGAGCAGCGGTGCCTCAGCCTTCAAGCTGTAGGAGAGAGACTGATACAGCAAACCTAACTGCCATAAGTACCCGTTCCTCAATTAGGAGAGCAGGTGAGGGGAATTAGAACCATTGTGAACTCGGGTCTGGACTTCCCATCCACCAGCCTGAGTAACTGTGAAGCTGTGGGGTGGATCACACTTACACTATGGCTGCACTTTCTGATCTAAATCAGAGAGAAAGCTAACTAATATCCTGGCACTGTCGCTATATATATATGTGCGTGTGTGCAGGGCACACAATAACGGTAATAATCCCAAAAATTGGAGCGAGTTCTCTGCTAACGTACTAAACTGTACTATGTAGAAGCATCCAAAAAAGCAGGCACACCAAATGGTACAATAAATGTGTCTCTACCAGCTCAATGTGTCAGCTTCCCAATGGGGCCTTTTTCAAGAAACATTTGGTTGTAACGTTGAACTAGTAAAGACATGTATTGTGCCATTTGGTGTGCCTGCTGTTTTACACATGTAAAGGGGGGTGCCTTGTCACTTGAAAAAGACCTGTTGGTCGAAACGTCGTGTGGCACAATAAATTCATTATCTTGAAATCCGTGTAGCGCTGGATCTCTCTCCTTTTTCCTCAGTGCTGTTTTACACACACACACGCAATAGAATTTTGAAGTTGGGGCCTATTCATAAACTCTGATACGGTCAATAGAAACTGAGCCTGAAAATGGCATGCAATTTGCAGCAATACAAGCCTGGTGTGGTGTTCGTTAGGAATGATCCGCTTCCAAAAAAACGCCCAGTTTGACATTCTCCTTTCAGCGTGCTTTATACCACTGTCAATGTGACATTTTATATGGTTACAATACACCCTTTGTTTGTTGCATGTGTGTTTATATTATTCCCATTTCTTTTATGATTAGTTAATACAAAAATGCACTAAAACTTTTATTATATCATCCATATTACTTTGTCCTATTGCTTATTGGTGGGCAACACTAGGGCGTTCTCTTTCCTCTTTCCCATGTTCTAGATTGCATTTATTACCCTTGTTGGCACCAACACATTCCTAAGGCTGAGTGAGAGTTGGAGTATCTCTTTCTTAGGGACACCCTATATCTGTATTCTCTCAAAGGGATTTTCACCAGATTTGCTGCAATACTGACTGGAAACGAATAGAAATCCATTTGAATGTACTTGATACATTTAGATCTTTCCCACGTGTTTCCGGCGTATTCTCCGGTATCCCGGCACATGGCGTGTAGGTCAATGTTTTCTTTTTGTTTCCCCACTTCCCGTTGCAGTGCAAGTCGTGTTCGGAGCCCAAGATGATAACCAGCTCATCTGCCATCTACACCAACCCCAACCTCATCAAACCCATTGCGGTGAAACCCAGCGATTCTCCGCAGCTGTCAGACCCCCTGCAAGGCAAGGTGAAACGCAAGCGCTCATCAGATCGTAAGCTCTTGGAACCGGGGCGGTTAACAGTACTGTTGTTATGTTTCAGTGCCAAAGACATCTGCATTGTGTTTGCTTTTCGTATTCCTTCTGGATGAAAGCTTTATAATATTGTTTGTATGGCCTGCACAAAGGTATCCCCAGGGTTAAAGTCTATCTACTTATACCAGAGTACCAAATCCGTTGTATTTCTTCTATTTACACTTTTTACTAGAGATCACAAATGAAAGACTTTCTGAATAGAATTTTTTTTATTATTATTAAATTGCACTATAATAAAATAATATGCATGTTGCACGTGTGAATAAAGAGAGGGGGAGATATTGTATGTTTTGTGTTTACTTATACCAGAGCATATAATAGTGGATGTACTGCACACCTAAGCAATGCACAAGAAATAGTGATACCTGCGCACAAACACCGGTGCTTCTGGTTCAGGGATAGCCTATCTGTAGCAGTCCAATAACATGGAAAAAGAGATGATCCAGGGCTTCACGGATTTCAATATAAAGAATTTATTAAGTCTGAATATACGACGTTTCGGCCATAGCAAGGCCTTTATCAAGTGACTGGCATGCCAGTCACTTGATAAAGGCCTTGCTATGGCTGAAACGTCGTATATTCAGACTTAATAAATTCTTTATACTTATACCGGAGACCATGCAGGTCTCTCTAGTAGTGAAGCCGTTCATGAGATGTCTTCTGCTCCTCTTAATCTGTCTGCCCTGGAGGAACTGCTGGGTTAGAGAAATAGGGGAGCATTGGGAAGATGGGGAGGGGGGGTTATAGACTTTGATATCCGTAGACTGCAAGATGGAAACATTTTTGTAATAGGAGCAATGTTAGGAAAAGAGGTCATGTTTTGAAACTGGAGGGAAGCTCGGGGGGAAAATGTGAGGAAGTCCTTTAAGGAAGAGGTTGTGGATGTGTTCCACCAACTCTCGGCATCGGTAACGCACACAAAAATAGATCAATGAAATGTTTGGGTGGACGCTGTGGTATCCGTTACTCAGATGGGGTCTGGGGCTTCACAGCAGGAAAAAGAATGGACAGAGGTGGAGAACCGAGTGTGATCCTTACGTGTTTTTGTTTCCTTGAACAGCACGGTGACCCGGAGCCTCACCACTTATCCCTCACCACTCTGTTTGGGAAGGCGGACAAGGCTCAAGAGGAAGTGTTGCGTCGCACTGACCACCCCACAGGGCGTCACAGCGTGGTGCGCTCGCTGTCCTACGAGGAGCCGGGACGAGCGGCCGAGAGCTGTGAGAAGCAGCTGTGCCCTGCCATCCAGAAGCTGATGGATCGGGGGGCTGGGCTGCACCCCGTCTCGGAGATCCCCGAGCATCGTCAGTGCCACAGCAGCAGCTTCCACCCTGCAGGCGACATCTTCAGTGGCCTCTTCCAGACCATGGCGCCCCCTGCAGCCTCCTTCCACATCCAGGACTACGAGGGGGGAGAGAGCCTCCTGCATAAACTGCACAGTCCCCGGGTTTCAGTGCCCGAAACAGACCCGGGGACACACAACAGCACACATGTTTATAGAGGGGCAGTAACCGCTACTCCCGTGAAGGGCATGGGGCAGACACCACTCGCTTATTACGACAGCTCCCTGCAAAGCCAAAGGACTCCGGCCTCCGTGCCCCAGTTGACTCTCTCTTCCCAGCCTCCCACAGTCTCTGGGAACATCTCCCCGCAGGAGCTGCTGAAAAAGCTACAACTGGTGCGTCAGGAGCAGCAGTTGCACTCCACGCCCAGGCCTGCGCTCGCAGCAAAATTCCCTGTGGTCTCCCAGAGCGGCCTAAAGACGCAACCTTCCTGGGGGGAGAAGATGCCCCGGGGGGAGAAACCGAACGCCCTGCTTCAGGTAACGGGATTAAAAACAAAGAAGTCTTTCATATTATTTAACGACTTCTGGTGCAGAGGAGCCTGCAGGGCCTGGAAAATCAGTGTAGGGTGCACTGGGGTTAATGTGCAATAAAAAAAAAAACTGAACGCTTTAGTATGTGATAAAGACATTAAAGTATTATCATTTTATTTATAGAATGACAGCATATTCCCCAGTGCAACATGATGGGGGTGCAGGACTGGAACACAGCATCGTTGCATGTTGTTCTGCATGCTTTGGGTGTTTGGTGTAAGACGTGGGGTCCTCTCTCTGAAACCGTTTATAGATTGATGTGTTTCTATATATCCCAAGCAGATCATCTCTCCTCAGCGTATCCCTGCCACAGTGTCACCAGCACTTCTCATGTCCCCCATGATTTTCACCCAGTCCACGAGTCTCCAGACCAGGCCCAGCGACACCTCGAAGCTCCCCCTCTCTACCAAAGAGCCCTCGGCTGCCAATTTGCTGCGGCCCATGCCGATCCCGGATACCCCGGTCTGCAATAGCAACGGCCTCACCAAGGCCCAGCTACAGGAAACCTTGCTGCACCTCATCCAGGTGAGAACAGCAGCACCTGCTCCCAGGTGTTCGTAAAGCAGACCCAGTCTACCATGCAGTGAATAAAATATAAGGCGATATTAACCAAAGGAGAAGAGGCACTCACAGGGCTTTGAAACAAATATGACATTTAGAGTATCAGCATTTTGGTTCTAATAAGAACTTTCCTCGAGATCCCTTTCTTATAGAGCTGAAACGTTGATACTCTAAATAAATGTTGTCATATTTATAACTTTGATGTGTCCTTGCGAGTTCCTATTCTCCTTTGTTTTGTGGTACCTTCGTTTGTAGTGAAACCCTGGCAAGTTATTCATTCTTTCTCTCTCTCCCTCTCTCTATTGCCAACAATTAATGCAGCGATTTTATGAAAAACTGGGAACTAGAATACAGAGCCAAACAACAATATTGGAGTTCCCCAAAAGTTAGCCTTTGACCCCCACTACCAAGCTATAATGCTATATACACAATGCTGTTTAGCCTTCCCTAGATCCCCAAACAGAAGCTTCATCTGTACGCAGGAATCCGCTGATTAGTCTGATGGGGACCCGTGCAGAATCCGCTGTTAAGGCTGATTTTGAGTATTAGGAGTTATTTTCTCTTTAAGTTGATAAGTTACTGAGGTACTCTGTATCACTCTATAAAGCATCATATTGTCAGGAGAGGGAGGCAGATTTTTCCATTCTAAGGTCACGTTTATGGTGCACTTTAGTTGCACTTGAGTTTGGAGCGACGTCGCTGGCGACAAGGCCAGTGATGTCACGAAGGGGGCGGGCAGAGTGTAATAGGCGCTCTGTGATTGGTGTAGAGACAGTCACATGTGGCGACTGTCCCAAAATCAAATTTCAATGGCTTCAAAAAAAATTGTCGCGCTTACTATAACCGCATGCGACGGATCCAATGTATTTGTTTTGGCGCACCGTCGTCGGGCACCATAAGCGCAGCATAAGCATGAAATTCCCATTACTCCACCGCCTAATTGTGCACCCTGTTCGTTTTACAGAATGACGATGGATTCCTGAATATAATCTACGAGGCGTACCTGTCCGTCCTAGGGAGAGGGGCTCCTGGCAGGAAGATGTGAAGCTTCAAACCATCCTCCTTTCAGCAACATTCCTCGGGGGTCACTGAAGGGGCGGGGGGGGGACAAGGCGGCAACGGTGGTGAAATGAGTAGGTTCAGTTGCTAGAAGAGCCTGCAAAGCATTAACTTGCCACCAGGCTCTTCTGACACCAGATAAGTAAAGTTGAGAACGGAGCACAACCGCCCATAGAAAGAACGAGCGATCGCAAGGTGACAACAGTAAAAAAAAATAACAGCATTTTTATTAAAGTCACATGAACGGGATAAGATAAAACCGCACCACCAACGCGTTTCGCACTTACAAGCACTTTCTCAAGGTGACACCAAAAGTGGTTAAACTCCTGTGTCTCCCCAGGTCCTAAACCTTTTAAGTACAGCGTTTTTAAGGTTTATTCTAAATGAGCAAGAAGGGGGGAAAAAAAACCTTTTAAAACAAATCGGCTAAAAATATATCTAGTGTGGGCTGGTCAATAAAAAGTACCCAGTTACCCCCCAGTACTGTATACAGCCCAAAGGACATCCATGTTTACTAAGCAGTCTTCTGCCATAAAAAGAATGAAAAAATACAGTGCACAGCTAATTAAACCAATATAATTAATAAATCTACTAAAAGTGAATAGTGATTTACATAAATATAATACCCTCAACCGTGGAGTGTATAATACATACAATGACTGTGTGAATAGTATGGCGGCTGCAGCTGTAGTTAGTCAGGGAGGCTCAACACTCCGACAACACTATACAAACAGGAAACAAAAAACAGCGCAAAACCGCATAGTGAAGTATATCAAAATATAATTAAATCTACAAAGGTGAGGATTATGCATACATCAGGTAAGAGAACAGCCATTGAGTGCAAATCGCACACAGGTTACCACACTGCAGCTGGTTCATGGGTCACTGGCAGTCGCAGTTAAAAGAATCGTGGAATCAGCCTCACTCCTCAGTGAAGGTGCTGCTGGAACGCCGTCTCCAGTGGTCTTGTCTTCTCATCAAAGAGTGATTCCGCTTTGGACTGATCTGCATACCACGTGTGCGGAACAGACTACCATCTATGTCACTGTGACGTCATTCGGCTGCGACGCGATCCTGCTGTGTGCGTGCACACACGCCGATATCCCAGAGAGGAATCCTCCTTTGATGAGACCAAGACCACTGGACAGACGGCGTTCCAGCAGCACCTTCCACTGAGGACGTGAGGCTGATTCCACGATTCTTTTCAACTGCGACTGCCAGTGACCCATGATACCAGCTGCAGTGTGGTAACCTGTTGTGCGATTTGCACTCAATGCGCTTGTTCTCTTTACCTGATGTATGCCTAATCCTCACCTTTTGTAGATTTAATTATATTTTGATATACTTCACTATGCGGTTTTGCGCTATTTTTTGTTTCCTGTTTGTATTCTGCCATAAAACACCTTTCCGTACGGACAGACGCCTTACAGCCCAAGTGTCTTATGGGAAAAGATTGCTTAGTAAATATTGCACATGGCTCTTTTAACCCTTTCTAGCTAGCATTTTCATGTTTTCCGCTGTAAATATTTCCTCTCCTTTTTTTCCCCCCTCACCCTGGAGCGTTTCCAAAGATCAATTTGCTTGTAAATCTGTGGGATTTGGGCCCCGTGACGTCCGTTTTCCTCTCCTGGACGGGACGGGAATGATGCCTGTGTAATGAAATGTTTTATTTTTTTTGGGGGGGGGGGAGGTGATTTCTAATGTAAATTGAAGAACAGAGCATGTATATTTTTGTGAGCATTTCGGTTTTTCTGTGCTTCTCCGTTTTTGGATAGAATGCATTTTTCTTTTTTTAACCTAATTTGTCGCTGGAAATCTTTTAGTTCTGCGTCAAATTTCAGGTCAGGAGATACAGTTCAGTAGATGGCCTCTAGGTGGCTCATTGACTGTTCTGGGTAGAATTTTGGGAGCTGTCCGCACCAGGAGTGGGCAACTCCAGTCCTCAAGGGCCACCAACAGGTCAGGTTTTCAGGATATCCCTGTTTCAGCACAGGTGGCTCAATCAGTCCCTGTCTTCAATTGAGCCACCCGTGCTGGAGCAGGGATATCTTTAAAACCTGACCTGTTGGTGGCCCCTAAGGACTGGAATTGTCCACCCCTGGCCTACGCCATTGATAAATGAGATTTTAAGAGAACGTGAAAGTAGTGACCAAAATACATTTTATTATAGATGATTTCATAATCTTTCAACATCAGGATGTCTTATTATTAATGTGATACAAAAGCTCTACATAGAACATTTTTGTAATGTAAATAGTTCATACAGAATAATTTTGTACAAACACAAGTCTTCGAGGCTTTACCTGTGCCCATGTGCCGTGATAGATCTGTGCACATTTAACTTTTAATCTTCAATGTCCAATTGCCCCCAAATATCTGCATTTTTCCTTTCCTGCAATGGGGGGTTTGGGAGGGATACCCAGAGCAATGTATTAAAGCCCCTTATTGTAGTTAGGGGGGTACATATTCCTCTTAAGTTGTCAGCTAATCAGAATAATGAGTTTGTCTTTTAAAAAGTAGATTGTACCTTTTTAAGTAAAGCATGGTATACGGAGGGGTGAATTATAAGATGGGTTGACATCACTTTAGTACGACTGACAGCAGCGCACAGCTGTGAAGGTAGAGGGGACGATCAGAGGGAATAGAGGATGGGTTTGTCCCACCCGACTAGAAACTAAACATAATTAACTGCAACTCTGCAGTGGGTCATCATTTCTGTTATACAGCGGAGACCTGGGAACCGTATACAACAGCCAGTGAAAAACATCCAAAATGGGTCAGACAAAACTCTTAATTACCTGGCTCCTGGATTATTATTTTAACGATATCGTATCATTTTTTTGTCGCGGGTTTTTTCATGAATAAACGTGGCTTTTTTTCAATCTGGTGTCTTGTTGAGAAAATATCTTCCCTGCTGCTTTCTAGCCTTCCGTGGTTTCCCGGGACACTGTATGACTTGTGTGTTGTACCAGCAGTATTTTCACCGGTCACACTATCCCAGGGGTAGCCAACTCCAGTTCTCAAGATCTACCAACAGGTCAGGTTTTCAGGATATCCCTGCTTCTGCAGTCTTTGACTGAGCAATCTGTGCTGAAGCAGGGCTATCCTGAAAACCTCACCCTGTTGGTAGCTCCTGAAGACTGAAGTTGGCTACCCCTGCCCCATCTCACGCCCCTACAGATTTATACATTTCACGTTTTTGTAGATAAAGAAGCTTTATTCTTCCAATTTACTAAGACGTATGGTGTTCAAATCAAGTTGATGTGTTCTCCTAGATGGTGACTCCTTTTCTGATGTTGACTCCTCGTCTAATGACTAACCTTGCTCTGACCAAGATCTTAAACACAACATACTACATACGTCGGCATTCCCTATTCTAAGTTTATTTCTGTACAAGGATGTAGGATATTTGTCTACCTGACGTATATGCAAGATGCCATTTGTACAATAAGGACTTCAACCGTGTCCAACTTTCAGAAACCCAACTTTCAGAGAGCTTACGTAGCAACAGCTGTCATATGATCTTTTCAACCATACACTGTTTTTAGGAGGGGAATAATAGTTTCTTAGAAGCCAGCAAGAAATCCTAAGCACAAACCATTATCTGTCTGATCACTTCCAGATTCTGCACACGTTGTACCGAAAATGAGGTTATGGGACATGTTTTTTTTATTTTCCACCTTAATGATCTTTCACATTTTTTAGTGTTGAACATGTTGTGGTTGATTGCAACAATCATTCGAATAAATATGTTTAAAACAAAAACCCAGTAATTTATTTCCATACATCGCTATATTTCAGCCAATATGTGAAACTTAGTGACTGGTTTGCTTACCTTACCCAGTGACTCCTCTAGGGTTACACAGGGCAGGGTGAGTATGGTGATGCAGCATTTGTTACAGTGAGGATTTCTGGAACAAGGGCAGAGATCCAGCATGGTTCAGGCAGGGCAGATGCAAGAGTATTAGGCACCCTTAGTGAACCTTCTGACTTGTGCCTCCTCTCACCTCCCCAACACAATTATGTTTAAAAAATTAATATTGTGCATTATTATTAATAGTCTGCATTTATTACAGATTTATCTTGCATAAAAAAAGGTGAATATGATGCTGATTGTACATTCTCATTGTACTGGGGGGCAGGGAGGGGAGGATGGAGGGGGCCTGCCCCGCACAGGGCGTCTGTAGAGGTGTCTGAGTTCCACTGGCCTCCAGTAGGCCACCTCTGTGGATCTGGCACAGGGTTGCTGGCAGGGTGCCTGGGCCCTTGATTCACCGGGCCCAGGATGGTAAGAAAAACAAGTGACAGGCAGGCGCACTGAGGGATAATGAACACTTTATTATTAAAAAAGGGGTAATAGGACAATAGACAACCAAAGTCTACTGATGGGTATATGATGATAAAAACGAAAGTAAACAGTGTTAGAATGACTGGTTAGACACCAGTACAAGCGGAGGATTACAACAGGTCAAAACTGGTTCACATTAGCACTACAGAGGGGGTCCGAACCGATCTGAGTACATACCCTGCTGGGAAGTGAAGTGAAGAGACCTGCTCCCTCCAACTGCAGAACTCCACAGGAACAGCCACACGTGACCTCTACGCGTTTCGCACGTAGTGCTTCGTCAGAAGGTCACGTGATGACGCTGTCCCTGGAGTTTAAATGAAAAGCCGCAGCCAATGAATCTAACACTCAGCAGTGAAGGTAATACAGCTGTGGTCAGGTGGATAACAATGGAATCTCCTGTGGCATGCATGAATGATTTAAAACACGATTCTGAATAGAATTAAACACTGATTAAAGTGACTGTTCTGTGTATAACACAAAAATTTACTTTTTATGCCTTTAAACATCTATCATAGAACACTTACTGAAAACTATCATGTGCACATCATATTTAAAAGATAAAAACATATTTATACACATTTTAAAAGTTTAAAACACAAGAAACCCCAGTTTAGATAGTCACCTGATGATTTATTCTTTAAGGAAGGGAACCAACTCTATGTAATCATTAAGACCATGTGGAGATCTAGTTTGCATGGTATAAATCCAAAATTGTTCCCTTCTACTTAAACGTAATTCTTTATTGCCTAAGCGTTTGTTTGCAGTAATAACTTCAATGCCCATAAAAGAAATACCACTTGGGTCACACTGATGGCAGTCATAGAAATGCTTTAAAAGGTGGGTTAAGGGCATGTGTTTATCAATTAGTTTTTGCACATTCTTAATATTTCTCATATGTTCCATAACCCGAACTTTCATGCACCTTTTGGTTTTGCCAATGTACTGTAACCCACACTTACACTGGAGTACATAAACCACATGGGTAGTGGAACAATTTATAAAGTGATTAATTTTAAAACTTTGTTTTGTGGCAAAGGAAACAACATCTTTTTTATTCAGCAGATTGGGGCATATCTTGCATTTGCTGCATTTATAATTGCCCTTTAATTCTAAATATGATCTCAATGTGCCCTCATGGCTGGGAATAGACCTTAGTTGGCTAGGGGCTATTATTCCTTTTAAATTTTGGGCTTTTTTTTTATATACAATCAGGTTTGGACGAGATTTGTGCACCCAGCACAGGGTCCAAAGATAGAACCTTCCAGTATTTAGCGATGGCCTGTTGTATGGCCCTATGTTTCTCGTTAAATTGAGTGATGAACACTGGAAATTTTTCCCTCTGTATTTGACCAACATGTGGGACTGCCTCTGTTATAGATACAGACTCTGTCACAGCCTGTAAAGTCTGGGTATCGACTTCCTTCCTAAAGTCAAATCTCTTAGATCTTTTTTTCTTATTTTTTAATAGGTTAGCTCTTTTAGCGAGATTAACTTTGTCAATAGCACAATCTATCAGATGTTTATCATAACCCTTCTGTATGAATCTTTCTTTCAAAAAGAGTGCCTGAGTTTGAAATTGCCCATCGTTGGTACAATTTCTCTTTAAAGGTGCAAATTGGTTAAAAGGTATATTTGCAATCCAAGGATTAAAATGGCAACTGGAAGGATGGATATATGAATTTACATTGGTATCCTTAAAGTAAGTTTTGGTACAGATTTGTTCTGATTCAATGAAAATTTCAAAATCCAAATAATGCACTGCTGTATCACTGTTTTCCCCACTAAAATGGAGGTTTAACGTGTTGATGTTCAACTGTGCAATAAAGTCAAGAAGAGAGATCTCGTCGCCATCCCAGATAATAAGAATATCATCTATGTATCTCCTCCACATAATCAACTGTGGAGGAGATGTCTCGGCGATGATGAGTTTTTCCCACCACCCCATATACAAGTTGGCAAAAGATGGGGCAAACTTGGTACCCATCGCGGAACCAAGTATTTGTAAATAAAATTCAGATTCAAACAAAAAATAGTTATGAGTTAGTATAAACTCTGGATTGCAGCAGAAAATCAATTTGTGTTGGTTCTATCAAATTGCACGACTCCAAAAAGAATTTGACCGCTGTACATCCTGCTTGATGTGGTATACACGTGTACAATGATTGTACATCTAAGGTTGCCAATCTATAACCCGTCTTCCACTTGGTTTGTTGTAATAATTTGATAACCGCAGTGGTGTCTTTGAGATAAGACGGTAACTCAGTAACTAAAGGCTGTAAATAAAAATCCAAGTATTGAGATAAATTCGATGTTAGTGAATTAATGCCCGATATAATGGGGCGTCCAGGGGGGTTTAAAATAGATTTATGAATCTTCGGTATATGATAGTATATGGGAATGATGGGAGAAGGAATATACATAAACTCAAATTCTGTTTTTTTCAATATGCCTCGCCCCTCCCATTCAAAACATTTCTAAAACTTGTCGCTTTTTCCTCTGCAATATAACTAAGATAACCCTTTCCTCTGTTGCTCGACTGCTAAAACTCTGACTCAGGCCCTCATTCTCTCCCGTCTTGATTACTGTAACCTCCTGCTGTCCGGCCTTCCTGCCTCTCACCTGTCTCCCCTACAATCTATCCTAAACGCTGCTGCCAGAATCACTCTACTCTTTCCTAGATCTGTCTCAGCATCTCCCCTCATGAAATCCCTCTCCTGGCTTCCGATCAAATCCCGCATCTTACATTCCATTCTTCTCCTCACTTTTAAAGCTTTACATTCTTCTGCCCCTCCTTACATCTCATCCCTAATTTCTCGTTATGCACCATCCAGACTCTTGCGTTCTTCTCAAGGATGTCTTCTTTCTACCCCCTTTGTATCTAAAGCCCTCTCCCGCCTTAAACCTTTCTCACTTTCTGCCCCACACCTCTGGAATGCCCTTCCCCTCAGTACCCGACTAGCACCCTCTCTATCCACCTTTAAGACCCACCTTAAGACACACTTGCTTAAAGAAGCATATGAATAGCACTGTGGATATTCTGAACACGATACATAAAGCTTGGCCCCCTGCAGACGCACTTACCAGAACTCCCTCCTACTGTCTCTGTACGTTCTCCCTACCTAACAATTAGACTGTAAGCTCCTCAGGGCAGGGACTCCTCTTCCGAAATTTTACTTTTATGTCTAAAGCACTTATTCCCATGATCTGTTATTTATATTATCTGTTATTTATTTGATTACCACATGTATTACTACTGTGAAGCACTATGTACATTAATGGCGCTATATAAATAAAGACATACAATACAATACAATACAATACAATCTAAGGCCTCATCAAGTAACACTTTGAGAGATAGGAGAAATTCACCTGTGGGATCCTTTTTCAATTTTTTATATGATTTAAGATCCAACAGGAGTCTCTCCGCTTCTAAACAATAGTCTTTTTTGTCTAGTAAGACAACCCCCCCCTATGTCTGCCTCGCATACTACGATATTTGTATTTGTCCGCAGATTTTTTATAGATAGGGTTTCACTGGGTGTCATATTAGAACGGCTATGTTTGTTTGTTGAGGCCGAAGTGCAAATTTGCCTGAATTCCTGTTCAACCAATTTGCCAAACAACTCGACATATTGTCCTCTAGAGTAGTAAGGATAGAATATCGATTTAGGCTTATATCCGGAATGGAAAATTCTAACATCATCAGCAGTTTGACTATCTGTGTGATTCTCTCGAAATAAACTATCTAGTACCCTCCCCAACCGCTACATGGAATCCCCAGGTTTTTTTGCTGCTCTAGGTGACCGCCTAGCTTACCTGGTGCTTACCTAGTGCCGGGGTGGCCAACCTGCCTGGGAGTTGGAGCCAGAACTTACCAGTGTTATTGTCAAAGGGCCACGATAAAATAAATAATCTAATGAATGCATTTACAGAGCAAAACCTGACCGTGTCACTGTATAGTTAGGTCAGGTTATGCTCTGTGTCAGTGTGTAGCGCCAAGTATAACCTGACAGCACTATACACTGACAGAGTGCAGGTGTGGGGGCAATGGGGCAGTTGGGATGAGGAGGGAAGGGGAAGGCATGGGGTGATTATCCCTACCTTGCTCTCCAGTCCCAACAGCCAGCCCCATGCGCAGCGGCCACCAGTGGGGATGGGCGGAACAGTCCAATTTCGTTTCACTGGAATTCCATTAATTGGCGGGGGAGGAGATAGAGGGACTCAAACTTAATACGTATATATGTGTGTATATATCTCCCCTCAAACATCCCTCCAAATAAATTAGGGAGACATTCCTATGCTGAAAAAGGAGCACACCTGAGGTACATGGCTGAGTTATATGCAAAGTACATTTAAATGAGTCCCAACCCACACTTCCTAAAAGTATTTCAATACCAACCATATGGAGTTGAAAATAAGCCTAAGGCACGAACCTAAGGCTGCGGTCCCAGTAATGTCTGTGACACGCGCGCACGGCGGGGGGAGGGCGGCGCGTCCACAGCGCTAACCGCGATCTGACAGGGAGCTTGCGACGGGAGGGGGCGAGGTCGGGGATTTGCGGGGCGTGGCCATCACGTCACGCGTCAGGTTCGCCCTCATTGGGTGAACCGCCGATGGGGGCGTGGCCACGCCTCCATCGCAAGTTTTAAACTCAATTTCATTGAGTTTAAAAAATCTTGCAGCACGGCGCAGCTGCACCTTCAGCGTGATGGTGCGTACTGGGCCCTTCCCCATTGAGGGGCGGTGCTTACACGCACAGCGCACGCCGAGCCGTGCGCTGTGGCAGTGACTGGAACCACAGTCTAAGGACTGGAACCCACAACCACTGCTTTTCTATGCCACAGCTCTAACAGTGTGAGCTAAATCTAGCTATTGGCATATCTCACAGATATCTCGGGTGTGCTCCACAAGGAACAATAAACTGTCAACCAAGCACTGGACGTGGTCTGCTTTTATAGGAAGCCAGGGGGAGGGAGCTGCTACAGGTACAATGTAGTAAGACTTACTCACCTCTGTGCCTCTATTTGGAGCGGCTAATGCGGCTGCAGTGTGGCTAACCGCTAAGGTAACGAAGGGGTTAACCCCGTCTGCCACTCGCCCTCCTTGCCCCCAAATAAACATAACCCCTCCCCTCGACACTAATGCCCAATATCCTTATTAGCCGGATATAGTTAATAGTGGTTTGGGGCTTCAACCAAAATAAAATACACATATTTACCTGGGAAAAATAAAGAACATTCAAAATACTTTTTAAACATAAAATCATTGATTGTCACTGTGGATAACAAGATCTTAGCTAGCCACATTAGATGTACAGTGGTGTGAAAAAGAAAGTACACCCTCTTTGAATTCCATGGTTTTATACATCAGGACATAATAACATTCATCTGTTCCTTAGCAGGTCTTATAATTAGGTAAATACAACCTCAGATGAACAACAACACAGGACATATTACACTGTGTCATGATTTATTTAACAAAAATAAAGCCAATGACAATAAAGCCTCTCAATAAAGTATTGGCTGTCCAATAGGAACGTTCCGTCTCCTGCTCCGGTCACGTGGTTCCCCAGCGGCACACACACACTGTTTACCTGCTCCGGTGCTGTGGAAGGGATACCTGCAGCTCCCCCGCCGGCTGAAGACACCTCCGATGCTGCAACCGCCACAGGACTGCTGCTGCTGGTCCTAGATGTCGCCGCCTCCCTGCAGGTAAGTGCCAAACCGGGTAGAACCATTGATTTTGGCCGGGTACCCGTTTTTTTGTTTTTAAACACTACCCAGTCCAACACTATCATAAATCCTTGCTGACTATTACTAATAATTTTATTATCCAATTATTATCTGGATATTATTGCTTAATAAACCTTTAAGTAGCTTCCTCACTGATTATTTCAGACTTATGATTTAGAGAGCTTGTATCTTCCAGGATTCGAGAACTCTCAAATTGCTTTATTATTACGGAGTGCTGTGTTTGGTCATTGCTTTAATATATAGGGAGGGAAAAGTTTAAAATGCCTTTACTCCGGGGGGAGCTCAACTCCAGTTCTCAAGCCCCCCAACAGGTCAGGTTTTCAGGATATCCCTGCTTCAGCACAAGTGAGCCACCTGTGCTGAAGCAGGGATATCCTGAAAACCCCACCTGTTGATGGCCCTTGAGCACTGGCATTGATGACCCTCTGCCTTAACTAAATTCAGTGTATGCCAAATAGAAAAAGGATATTCTCTTTTCACTTAATCTTACGTTTAAAAAGATATCTTCATCTTTAATTTAACTTGCAAGGTGATATGGTCACCTTTGCTGCCCCCCATACAATGTCCATTTGCTACCCCCCATACAATGTCCCTTTGCTACCCCCCATACAATGTCCCTTTGCTACCCCCCATACAATGTCCCTTTGCTACCCCCCATTCAATGTCCCTTTGCTACCCCCCATACAATGTCCCTTTGCTACCCCCCATACAATGTCCCTTTGCTACCCCCCATACAATGTCCCTTTGCTACCCCCCATACAATGTCCCTTTGCTCCCCCCCATACATGTCCTATGGCTACCCCCCCATACAATGTCCCTTGCACCCCACCCCCCCCCATACAATTGTCCCTTTTGCTACCCCCCCCATACAATGTCCCTTTGCAACCCCCCATACAATGTCCCTTTGCTACCCCCCCATACAATGTCCCTTGCTACCCCCCCATACAATGTCCCTTTGCTACCCCCATAACAATGTACCTTTGCTACCCCCCATACAATGTACCTTTGCTACCCCCCCCCCATACAATGTCCCTTTGCTACCTACCCACCACCTTTGGCCCCATAACAATGTCTCCTTTGCTACCCCCATACAATTCCCTTTGCATGCACCATTTTTGAAAAAGGTATAAAACTGAAATGACTTTAAAGGCTTAAGTTACAAAACAAAAAAGTGAAAGTCCGTCTTTCGGTTTGCTTTGCACCAAGGGCTGTTATTGTGTTTGAGTCAGTCCTGTCACCCGATGGCTAATTTGGACATTAAACGCTCTCTAAAGGCTTATTTTGCAGAATAAAGATATGAAAAAGTCTCAATTGTGTTGAAAACGGCACAGAACACTATTATTCTATTAATATAGAGAATTATGCTTAGCTGTTTGCTGCCAGGCCCATGACCGTCCAAGATCAGCGCTGGTCCAGAGCACCTCAACTCTTCCTCCGCAGGTGCTGCATCTGGCTGGCCCAAAGTATCACACAAGCGCAGTCAGCATTCTTAGGCTGCGTCCAGGGTGCCTTCTCCCGTGCGGAGGCGCGCTGAGGCTGAGGGAAAGCGGGTGCTTTCCCTGGCCTTGGTTAGCGCGCCATCGGGGGGCGTGTCGGCGGGCGGGCCAGTGACGTCACAGAGCTGGTTCGCCCTCATTGGGCGAACCGCTCACGTGACCGGCCCTGCGCTCCGGCGAGCTCCAAATCTAAAATTTTCCTAAGACACACGCTTCCGCACGCCTGCGGAAGCGTGCGCGAGCCCCTGCTAAAGCCGCTCTCATTGCGGCTGCAGGTGCTCAGTGCTGAGCACGCCTCAGCACGGGTCAGCGCATAAGCGCTGACCCTGGACGCAGCCTTATACATCTCCAGAGGCTTTTCACTCATTAAAGGGCAAAGAGCACCAGCGGCAGTGACATGGTTAAAGGGTCACACCTGGGTGATTGCATTTTTTTTTTCTTTTTTACCAGAATCTGACATGTATTTTGATATCATGTGTTGAAGTTGGATGGTAAGCACAGTGAGCTGAGCGACTTAGGTTTGATTTCCTCTGGCAGCTCCCTTTTATCTGATGTCACGGTGCATTTAGACTCCTTATCTGACTCTCCAATAAGGAGGTGGTGGCATAAGGGTAAAGAAAACGGTCTAGGACATTCGGCTGAGGACGTTTCGCCGCCACCAAATGACCGCCGGCCCTTAGGCAAGTCCCTAACCTTAACCCTAAAAAGCCCTAATCTTAACCCCTAATACTGACACTACCCTAATAATCTTAACCGTTAGCCTAAAGCCCCTTACCCTAACCACGAAATCCTCTAAAGTTAACCCCCTACCCTAAGCACTCAACACTTACCTTCTTGTAGAAGCGGCTGGCAGAGGAGGTCCCAGCGGAGAAGTGAGATGACCAAATGGTCTCGTAGGAAGTGTGGTACCAAGGCTTTTGCCAGATGCAAGAACACGCCAGTGGCGATTTACACGGACCTTACTGAATTGAGTTATTGTTAACCAAGTAGAGATATTGGGGAAGATTGTGTCAGGCGTCATCTTAGATTTGCAGGAAGGTTGGTGGGAAAGAGGTTTATATTAAGGAGCTTTAGTTCTACAATGCTTCACCCCTCCGACTAGAACCTCTGTGACGGTAAGGGTAAATGTGACTGCTTTTCATAAAGGTCAAGCCTGCCATTACCCCTACCTGTCAGTAATACATTTGTATTATGTTATATGTGTATATGTACTCTGTAGCCTGGTTCCAGCACTTCAGGGACCAGGGGTTAATTTTGTTTTCGGCTGGAATGCTGCAAAGTGGTCTGTGATGCTTTGCATGTGGCTGTGTTTGTGTTGCCCTTTCCCCCACCAATCAGGGCCTGGGTCATATTGCAAACACCTAGCTAGATGAGATAAGATCAGCTCATTGTTAGCTGTGTGAGCTCAGAGTGTTTTAGTTGCAGCAGCTAGGAGAAGCTGGGAATGGAGGCAGCTGGAAAGCAGCTATGAGTTAGGCTAAGGCCCCGCTCCCTCAGTCAGCGCGCCCGCACTGCAGACAGTCGGGGCGCTGACAGACACAGACCGCGATATGCGGTCTGTAGGGAGCGGAAGGTGGGCGGGAGTGGGAGGGGGGCGTGGCTTGAGGGACCCGCTACACCCCCCCCTCCACGGGCTCAGGCTGCAGGAGGGAGCTGCTGCGGGCTGCTGTAAGGTAAGCAGCTGCCTCCCCCTTCTGCCACAAAACACACACACTACCTTGAGTAGGAAGCTGCCTGATGACAGCTCCCGCCGCTGATTGGCTCATCAGCGCACCACGTGACGCGTCACCGCTCGGGATCACAATTTTCTTGAATCCCCTGGCAGCTGACGCGTCACAGTACTTAGTGAGCCGTCAGCGAGGGGGGACTGGGACCGGCTCGGGAGGATTCCCCTGCTGGTGGGGAACGCTCGGGCGCAGCGGGTCCCAGCCCTAACTGGGAGAAGCTGCAGTGGACTCTGCAGGAAGAAAGCACAGGGTAAATAATCTCTAACTCCCTGCATCTAGATTTATAGAGTAACCCCAGTTGTAAGTGTGTGTGTTAATTTACTGTAAATAGTTGTGGATATTTCTTTTTTCCAATACATTAATTTGATAAACTGTGTTTCTGTCTGGTGAATTGATCCCTCGTATGCTAGTCCTGGTCTCCCGTAACAACCCCTTTCCGAAAAAATGTATTGGCCATGATGTCCAGTTCTGCCTTTACTTTAGATGGTTCACTAACCTTACTACTGAACTTTGGTTGAGTAGGTTGTCCTCTTTACAACGTAGGTAGGTGAAAATTGCTCACGTGTAAGTGGGTATTACGATCGGTTATCTTAATGGTGGTAGCAAGACCTCCGTGAATTTGTAGATGCCTAGTTCAAGATAATTAATCTTACTGGTCTCATAGGACAAAGTGAACTTAATAGGCATTTATAGGTCATTGCAGTGTTGCACAAAATGGGATTATTTATTTTTAGTCCCAGTGCATCTGCAATGGAATGACTTGATTGGCGGGTAGGGGATTTGAGAAAATATTTCTGCTCGATCTCCGCCATAAAGATGATCGCAATGGCCGGGACAGTATTCGAATCCATGGCCGTCCCGGTAAATTTGAAGATGAATTATTTTCAAATCTGAAAAAATTGCATTGAAGGTCTAGGGTGAAAAGTTCCAGCAAAAGATCAGATCATTATACCTGATCCTGTATAGATCCTATGAAATCTGAGTTTGAAGCAGGGGAGCCTGGTTCAATTCCCGGTGTCGGCTCCTTGTGACCTTGTGTAAGTCACTTTATCTCCCTGTGCCTCAGGCACACAAAAAAAATTGATTGTAAGCTCCGCGGGGCAGGGACCTCAGCCTGCAAAATGTCTATG
This sequence comes from Ascaphus truei, assembly GCA_036426205.1. Lineage (NCBI taxonomy): Eukaryota > Metazoa > Chordata > Amphibia > Anura > Ascaphidae > Ascaphus > Ascaphus truei. The sequence continues at coordinate 18,219,387 of CM071571.1, forward strand.
TAAAGCGCTACGTAAAACTAGTAGCGCTATACAAAAACTTGCTATTATTATATTATTATTATTATTGAGTGGGGTTCCTGAGAGTAAAGCCCTAATGACCATGAGGCTTCCTTCATGTGGGATAACATTTCTTGGTTGCTGCATAGCAACTTAATTCTGCGCTAAAATAGGAAATGCCTTTTTGACGCTGATGGATTAGACGGAGACATTTCAGGATAATACAGAAGCGCAATTGAACATAGTGATTTCCATGCGCCAATTTTGCGTTATATAAAAAAAAATAAAAAAGCAGTTTGCAGCACTTGGTACATAGGTACCAAAAATTTTAATTCCAATTTTTAACAAAACCCTTTTAACCCGATCTCAATTTTTACTGTGGGCTCCGTTAGGATCACACCGCAGAAAATATGATTGTATTCCAATTCTAAAACGTTTTTTCAGGTTTCAGATTGAGGTGTTTGACTAGAACGGAAAAAAAAGGCAGGAAACAGAATCTGTAAATAACCTTTTAATAGAGCTGAGCAAAATGCCTTTTTGTTAAGCAATAAAAGAATACAGCTCTTGGCATTAGGAAAGAGTATTAATATTCTCCTCCTGGGGACTTCTACATCAGGCTTCAGAAACAAGCAAATGAGAATATGGTCTAGGTCAGGGGTGTGCAGGCGGTTGCAGAGGCCCTGCGCTCTTCAAGGCATTACAATTAAATGCCGGGGGATCACGTGAGGCCTCTAGAACCTAAACTTACCTTGCTTCGGCCGGCGTCTGAAAACGTCTCCATGGGGTCATGAGGCGTGACGTCACACGCGCGTTGCCATAGCAACACAGCATCAAATGACGCCACAAAGAGAAGTGAGTGGTGGTGGTGGGGGGGGGGGGGGTGTAACCAGGCTATACAATAAAGGCAAGCCCTCTTGTTACCCCTGAAACCGTGGGGTCCCTGGCAGCTAAATAGCACCATAAACCAGGGATTGTAGGGGTGAAAAATAAAGTGACCCCGGCTTTTTTCTGTTTTCATGTTCCCTTGGCCCCTAGAACTTTGAAACTTCGTATGTGGAAGTTTTACGTGGGGTATTTGGGTAGAAATACAATTATTTTGTTTGCAGGAGTTCAGGGGGCGAAGTTACCAGTAGTCCTTTAATTCTCCCCAGCGAGCAGGCATGATTTGCCGGTACGCGGGGTGTATTACACTGGGGCAACCCAGACTCGAGTTTCGAGCCCAAATCTCTCAAATTCATTTCCATTATAAGTATAACGTTTCCCAAGGTGCATACTTTATTAAAGTGTACTTTATAATGTTGTATAATAAGAATCTATACAGTCAGCCAGGGCATCGGCATAGACGCCAGCATGTCCGTATAAAGTTCGTAGTTCAAAGAGGAGAGGATGTCCAGAGGTGAGAAGACCGTTTGGTGGGTGAGGAAGGGCGAATTGCCAAGTCCGGAGAACAAAGGGCACCCTGTGGGGACACCTTTTGTATCGGCCAGACTTGGTGGAGCCTGCCCAGCAGATGGCAATGAGTTAGCTGGGGGAGAAACAGCTCGTAGGCGCTTCTCCCATTGGCTAAATCATATTTCCCCCTCACCCGGCTTTTCGAGCTGGCTTGGCACACCACCTCCTCCGACGTCAGCCAAAGAACGAGCCCCTATTCCTATTGGCTGGTGGGGAGGAATTCCCACGCTCTTATTGGTCGCTCCTCCTACCTCCATGCTAAGGATAGTGTAGCGGAATGTATGTAAGGAGATGGCCGAGTCAGAGAACCCGACCATCCAGTGACTTGAGTCGATGAAGCTATGGTGAGCTTTTCAAAGTTGCTCTGTTCAAAATAGCAGAGCAACCGGCTTGGTTTTGCAGCAAAGGAAAGTCTGCCCCGCAGAGATAATGTCCCGTCTTTTGCAGCCAAGTTTTACAAATCTAACGTAGCGGTCGCAGTCAGGATTTCTTGCCGAAATCAGTTCCAGGACAATCGGGACGAGGTCCCAGTCAGGATTTTCTACCGAACCTCGGTCCAGGACGTCCGGAACAAGGTCCCGATCAGGGTAAGCCCTTGCAAGCGTGCGCCTTGCACCTAGGAAACGCTAGACCTCAATCCCCAGCAGTGTGTATATTTCTGTCGTCTGTATTTCTGTTGCGTTTCCGAGGTTTTATCCAAATGGACCCCATTAAATTTCACTGCCTTGTTTTGCCTATTGAATGATCCCGTGACGGGCTTAATAAATGACTTTCCATTAGTAACACCAACATTATCCTTCTCACTGCCCCAATGTTCAGTGACTGTGACCCGAACCAGCCCACACTATTGTGTTCCAGCATTGCTTTTTAAAACAGCTCACATTGCTGCTTTCTTCACATTTTATGGACTGGGGAGGAGGGTCTTGACCCGCTGCCCCCAACGTTGGAGACATTCCCCTCTTATATACTTGCATATTTAAATTTAAAAAAAAACGAACGATTCCTGCGCTCCTACCAATTAGGCTAAAATAAAATAATAATCTCATGAAAAAGGGTATTTTGGTAACCCTTTGGCCAAAGTATTTGTAAGCCTGCATGCCACGTCAAGGCATACCCGTTAATGCAGGTACACACACACACACGTCCCATGGACTGGTGAAAAAAGTGTAAAAGCGTTAATAAAGCTTATATGTGGGTAGTGCAATTACAATCTGTCTAAAGCCAGTATCATACTTGCCTGTACTATAGAGGTAAACTGGGTGCACAAATTCCCAGGTGTGAATATAATAAAACTTACTCTCTCTCTCTCTATATCTATACACACATATATATATATATATATATATATATATATATATATATACACACACATATATATATATATACACATATACACACACACACACACACACACACAGTGGTCGCCACCTAGTACCAAACGTGTGCTGCTTGGGCCAATAGGAGCTCGCCACGATGTTAAATCCACTCGCCCGGGGCGAGCAAATGTATAGGTTTGTCGAACACTGTATATGTATATGTATATATATATATATATATATATATGTGTGTATGTGTGTATGTGTGTATATATAACAAATCTCTGTCAGCCCTACACATTCACCCACCATTTAATGGAGGGTGAACACTGACACTGGGGTGCATTATACCTGCACTAATTGGAAAATTAGTAGGGGCTCAGTAACTGCTATGTAAAGCAGATGAGCCAATAAACCTACCCCTATGTTTCAGGGATACTATATTTAAAATGCCCTATGGGAGTATGCAGCAAGGAAAAGGATTGCCTAATATTAGTGGGAAACTGTACATAATACCACGCTCCTCCCTATAGAAGTTTTCTGCAGGTAAAAAGATAGGCCTTACATATAGAAAAACAAAAAGAACGATTCCTGCGCTCCTAACAATTAGACTTGCATATTTGGCCTTTTAATTGGTCATAGATCAGAAGTCATAATGGTCAACATAATTATTTTGAGATTCCTTCCCCCTTCGCCTGACTTGCATTGGGTGGAGGGAATTTGTTTTCAGTAACCAAGTCTAACAATGCCGGCGCCAAATATGACAATAAAAATATTAAAGTCCAAACCAATTGAGTGATAGTCCAATTGATGTCCTTGGATGGTCAATGGGTATACAAACGGACTGTGGAATCTCTCCAAGGGATGGTAAGATATGTGGAAATAAAAGAAAATGAATTATGGTGCAGTATATCAGTCAATGCAGATATAAAACCATGAAACATGTAACATTAACAACACAGTACAAACATGACAAACTAGACAAACTCACATTGACACATGCCAGACTATAAAATAATGAAAAGCTATTTATTAACAACTATGCAGGGTTCCGTGGTATGCAGACATCAATCCGGGGGTGGGGGGTAAAACCGTTGCCCTACTCACACGATATGAAATGTTTTCAAGCAGTAAGGCTGGAGACACAGTCCCTGGTAGTCGCAAGATGGCGACTGGAGTCTTCTCACTGGCGTCCCACGTGACGGGGATGCAGTGTAGAGCCGCACGGACCGCAGGAGCTGTACCACCAGACGGACGTGACGTCGCGCTCCTTCCGCCACACAAGTTCTGTCCTCTTACTTGTCTCGTCCCCCACAACAAGTAAGAGGACAGAACTTTGGAGGAAGGGAGCGCGACGTCACGTCGTCTGGTGGTACAGCTCCTGCGGTCCGTGCGGCTCTCACACTGCATCCCCGTCACGTGGGACGCCAGTGAGAAGACTCCAGTCGCCATCTTGCGACTACCAGGGACTGTGTCTCCAGCCTTACTGCTTGAAAACATTTCATATCGTGTGAGTAGGGCAACGGTTTTACCCCCCACCCCCGGATTGATGTCTGCATACACGGAACCCTGCATAGTTGTTAATAAATAGCTTTTCATTATTTATAGTCTGGCATGTGTCAATGTGAGTTTGTCTAGTTTGTCATGTTTGTAGCTGTGTTGTTAATGTTACATGTTTCATGGTTTTATTATCTGCATTGACTGATATACTGCCACCATAATTCATTTTCTTTTATTTCCATATCTTACCATCCCTTGGAGAGATTCCACAGTCCGTTTTGTATACCCATTGACCATCCAAGGACATCAATTGGACTATCACTCAATTGGTTTGGACTTTAATATTTTTATTGTCATATTTGGCGCCGGCATTCTCCTTTTTCTCTATGCCATCCCACTGACTGTACTGTCAGTATCTGTCTGGCTGCCATTATTGTTTATTCATTTGAATTTCATTTGTGTCCCAATAGGGGTATTGTTATTTTTAGCGCTGTTTTGCACCGTCTTTCTTTTGCTTTCAAGTCTAACAATGCGGCATTTCCAGTGAATTATGATGGAGTCTCCGACTAATTTGGGACGAGTTGCCCGGTATTACCAAGTGACAATCTCAGGAGGGGTTACTTTTTAGGAAGATGCAGACGGATCTGGACTTATTTCAGAGTTTTGAGCAATTTAGAACGGCGTCTCCCACCCAACGCGAGTCGGGCAGTTTGTCTCCGGGTGAGGATCTGCCGACGGTGCGCAGTTCCAGGGATAAAACGTAATTCTTTTTTCACAAACATGTTATTTTATTCGTAATAAAGCCAAGCAAATATGAATCGAACTTAAAATGCATCCAAAGTATATCAGACCAGGGAAGGGAGCGAAATACAGAAAAACAAGAGAGAAATCCAGTGCGGAATCGGCGTTAAAAGCATTAAACGCAACACAGACCGAACGAGACGGAGATCAATAACAGGCGGTTAAATAACATTGAAAAGAATTATTCTAATAAAAATGGGGTTTTATGATATTCTCACAGATTTGTGATACTCTTGGCACATGATGCGGGAATGTCGTTTTGGGAGTGGAAGGGTTAATAACTGTAGCCCTCAAGACCCCGCCCCTAATAGGTAAGGTTATCCCTGCTTCAGCACAGGTGGCTCAATCAGTCCCTGCTTCAGCACAGGTGGCAACAATCAGAGGCTCAGTCGAAGATTGAGCCTCTGATTGAGCCACTTGTGCTGAAGCAGGGATATCCTGAAAACCTGACCTGTTTGAAGGGGGGGGGGGGGGGCATCTTGCGGACTGGAGTTGAGAACCTCTGGGTTATAAGAAAGTCTATTACTGAAAATATTAAAAGCTGCCAGCGTGTCGCTTTGCAGCAAGTGTCAACACATATTGTAAAGAAACGCAACCAGCAACATGCCTGCAGACTCTGAAAAGGTTTTATTTCTTTAAAACTAGTTTAAATTTTAGATTCTAAAAGTGTAATACATACAAACCTTTTATCCTGAAATGTGTGCGCCTATCACAGGAATCTGCAGCGTGTTGCACAGTAAGGCACTGAACGCCCCGCGGGCACCAGGAGGAATAAGAGGTTTTAAACCTGGAACTTAACAAGTAATATGTGGGGCTTTCACCGTCGAGGGACCTGCACGATATTGCACAGCAAAATATAATATATACTGCTGTGTAATATACTGAACAGCAGTGTGTCAATCAGCTAGTGAACCCAAAAATTTAGGAGTAACTGGTAGTTAAAAGGTTAAAATGTAGGTCAGATCAGTAATAAACAAATGCAACATGTTCTGGTGAAAGATTCCCTCCCTGAATTTGGGGCTAAAATCATGTTTTGGGAAACATTTTGCAGCAGAAAACTGCTCAGTACCCAAACTGATTCAACGTTTCAAAAGACTAAATCAGGACCCGTCTGTGATCCTATTAAAAACCTTACACAACACCGCCCAGTGCGGGCACACACAACCCCCCGCACGCGGGTGTGGGGGCACAAATCCCCGCCTAGCGCAGGCGCACACATAGCCCTGCGCAGGCACACAGCCCTGCACGGACACATACAGCCCTGCACGGGCACATACAGCCCTGCACGGGCACATACAGCCCTGCACGGGCACACACAGCCCTGCACGGGCACATACAGCCCAGCGCGGGCATACACAGCCCTGCGCAGGCACACACCGCCCAGCGCAGGCACACACAACCCCTCGCACGGGGATGTGGGGGCACACATCCCCGCCTTGCGCAGGCATATACAGCCCAGCACGGGTACATACAGCCCAGCACGGGCACACACAGCCCAGCACGGTCACACACAGCCCAGCACGGGCACACACAGCCCAGCACGGGCACACACAGCCCAGCACGGGCACACACAACACTGCCCAGCGTGGGCACAAATGTAAAAAAATAAAATGCATTACAAATGTGAAATTCTCTTTGGCATGAAAACCTCTGTAAGAGACAAGAAACATGTAGAAACTTTCCCGAAGTCGAGATTCCCCTCGCAGCTCAGACTAGTAACAGGAGATGCCTTACAGGGAAGAATCTTCATCACCATGTTCTATATACTGTACACAGGCAGCGCACACAGTTCCTCTCCGTGCCAGGATTACATTGTCAGTGCAAAGCACGCGGGGCAGGGCTGTTTGGGGCCCTGAGCTGCTCATGTCCCAGAGGAACGCGTTTTGCGCTGGAGGTGGGGTGGGGGGGGTTGAGATTTCCAGGCTCTAAACGCTTATTACTAAGGCTCCAGCCTCCTCTTCTTCATGAGCACACCATGGTTCTGCCGGTACGGACTCCTATCTGCAGAGACACAAAGGGTTACTGAGCTGGGGGTTCAGGATGTACACACCCTGAAGGTGCCCTCAGATTTAATCTCCCGCATAAACCTTTGGTTTTAAGATGACCTCATTGCATCGGTTATTTTTAATGTTCTGATGAGAGATGGAATACCATACATGGCTCGCCCTCTGCAGTCACCCTCAGACTGCCGGGAAAACACGCAGACTGGGGATGGTCAGAAAAAGGCCAAATGGAATCACTGCAAATTGTTAGTTAACATCCGTAAGGGATGTATGACATTCATTACAGAAAACCGCAAGCTCTTAAAGGGTTTCCCTGTTAGGACTAAAGGGATCGCTCAGTGGCATGAATAATTAGCTCAATGAGTGGGTGGTTGGTACTTTACATCTATATATATCTCCATCGCCTCCTCTTACGGTGCACTTCACAACTGGAACAATCTACCTGAGACTCTGAAAGCCGCCACCAGTCTAAGGGTGAGGTTCCAGTGCGTTCTGTTGCACGCGCGCCCGGCGGGGGGGGGGGGGGGCGGCGCATGCATAGCGCTGCACCGCGATCTGCAGTCCAAAGAGGGAGCGTTTGCGACGGGACGGTGCGTGGTGGTGGGTTTGCAGGGGCGTGGCCATGACCTCACACGGCTGGTTCGTCCTCATTGGCTGAACCGCTGGCGGGGGTGTGGTCACGCCTCCGTCACAAACTCTTGAGTTTAAATTCCCCTGCCTGCCTGAAAACCTGTCGCGCACCGCGGGGGAAAGGTGCGCGACTGGGACAGGCCTGACTGGGGGGTGGAGCTTTAACACCGAGGCGTGCGCTGTAGAAGGGACTGGGGCCAGCCCGTTATTTCAGGACTTCAGCGGTCTCACTTTTGAATCTGGTCTGTAACTGTTACATACGCCTATAATATATATTATCTTTAACTGTTTATGCAATGTCTTTAAATATAATGTCTAACCCTGTTCATTTAATGTAACCATCAGTAGCGAATTTCCCATTAGGCCGGCAACATTTTGGGGGCGGCAAATTTCCCTTTTAGGGGAAAGGCCCCGCTCTCTTCCCAACTGATTGCCGGACGAGAGCGTGAGGCCCCTGTACAGTTCTTACCTTCTATTTCGTGTCGCGCTATTCATTCCTCAGCGTCAAATGACGCCTCAACATCGCGTTACCATGGCAACACAACGCCATGTGATGTCACAGCGTTATTTGACGCTGAAAGAGGAGGGTGGCACCAGGTAAGTGCCAAAGGGGCGCCAGTTTTCTAAATCCACCCCTGGTAACCATGTATTGTCATAACTCTGTGCCCCGGACATACTTGAAAACAAGAGGTAACCCTCAATGTATTACTTCCTGGTAACACATTTTATAAATACAATAAACCTATCTATATACACACACAATGTAAGGCAAGTGTAATTATTTGAACTAAATGTTTCATATTTAATTGGAGGGATTTCACAACCTGTACCTATTCTGCTTCGTGGGGATCCGAAAATCTAGTTTAGTGGTTTTATTTCTATTCTGTGTTTTTAGTTATTACGATGCCATCGTTAGTGAATCTGATAAAAGTGAAGTATCCGATGAGAATAAAGGTCATGACCCGATAAAAAGAAAGCCTTATCTACTCCGTATACCAGTGTATATTAACATAATGTTATTGTTATCACACCCCATTGTACTACTTTGCACAATATGTAGACGCCTTATAAATAATAATAATAATAATGTTCATTTTTCAGCAAAGAAATACATACGGGTGATTGAACCTGAAGGAAGCCACTTGCACGTGAAAGCTTTTAGTGCTTTGTGAGGCTGTGCTTTTAAAAACTGTCACATGCTGTGGGGAGAGACTTGTTGGTTATTACAGTGGGCTGGAGGGCAGACCTGGCAAGGGTCATTGCAAACCCACTCCAAGATAGAGGGGCCAGGCAGAGCATTGCGTTGACATGTGTTGCCGGTCGTACTGACAGCGAAGGAGTTAGGTTACCCTTTGCTGTGGCAGCTTTTTGTACCTGGTCCCCGAGGTGCAGCTGGGTTCCCATGTGTCTGGTTCAGGGAGGTGGGTCGGACTGCCGGGTGCTTGTCCACTCGTTGGGGGGTCTTGCTTCGAGTCATCATCTGATGCTGCCCGAGGGGCGTGACTGGATCAGAGAGGGCGCAGGACGCAGTCTTGTTGCTGAAATGTTCCACGTCACTGGCGTCTAACGGGATGTCCCAGAGCTCGGGGTCATCTGGAACTAGATGAGGGACACTGATCACTGAATGTACCCTTAACAGGAGCCATGGGGGTGGCTGTCTCGGATTTCTGATGACACTACAAGTATCAGAGGTGCTGGAGTGCATTGGGATCCTTAAATCAGCTTTCTGGCTCCTACTTCTTATGGAGCGGTACAAACCTGTCCCTCCCTCCAAGCAGAGAGAGCGAGAGATCCATATTGCTGACTTAACTGTGTCGTTGCAAAGTTAAAGTACACTGGTAACACAGCGCCAGCAATCAATCTCAACGTGTTTACACCAGCACTCGGGAGAATGATAATCCCAGCGCAGAGTGAAACGCTCACACTGCTAATCCTGAAAATAACATGGCCCCGGCATTATCATCACATTGCGCCACGAGGGAGGATGTCCTCCCTAGAATGCAATCAGACGGAAGATTAGGGTGTGTGCTGGGATGCTTATTCTACGGAGGTCTATCCAATTTGTATGGTATTTGTTCGTGTTCTCATTTCCATCTCCACTATATTTTATATGCGCATGCTAAATTATCCAGGTAAAATGTGGTCAAATGTAACCAGCCCTTGTGTTTGTATAATGTAATTATTGATGAATATTCAGCTCCTGAGCACAGATGCAGAGACCTCTATAGACTGTGTCCTCTGATGCTCTGACAGCGCTCCTTTCAGAACACACGGGGACGTGGCCTGTCTTACTAATTCCAGCTCAGGGATCTGATCGTCTGTGAAATAACTCGCTAACTTTTAGGAAAGTCGCTGGTATAACGTTTAATGTTATTCCAGCCTCACCTCCTCACTCGCTACTGTATCGATCTTTACCGCCGCCTGTAATTGAGTGATGGTAACACAGGAGTTTCTCCCTTTCGAAGGCAGCTGTACAAAAGCACCGAACAAGAACTGTACTGATAATCATGCAGCCTCCCCTGGGGTGGAATCCTAAGTCTGAAGTATAGGCTTTGTATGCTACAATCTTCCCACGCCTATAGTACAGCGCAAACAGAATAGGTGTGCGCCATGCACTTACATTAGGCCAGAACGTTTACATGTAAACACAGACATCTGACGGCAAAATAAAATGGCTCGGAAAATAAAGAGCAGGGACTGCGCTATACGGAGGGGTCATGCATTGCATATTTATTTATTTCCGTGCACTGTAAGACTACAGCAGGTTCACAGATCCCGCATTACGTGTCAGAAGTTGCGACGTTGTCGTGGTTAGTAACTGCTCTGCAGCTGCCCGTGCACCGTCTCACCTGCCAGTAACTCCTCCCCTGGCGCAGCCTGCGCCGCTGCTGCTGGAGTGCTGTGATTCAGGGGAGGGACCCTCTGGCCGCACCCGGATACTGAGAGAGAGGACAGAACAGCCAAAATAAGGGACAACCACACAGAGAACAGTCCTAACGGGCAAAAGTGAGCACTGGTATATTCAATGGGTTAAACTGAATTACATAGTTACCTAGTTGATGAAGTTGAAAAGGCAAAACAAAAAACCCCAGTGACACATCATCTAACGGGAGAAAGGGCAGCTCAGTGAGTACAGACATTGACTGGCACTGAGTGTGAAGCAGGGGAGCCTGGTTCAATTCCCGGTGTCGGCTCCTTGTGACCTTGGGCAAGTCACTTTATCTCCCTGTGCCTCAGGCACCGAAAACATAGATTGTAAGCTCCACAGGGCAGGGACCTGTGCCTGCAAAATGTCTCTGTAAAGCGCTACGTAAAACTAGTAATGCTATTCTTATCTCATAAGGGGAAAATAAACTTCCCGACTCCAATAATGGTAATCAGATTTCTCCCTGGATCAACATCCTTCCCGTTTACTTATTTATCCCTGTATACCTTTCCTTTCTAAAAAGATCTCCAACCTTTTTTGAAAATAACTATTGTATCTGCCCTCATAGTCTCCATGGGTAATGAATTCCACATTTAAATTTCCCTTACTATAAAGAACCCTTTCCTTTTGTTGCAGGTGAAATCTCCTTTCCTCCAACCTAAAAGGTATGACCCTGTGTCGTTTGTACTGCCCGTGGGATGAACAGTTCTTTTGAAAGTTCGTTGTATTGTCCCCGAATATATTTGTATCTAGTTATCAAATCCCCTTTTAGACGCCTCTTTTCTAATGTAAACAAATTAACTTAGCTAGTCTTTCCTCATAACTCTGATTTTCCATCCCCTTTATTAATTTGGTGGCTCTTCTCTGCACTTTTTCTAGTTTCAGAATGTGTTTTCTATGGAGTGGTGCCCAAAAATGAACAAGATTTATATCAGTGGTATATATATATATATATATATATATATATTATATTATATATATATATATATAAATATATATATATATACACACACCACAAACCACACCAGTGTTCGACAAACCTATACATTTGCACGCCCCGGGCGAGTGGATTTAACATCGTGACGAGCTCCTATTGGCCCAAGCAGCCACACGTGTGCTACTAGCTGGCGAGTTAGATTTTTTTTGTTCGGCGAGTAGATTTTTTGGTGATTTGTCGACCACTGTGTGTGTGTGTGTGTTTGTGTGTGTGTGTGTGTGTGTGTGTGTGTGTGTGGTGTGTGTGTGTTGTTTGTATGTATATATATATATATATATATATATATATTATATATATATTATATATATATATATATCTACACACACACACACACACCACACACACCACACACACCACACACACACACACACACACCCACACACACACACACACAGTGGTCGACAAATCACCAAAAAATCTACTCAAAAAACCCTCAAAAGCATTTGGTTACTATAGGCACATTAAAGCTTTGAAAATGACTTGAAATATTATACTTTTTAATTTTTTTATATATGTAGTGTATATATATATATATATATATATATGTATGTATGTATGTATGTATGTATGTATGTATGTATGTATGTATGTATGTATGTATGGATAGACAGACAGACAGACAGACAGACAGACACATATATATATACATATATAAAAAAAATTAAAAGTATAAATATTTTCAAGTCATTTTCAAAGCTTTAATGTGCCTATAGTAACCAAATGCTTTTGAGGGTTTTTACCCGCTATGTTTTGGTAATAACATGCAGGCAAATTGTCAAACAGTACCTACAGTATGACACCATTAACAAGCAGCTAAAATATAGGACATTAGGTATCTTTCAAATCAAACGTTTGCCAAGACCCAGAGTGGACAAGAACATTAGTTTTTGCTAAAATAATTAAATGTTTTATAAGAAAGCCGGTTACATGGAGAAGTTAAAGAAAAATAATATATGTGCTTTAAAAAAGGATACGTGATTTGCCTGTCACGTGAAACTTCCCTATTAACTCCTTCAGAACCAGTTAAAAAGATGACCATGGGTAATCCCAATTGCCCTGAGCCAAATGTCCAGCAGTCACACCACTCCCCCTCCCCCCTCATGCACATGGCTCATTCTCCCTCCTCTTACCCTCCCGGCCAACCAGGGGGGTGCAGCCTGCGTCTCGGCCGTGCTTCCTCTCCATCTGCTCGCGGAACTGTTGCTGCAGCTGCTTCTGGCGCAGTTTGCGTTGGTATGTGGCGTCTATTTCTGTGTGCAGTGAAGGTCCCGCGAGGGCAGACTCTGAGCTGGAGACGGGTAAAAAGTGGTCACTGTGCGTGTCTGAGGGGTATTTAAAATCTGAGAGTCAGGACCTACACCGAGCGGAGAGCAACCTCTGACGGGCACAGCGGGTCACGTAAACCCTGCAATGGGAGAAATGTAGACCCCGCATGCCTTCGGTCTCATCTGGGCACTCACTGGGTCATAGGTCCCTCGTCTCTGTTGCACTTCAGGGGGAGGGACAGAGGTGGGAAAGCCCGACTCGCCGAGCCATGCGTACCTGCTGCCATTGTTACCCTACAGTTGAATGAGACATAGGTCCGCCCTGCCCGTGTGAAGCAGTGCGGCTTGGATCTGGCATACCCTGTACTTGTGTGGCTGTGCTCTGGGTGTCTCAGGGTCCCTCCCTCCTCGTGTTTGGTGGGCGAGTGGTTACTGAACCCGGGTACTTGCTGCACAGCTGGTTCTGGTTGCAGTCGATCCACGGGTTTCTGCTCCCGCAGGAGGCTGTTGTATCGCGTTTTCTCCAACGAGGGATCGAAGTCCAGGCGCTTGGTCTGTGCCAAATCCAGTTCTGGCTGCACCTAAGAGGGAACATACAGCTGCGTGATAAGAACCACTTCAGAGGTCAGAGCAGGGTACTATGGAGAGGCAGCTGTGATGCAGGGCACAGTATGTGTGAGGTACAGCAGACAAAGCCAAATAACTAATCAACCCAATTATAGCGATGACCCGTTCGGACCCCGATTTTATTTATAAGATCCCCTGCAGTGTTCTGGAGTTCTAAGCGTTTGAAATAGTAAGTGGAGGTGAAAATGGAGGACCCCCCAGGGCCCAGTGCAGCCCAAGGGTTACCATGGGCACCTCAAAAGCCTAGGTGAATAGGAAATGTTCGGGGGTCAAGATATTAACATTATAGGAGTTCAACTTCGGGGACGATTGCTCCTCTAGCTCATTAAACACGCTTTCTTTAGAAGAAAGAAAAATCATTAAAAGGAAAAAAATATATATAACTTGATTTAACCCAGGGGCGCTCAACACCAGTATTGAAGACAGCCCCCTCTCCCCCCAAACAGGTCAGGTTTTAAGGCTATCCCAGCTTCAGCACAGGTGGCTCAATCAGAGGCGCAGTCGCCACCTGTGCTGAAGCAGGGACTGAATTGATTTAAGGCAGGGGTGATCAGTGCCAGTCCTCAAGGGCCATCAACAAGTCGGATTTTTAGGATATCACTGCTTCAGCATAGGTGGCTCAATCAGAGGCTCAAAGACAGAGCCTCTGATTGAGCCAATTGTGCTGAAGCTGGGATATCCTGAAAACCTCATGTTGGGGAAGGCTTGAGGGCTGGAGTTGAGCACCCCTGATTTAACCTATTAACTAGCACTTAATGCTGTCCACAGTGATTACTTCCTTTCTGCTGCACACCGGACACTTCCATTCTGTGTAGAGCCTATGGCTGCCGCTGTTACAGGAAGCATTGGGTTTGCTGTCTATTGATGACATCATTTGTAAAGATAAGAACTAGATGAAGTACGAGCTCCGATTTCACGGCTTTATCTTCATGTCTCTCGGAAGTGGCAGCGGGGAAAATGTACTAGGCAGTGCTACACTCCATCAGACACATTTTATAGTGCAAGTGAATTGGCTGCAAGGAGCCTTATGGCCTAGCACTGCTTAGTAAATAGGGGCCTGTATAGGGCACAATCACCTTTCCTTTTCCATAGTAACAATGTCCAGGTTCAGTGCGTTTCTAGACTGGGTGAGACTCTACATACAGACAGACTGCACATTACATCCCATCACCCCCAGGTGAGAGTGGTTCTGTCGGATCGGTCCAGAGCTCAGCGTCACTCACCTGTCTAGGCAGCTTGTTTATAGCACGGAGATAATCTTTGTCCATGATGCAGTTCCCAAGAGAGTTACCGAAGCATCTAAAGCGAGAGGAAGGGCCGTTCAGAGTCCTTTCCTTAACCCAGGGATCTCAACTCAAGTCCTCAGGACCCCAACGGGTAAGTTTTTCAGGATATCCTTACTTCAGTACAGTTGAAGACTGAGCCACAGATTGAGCCACCTGTGCTGAAGCAGGGACATCCTGAAAACCTGACCTGCTGCGGTTCTTGAGGACTGGAGTTGAGATCCCCTGCCTTAACCCCTTCAGCACTGCTGGCTCTCCAGCAAAGAAAGGGTTATTACAGCAGCATTGCATGTTTATCACAAACCTGAAACGCAAACATTGCACGACCTCCTCACTTCTTCCTGTCAAATCACACAGAAACCACTTGAGGAGTGACAGAAACCCCAAACTTTGCCTGTCAGAGAGTAACATCCACCAACTGCGCCGGCAACTCCCCGGCGCCACACGCCCAGAGCGCCGGCAACTCCCCGCCGCCACAATTCCAGAGCGCCGGCAACTCCTCGCCACACGCCCAGAGCGCTGGCAACGCCACACGCCCAGAGCACCGGCAACTCCCCGCGCTACAAGCCGAAAGCGCCGGCAACTCCCCGCGCCACAAGCCCAAAGCGCCGGCAACTCCCCGCGCCACAAGCCCAAAGCGCCGGCAACTCCCCGCGCCACAAGCAAAGAGCGCCACAAGCCCAGAGCGCCGGCAATTCCCTGAACCACATGCCCAGAGCACCGCCAAATCCCCACGAAACGAGCACCGCTATCCCCTACCCCACGCCCAGAGCAGCCCCACTGCCTAACACCGCGTGCCTAGAGAGCCACAACTCTCTGCGCCAAGCCACCTCCCCACACCCACACCGCCTCCCTGCCACCTATGCCCAGAGTGCAGCTACCTCTCTGCCCCACATGCACAGCTATCTCTCAGACACTAAGACACACTCACAGCTATCTCTGCCATGCTCCCTCTCAGGCAGCTAGCCGCTTTGCTCTTACCGGAGCGCTCTCTTTAATCCGTCGGTGACGGCCTCTTTCCGCGCCTTCTCCAGGGACAGGGCTTTGGACTTCAGCCCCTCGCTTACACCGTAGCCGACATCCTCGTGGTACGAGCCATCCTGAGCGGGGGGGCACCGGGAAATGATTAAGGAAGGGGGGGAGGGAGATAAATGGTCATCAGCGAAGTTCCAACTCAGCCTCAGTCAGGACAGACAATTCATTTATACGCTGTAAACAAGCTGCGGTACAGTGGTTGAATGCAGATCACCACCTCTCTGAAGGCAGCGCCACATAAGGCCTCGTTCAGGGTGCTGGCTTCGGAGGGAGGGCGTGCTTACGTGCGAGCTGCCGTCTGAAACAATGTATTGAAAGGGAATACTGGTTGTCAGGGTAGCAGCCGCCCTGTCTCCGAAGTACGGAGTTGACGCTGGCTACAGTTTCAATAAACAACCCAAGTTGTTTTTTGAAGCTGCTGCAGCAGCGTCACTGGGACCTCGGCAGCCAATGAAATCATTCTTGAGAATGATTTCAAGACAGCAACTCCGATCTCTAAGCTCCCGTCTGTAGCCCCGTCTCCTCCCCGCCTCCTCAACTCCTGAAAAAGTCTGCTGGGGATGATGTGCACACATCGCCCAGCAGACTGCCGCTCGCGAACGCCCGCCCTCCAACTCCTGCCTCTGGCACCCTGAACGAGGCCTAACGCACATGGACAAATTTGCATTAACAAAAAAAAAGTCCTAAGCAAAGCTGACAAAATAAACTACACCAGCATATTTAAATGGCTCCACAAAAAAAAGTATTAATCTGAAATTGAAAACACACAGTAAAGGATGAACAGGGAGAAGGTTAAGGCAATAAAAAATATATATATATATATTTTTTTTTTTAGATCTGTTTAAATACATTTTTGAACTGTACATTTTTAAAAGTTCTCCATCCTCTTATCATATTGTTAAAATGCAGGCACACATTCTCTGGAAATATGGAGAGGACCAAAATAAATGTCCTGGGCCCTACAGACACGTTGCAGCAAGCCGAGCAGACAATGCTGGGGGCCGACACCTTCTGCTTCCTCGCGGATGGCGGGACATGGGCACAATGCTGAGAGACGCAGGGAATCAGAGCCAGGCTTACCTTCAGCTGGACTTTGACAAATGCACACACCCCCACGTAGAACTTCCCATTACTCAGGTCCACAAAATCTGCCGAAGAGGAAAGGGACGAGCTGATAAGAGCTCATGCAGTTCTCTTATTCCCCAGTACGTCCCAGTGACAACACTCACCCACATTCTGCTGAGTTATTGAATGGGACCAGCCGTTGTAACCAAACATCTCATTGGCCAGACCGATTACCCGGTGTCCCTCTATGTAACATACCTGGCAGAGGGGAGCAGGAGTTATTGGCTTTGGGGAAAGCTTTACATGTCAATATATATATGTTTCCTGATAATACATGCCCTAACCCCGACACTGCAATGTGCGCTGTGAGCACATTACTGGGAGCTCTGAAAGCAAAGGGGTTAAACATTTAGCTAAAGGGTCAGCTTTTCCCATGTACTGCATCCAATTGATAAAGCCACCATTACAAATTCAAGGACAACCTAGGATGAGATTCTGCATCGGCACATAAATATTTATATTATCAAACTTTAATGAATGAGGACCACGGCACCAAAACATCCACACCACGATACCATGTGGTTGTTTAACCAATTCCAGTGAAACTACCAGTAATTATTTATATCCGTGGGCTGATACTATAGATCTCGTATGCATTTACCCCAACCCCTTGCAGACACACGTACCATAACACCCTCCTACTGTCTCTAAGTTCTCTCTACTTACTGCTAATGTCATTTTATTGGGAGTTTTTGGTACAATTCAGAGTAAATTTTTCATATTCACTCAAACACCTTTAGGTCTATCAGGAGATAATCGCCATGTTTGTGAATGATTTAGTACCCAAAAGGGAGACTTCCGCACCCACGCACACCCCACTTGTGCTCTATCCTACCTTCTGCCCCCCGCCCGCTTGTCTGCTGCTTATGTACTCGGGACCCAGCTTCTTCCGCAGAGCATCCTGTACAGCTTGGTATTCCTCCGCGGTGTACGGGTGCTGCAATGACAAAGTGTGACCACCGGGGGAGTAAAAGTCCATTCACAGGGTCACAGAGAAAGGAGCGACTTTAACATCACAGATGGCACTTGGGCAAAAGGGACTATAAGGTTTGGTTTGGTGGGAGGCACAAGAATAACAGGATCAAGACTCAGTGGGGCCCCAAGATAACCACGGATCCACATTAATCAGACGTTAGCTTTGTTAAGGTCTAGGGACATATAAAAACCCCCAGCAATAATCCCTTTAACCCTACGTCGCTCCACAAAAGACAAATATTCTACAAAGAAAGGCGATTGATCGTCATTAGAAGCCATGCTATATATTGGTGAGCTGTAGGAGGTCAGAATACAACTTGCCATGAAATGGTGGCTGTTTTTTTTTGTTTTATTTACTTTTCAGTGAGTTTCCTAATACTGTAGTAAATGGACATCACCTTTCAAAACCTTCACACTTACTGTTCAAAGTCACGCGGGAAAGAAGTTGGGGATATTTAGGCTACCAGGAATAATATTTCTATTCTATAAGTGAATGTTCCGACCGGCAAACGAGACCTTGGAGAGTGCGAATACAATTTTGATATACAAATGTAACATAATATTACAAGGATTGAAGGAAATAAACCTATGAAAAGTCCATGGCATAAGCACATCGCAAACAATTTTATCCTGACCAAATGAGAAAACTTGGGGCTGCCAGAGAATGTTTAATAGTATAGGGGGGAGGGGGGTTATATCAGACTCGACCAGAGAAATGCAGCATCTTTAGAATTAATAGATGGTCATTTGAACTATAAATCTTACTTTCTTATAAATGTTAACCATGCAAGGGGGGGGGGAATGGATGCAGCCATTTAGCTCAGGAGCAAGTATCCAGTACTCTTATTGTTCTTGGAGTGGTCTGTTGGTTTCCCGAGCTTGTGCTGTCCCATGGACCACTCCAGAAGGGGCAGTTTTCTGTGGCTTGGGTGTTAGAATCGCCTGATGGTCTGGGATATCCTCAGGATGTAAGAAATGGCTTAATCTCACCCAAAGATATTGAGATCCTTTATGGCTGGCAAGAAGCTTGAATGGGAGTCTCATGTCCTTGGAACAGAGTACCTCTGTGATACTGCAGAAGGATCGGCCTTTGATTAGCATGGAAGGAGCCAGGTCACAAAAGATAAAAAGTCAAGCCCTTGAATGTTACGGAAAGTGAGAACGGGACCGAGGACGGGGTTGCCTCCCTTGATTTAGTATTATTTTTCCCTTTTTCTGTGTGTCTTCTTGTTGGTTCTCTCTTTTTGGGGGGGTTTCTGTGGCTTTCCTACCCCAGTGTTACCCATCCCTTTTACCAGCACCCCCCATTTTTTGTATCTCCCCCCCCCCTTCCTTCCAGCCCTTATTTTTTTGTGCGTTTACTAAGTATTCCCTCTTTATGTCATGCTAGTTTGTGTTCTTTGATGTTATCTGAATTTACACTACTGTCCTGTGTGTTTGTATACAGTGTATGGGGTATGTTCTTATTGTCGATTTACAGTAAATGACTTATTCTAATTTCCTTTTTGCCCTTGTTTTTGAGTGCTGGTTCCTTACTCCTTTGTATCTATATGTATTGAGGAATATAGGGGTCCTTTTGGGTTACCTGAACCTATAAAGGCATACCCCGGTTTAAGGACACTCACTTTAAGTACACTCGCGAGTAAGTACATATCGCTCAATAGGCAAATGGCAGCTCACGCATGCGCCTGTTAGGACGTCCTGAACAGCAATACTGGCTCCCTTACTGGACCGAAGCTGTGCACAAATGGGGAGACTATAGAGCCTGTTACCCATGTGTTATTTACATAGTTATGCACGTATATGATGATTGCAGTACAGTACATGCATCTATAAGTGGAAAAAGGTAGTGCTTCACTTTAAGTACATTTTCGCTTTACATACATGCTCCGGTCCCATTGCGTATGTTAATGCGGGGTACGCCTGTATGTGGTTTTTCTTTTTACTTACCTTAGGAGTGCTGACTTACCACTGTATATAGTTATGGAAAGTGGCTTCCTGAAAGATGTGCTATTCTTTGCCTAGAAGAAGGGTAAATCACAGACACTAGAGGCATTTTATGGATTATGGCCCAGAGCTTTATGCTCTATCCAGTAAGAACGATTCCTTGGCCAGATCTGGCACCAGACAGAACAGATGTAGCAGATACCCTGGGAGAGTCAAGGGGTCAATTTTCTCCTGGATGCTATTTATATTGTCTTCTGCTCTCCAAATCTTCATGACCAACTTGTAGTTCTATAACCTGCTTTCTCCTCAGGTTCGCCAGTTCCTTGCCGAGATCTGATTGCGTGTTACAGACTTGTGTGGGTTCTCAGAAAAGCCGTTTATTTTTATTGTATTAAACAGTCAGTTTTGTGAAGATCTTTTTAGAATCTTTGTGAAGATTTTTTTGGCGTATCTGTGTTGTGCTGGTCATTATGGATTGAAGACCATCTCTTGTAAGAGTGTGGCTCAGCATCAGTTTCTGATTCAGAACTGGAGCTAGGCAACACTTGATTTGTTTCTGCTTTTTAAAGAAAAAAACTCGTAAGACTTCCTGGGTTAATAATTTCCTATATTTCTGAGACGTGTTTGCAGCTTCTTTAATTACTTGGCAAAAATTATGTAAAATTACTAAGCACGCAGGAGGTCTGCAGTCATGCGGGGAAAAGCCTAAACTACCCGAAATGTTTGTAGATACTGCTGTGTTCAATGAGGGGAGCAAGAATTTAACACATTCTGGATATTGTTCAGGTACACATCAAGTAAGCCCACAAGCAACCCAAACTGGCTGCCATCTTGGAGGACTCAACCGTACTCACTCAAATCAAGGTACCACAGCTTGACAATGATCTCCGCCTTCAATATGACCACCCCAGGTAATCTGTGCTGAAACGAGCGGACAATACAGTCACAGGGTAGTGCCATGAAACAGACAGACACAAATTTCTCATAAGGCTGTCCCAAAACCAAAAAAAAAAAACACATTAGGAGAATACTGCAGGAGCCCTGACAGAAGAGATCATATCTCCTTTCCACCACTTCATAGATCTTAAACCAACAAGTTTGGGATATTTCCACATTTCTGCCATTGTGAATATTTTTCTGGATTCTGACAAGGTTTTATTTCTTTTTTTTTTATCTTCTTCCGTCCCTTAAGGTGAGCACATACCTCCCAAAAAGAACCTAAAAGTAGACATTACAAAAGGATATTCACTTCTGCATTTTTACAGACCCATCCCAGCAGCAAATGGGCCTTACAGCTGTACTCTCACTCTCAACCGTCATCGTAATCCAACATGTATCTAATTCAGTGCAACAATACTAAAGCGTGCGAGGTACTAATACTTTTTACATTTTTATTTAGGAAAAACTGTAAAAAAATAAATAAAGATTTACAGATGAACCATTCTAGATTTCTTTTGAAAGGATATTTGCGAAATTGATCTTAAACATTTCCTTGCTTCAAGTCCCTCCGTGGCAGCATTTTCGAATGAGGTGGGAACGCTTGTCCCCCTTTCAGCAGAGGGTAGGACAGTTAATTACTAACCAGAGTATAACAGGGGGTATTCCTCTCAACTAGATAGTGTACAAATGTCAAAATTGAATTAGAAGTTCTCACGGGCAGGAAATTATAATTAAAAAAAAAATTTTAAAAAAAGGGGAGGGGGTTGCTCACCTAATACTGAAGTACTCATTTACTCTGCACTATTGCTACTGGACTAACACGGCTATTTCTATTTAAATCATAATCCGGTTAGAAATGGAAGCAATTGATACCGCAGCCCATTTTCATGGTCCTGCATATAGGGCAAAATCGTATTTCGCAGCTCTGACTTACAGCTTGTTGAGCTTCTCTTCTAAAGAATTGGAAGGATTTGGGCAAATGGCAGAATCAATTCCTAATTGATATGAAATCAAGAAACTACCTGTGGTTTGTATTGCAGGATCGTTCCAAGAATGATTTTTTTCTTAAATGTATTGTTATTGACGGTGAGAAGGCATGTAAGTTCATCTACTCGTCTTGCTGATATAAGTGCAACTAAATGTACGACTTTATGAATCAGAATATGAAATAGAATACTCATGATGGATTTAAAGGCTCGAGTAGCGCTGCCAAGACCAGACTCGTCCCATGTGGGAATTGGAGAAAGATGCATCTAAGAAGATATTTCCCCTGGACCGAAAATGCATACTGAGCCCTGTGGATCCTCCCACTGCGAGATATATTTCTGCATTTTTTTGGTTGTATCTTGAAGTCATCAAATCTCCACCTGGTTTCTCCCATCTTGCCATGATTGGAAGACAAAATCTCCATACATAGAAACAATTCCGTTTGCGACTGAGGAAATCCACTTCAAGGTTTGCATTTCCTGAATTAAGGTGCAGGGATCATGGATATTTCTTTCTGAACAATGATTTCTGAAGTCTGGATCATGCACTACTTGTTCCAAGGAGCATACCGCTGTGGGAAGTGTGAGTAGGAGGTCTCTTTGGAGTCTCAGATTGCTGGACTAAAGATGCAATTTGCAACGTTGAGGGACATTGACAATCTTGAAAGGAGTTTAGTGCTCGCTGAGCAGGCCCTTGCTGGGAGTAGTGGGGCAGAAGGTGGAGCTGTGAGTGAAGTTAGGTAGCTGGGTAACAGAAGGGGAAGCAGGGGGAAGAGGCAGGCCAGTTCTCAGTTGATCCATCCCAATAGATTTGCCAGATTGAGTGTGAAGATATTGGGGGTGTCAGGTCAGGAATGGCAAGGCTGGGGGAGACCAATTCCTCAAGCAGCCAGTGGAATAGTTCGCAAGCACAGAGGGGGCTCAGAATACTCGGAGACCAAGAAAGGTTGTGGTGTTGGTAGGGGACTCCATTATTAGTAGTAGGGTAGGGAGGTCAATCTACTGCCATGACCGCATGAACCGAACAGTTTAATGTCTCCCAGGTGCTCGGGTTCGGCACATTGCGGATCGGGTAGACATAATGTTGGGAGGGGCTGGGACTGACCCGGTGGTCTTGGTACTGTAACGAAATTGTGGGTAATCAGCGCATTAATAAAGGCAGTATGCTCAGCTGGTTACCCCTATTTCGTATTGGGGATGAAGTGGTTAATTTGATGTGCACTGTACATGTGTTATTTTTCCCTCTGCCCCTTATTGTCCCCATTTTGCAGGAGTGTGTGCTTGCAATAGTGTAAAACCCTGACACTGACGTTACTCGCTTTGGACACAAGATGTCGCTGCGAACGCTAAACCGCAAGTATGTGGATAAGCGTGGCGCGGTCTCTTTGTTCCATTGCCAAGTATAGGTATCCATTACTGAGACTGGAAGCCGTAACCGCAGAGTCAATTGAATCAAAGGGCTGCAGTTTACCGTTTCAAGTGGTACTCTGATACAATGATTCTCCATCCCGGTTAATGGCGCGTCTTGAAAGGCAACTCGCAATTGGCGTGGGAACTCCGTAACCGCAAGTCAATTGATGCGAGAATCCCATAGCCCAGCATTGCCAGTTCAAGAAGAAGCCATAACTCGGGAAGGAAAAAGGGCCAGCAAGCTGAAATTTGGTGTGCAGCCCAGTGTAACACCCACATATTAAATATATATTTGTAAGATAAGGGAAACAAGTATTTTTGCTGCAGTTTTAAAAAAGGACAGGCAGGATGAGGCTTTTTTTCTACTGTCATTGAAATGCACACGGAGACCAAATGTTTTGACACCTATGAGCTGGGACACTTCCCTATGCAAGCTTCTTAGACCACATGCTGAGGCAATGCCTGTGAGTCTAGGGAAGTATTGCATATGAAAGCCCCAGAGTCAGGATGTGTGAATTAGCCAGGATGGTTGCTAAATAGGAGATCCTGTTAGCCATCTGGGCTAGCTCACACCCAGAGTTTCCCTCCCAGCCTGAGACACGCCAGGTACAAAGGGGAGTACACATATGTTAAGCAGGCCAGGTAGCAATTTCGCTGTGTTAGCAGGAAATCCCTAGAGTGCCCACTCTCCAAACTGTGGGCAAGTTGGGGATTGGGGAATGAGTAAATTCCCATGAGGGGGATTGGGTGGGTATCTTGGAGATAGGCCCTCAGACCCTATATACATGCTGCCCAAGCTATCCCCGTTGTCTTTCGTTTTTCATTCAACAATGTGAGCGGACTTCCATCACATTTCTAACAGCGGATAAGAACAGCAACAACCCTGGAACGCAAAGAGTATTATTACATCGGAAACACGGCCATAACTCTGCGCCAGGACTCCGTTATTGCTGGGGGGTATCTATCAGACCCCAACAGACCAGAAAGAACTTTGCACTATTCACAGAAGGATTGGGCTGGCAATTTGCGACCTTGCAAAAGGACTGCATTTTAACGGACAATATTCTGGTGCTTTGCTCCTTTCTGGACCTTCTATCCTGTTTCTCTATTCAGTAAGTGCTTTTACTAAGTGTATTCTAAGGTTGTCGTGTGTCTGTCTAGTAAGGAAATAAAATGACAATTTATTTTGCTCAACTTGTGTGCTCAATCTCGTACCCCAAAATATAAATGTGTTGATAAGTTCCGTCCATCGTGACAGGTACACGTTGGCACCAATGATAACGTTAGACAAAGATGGTCCTGAAAAAATATTTCCGGGATCTAGGCCACAAGCTTAAGGCAAGGACCTCCAAGGTAGTATTTTCTGAAATACTACCAGTGTCATGCACTAACCAAGTGAGACAGTTGGAGCTTAGGGAGGTTAATGCATGGCTAAGGAAGTACTGTAGGAAGGAGGGTTTTAGAGCACTGGAAGTCCTTTTCCGAGAGGTGCCATCTTTATTGAAGGAATGGATTGCATCTCAACGAAGAGGGATCTTCTGTCCTGGGGGTGGGGGGGTGGAGGAAGAGAGAGCATGTTAAAAGTTGGAGGAGATTGTAAACTAGGGTGGAGGGTGGGAGGGTCAAGAAACAGATAATGAACTAGACAGAATGGATAGGCATGGGGAAATAGCTCGGTGTCATGGAGGTAGAGTGGCAGTTTGGCAAGCAAGGAGGCACCCATATTAAATACAGATAATACTAGTAAACTTCTAAAGACTAAATCCAATAGGCGTAGAAAGACAGGAGCAGATAAGTTAACAGCAGCAAAGGATGGAAAAAAAAAAAAAAAAACTTTCATGCATGCTTGCTTATGCAAGAAGCCCGACAGATAAAACGGGGGAGCTTGAATTGATTACTACGAGAGCAATATGATATCATAGGCATTAATGAAACATGGTGGGATAAACGTTATGACTGGGCAGTTCATTTAGATGGTTATTCCCTTTTTTGGAGGGATCAAGCAAATAGAAGAGGTGGTGGAGTATGTTTATATGTTAAACCGGATTTTAAAGCCATTATAAAGGGATGATGTTTATGAAGGGATCGCTGAAAATGTAGAGACTTTGTAGATAGAAATTAGCAGTGGCGGTAAAAAGTACCAAGAAAAGGTTTGTAGAAAATAAATACTTTTGCAAATGGAGAAGGCATCAAAACTAGGTCATGTTTGCATAATGGGCAATTTTAACTATTCTTCAGACAGACTGGAGCAATGAGATCAGCATTATAACTAAAGGAAACAGGTTATCGGGGGTGCTAAAAGAATTACCTGACCCAAGTTATTGAGGAACCATCAAGGAGAGGGGCAGTACTGGATTTGGTCATATCAAAACAACGTAGAAGTGATAACAAATATTCACGTCCAGAAATATTTAGGAAACAGTAATTATACATTGGTCTCTTTTGAAATAAATCATCAAAAAACACATAATATTGGTTCAACAAACATAAAAATTTAGAAAGGCAGATTTTAATGAACTGAGGACTAATCTAGAAGGATTACATTGGAATGAAGTTTTTGAGAGAACAATGTGGAAGATAAATGGGCAGTCTTTAAAACAGTTAGAAGCGCACACTTATCAGTGTATATACCCGTGGGTAATAAACATAAAAGAAACAAGTCTGACCCAATGTGGCTAAATAAACAGGCAGGGGAGGAAATGAAAAAGAGGCAGGCGTTTAGATTTTTACAAGTCAGACGGGACTGAGGCATCATATCAGAATTATAAGGAACGTAACAAAAGTTACAAAAAGGGCAATCAAATGTGCAAAAGTTGGAACTGAAAAAAAGGATTGCAATAGAAAGTAATTTCAACCGTAAAAAGTACTTTAAATTCTTAATAACAAAGATTAGGACAGAATATAGAACCCTATACAGGATAATATTCAGAAATACCTAATGGATAACAAAATTATTAGTAATAGTCCGCATGGATTTATGAAGGATAGATCTTGCCAAACTAGCCTTATTAGTTTATTTGAGGAGGTAAGTAGGCATTTAGACCAGGGCAATGCAGTTGATGTGGTCTACTTATTTTTTGCAAAGTCTTTTGATACGGTTCCACACGAGGTTAGTCCAGTGTTTGTCAACCAGGGTTCCCAGCAACTCTCGTGTTCCCCAGGCATCTTGTGCTTGCAGACAGCGGGCTTAGCAATAGTGCCCAAAGTCATGCAGTAGCTGCAAAGGCAAATAAGATCTGATCTTGCATTAGACAGGGAATGGATGGAAGGGAAGCACGCATAATTATGACCCACTATAAAGCATTAGTAAGATCACACCTTGAATATAGAGTACAGTTTTGGGCACCACTCCATAAAAAAAAAAAAAAAAAAAGAAGAGACATACAACTAGAGTGCAAGGAAGAGCCACCAAATTAATTGAGAGGATGAAAAATCTGACTTATGAGGAGAGGCTAGCTAAATTTGATTGGTTTATATTAGAAAAGAGGCATCTAATAGGGGATATCATAACTATATACAAATATATTCAGGGACAATACAAGCTTTCAAAAAAACTATTCATCCCACGGGCAGAACAAAGGACTCGGGGCCATCCCTTAAGGTTGGAGGAAAGGAGATTTCACCCACAAAGGAAAGGGTTCTTTACAGTAAGGGCAGTTACAATGTGGAATTCAATACCCATGGAGACTGATGGCAGATACAATAGTTATTTTCAAAAAAAGTTGGACATCTTTTTAGAAAGGAAAGGTATACAGGGATACACCAAATAAATAAAACATAGGAAAGATGTCGATCCAGGGAGAAATCTGATTGCCATTATTGAAATAATGTTTTCCCCCTTATAAGACATCATTGAATGATGTATCACTGGGGTTTTTTGTTTGCCTTCCTCTAGATCAAAATACTGTAAATGTCAATATAGGATAAGTATCTGTCGTTTAAATTTAGCATGGGTTGAACTTGGACATTTGTCGTTTTTCAACCTCATTAACTGTGTAACTGCAGTCGTCAAGGGCCACCAACAGGTCAGGTTTTCAGGATAGCCCTGCTTCAGCACAGGTGGCTCAGTCAAAGACTGCACCACCTGTGCTGAAGCAGGAATATCCTGAAAATCTGACGGTGGCCCTTGAGGACTGGTGTTGACCACCCCTGGGTTACAGTATTCTGGTCCCCATCCACTTACCTGACCGAAGGCGACAACCCCGCTGCTGCCCGATCCCGTCAGCCCGGGTCTGATCTTGTCTCCTCCGCCATCTGTCCAGCTTGCAGACATGGTCCTCTCCTGAAAATAGGCAAACTTTGAACATAAAGAGGTAGATGCAAATCATGGTCAGAGCAATGAGGCATTGCAGGTAGCGGTTAGTATGATAGTACTTTGGGGGACAGTTCTAGTTATAAACTTACAGTATCACTTTCTTTTTAAAGCTGCAGACCAAGCAATATCTTGTTTTAAAATATATATATTTTTTTAATAAATCAGTTCTGTACTATGAGAAAATACTTGTAGCATTTTATTTATTTTTTAAACAACTCTGAATTACATTTTTAATGTATTATAATGTAAAACTTTTGTTTCTATAGCAACCATTTATAAAGTCACATCTCCCTTCTTCTGAAACAGGCTGTGGCACACCCTTTTTGAGTCCTGCCCTCTCTAGCAGTGCATCAATTATATCTAGTGACTGCCTGGTCACATGATCTTCCCCACTTGCATCTTTGGTCCTCTTCTGCTACACTTAGGCCTCGTTCAGGGTGCCGGAGGCAGGAGTTGGAGGGCGGGCGGCAGTCTGCTGGGCGATGTGTGTTCATCCTCCCCAGCAGACTTTTTCAGGAGTTGAGGAGGCGGGGAGGGGGCGGGGCTACAGACGGCAGGTTAGGGATCCAAGTTGCAGTCTTGAAATCATTCTCAAGAATGATTTCATTGGCTGCCGAGGTCCCAGTGACGCTGCTGCAGCAGCTTCAAAAAACGAATTGGTTTATTTATTGAAACTGTAGCCAGCGTCAACTCCGTACTTCGGAGACAGGGCAGCTGCTACCCTGACAACCAGTATTCAATTTGAATACATTGTGTCCCACGGAAGCTCGCACGGCAGCACGCCCTCCCTCCGAAGCCTGCACCCTGAACGAGGCCTTACAGCCATTTAGTGAATCCCCGAGCCGAATCTTCGCCGATCGATCACAGGAGAATGGATCAGCAATTTAGCTAATTACTTATCATTGTGTGGATTATATTGATGCACATAATAAAGGGATTTAAAAAAAAAAAGGCAGCTTGGACTGCTGCTTTAAGGAGTCATTTAAAAACAAATATCTGCCTCTCTTTTTAGAGCATAAGCAATGTATATGCCTTTATAAAATATGAAATCACTGCTGCTAGTTTAGAGATTTAAGACCGGGCACAGTACCACAACATTTTCCAAGGCACATGTACGACTGACTAGAAGTCATGACTGACACCCAAAAAATGCTTTTGATTCAAAACCCCACATTTTCACATACTTGTGTTCCTGGAGCTAGATCGGATGATTATCCTCTCTAGGTGACCTAATCACATCTTTTGGGTTTAAATATCACCTCTATGCTGACGACACACAAATTTACCTTTCAACCCCTGACCTTACACCTGCTATACAGACCAAAGTTTCTGAATGCCTCTCTGGATTCTGGATGCCCTCCTCCGACTGAAACTTACATGGCAAAAACAGAGCTCCTTATACTACCTCCCAAACCTGGCCTACTACATCCTTCCACATTGCCTATTGGAAATACGATCATTCACCCGTAGCCCAAGCACGCTGCCTAGGGGTCACACTTGATTCCTCTCTCTCCATTCTCCTCTCATATTCAAAACGTTTCTAAAACTTGTCGCTTTTTCCTCCGCAATATCACAAAGATACGCCCTTTCCTCTGTTACTCAACTGCCAAAACTCTGACTCGGGCCCTCATTCTCTCACGTCTCGATTACTGCAACCTCCTGCTGTCCGGCCTTCCTACCTCTCACCTGTCTCCCCTACAATCTATCCTAAACACTGCTGCCAGAATCACTCTACTCTTTCCTAAATCTGTCTCAGCGTCTCCCCTGCTGAAATCCCTCTCCTGGCTTCCGATTAAATCGCGTATCTCACACTCAATTCTACTGCTCACTTTTAAAGCTTTACATTCTTCTGCCCCTCATTACATCTCAGCCCTAATTTCTCGCTATGCACCATCACGACTCTTGCGTTCTTCTCAAGGATGTCTTCTTTCTACCCCCTTTGTATCTAAAGCCCTCTCCCGCCTTAAACCTTTCTCACTTTCTGCCCCACACCTCTGGAATGCCCTTCCCCTCAATACCCGACTAGCCCCCTCGCTATCCACCTTTAAGACCCACCTTAAGACACATCTGCTTAAAGAAGCATATGAGTAGCACTGGATAATCATGGACACATGACACAAAGCTTGGCCCCCTGCAGACGCACTTACTAGTATTCCCTCCTACTGTCTCTGTACGTTCTCCCTACCTACCAATTAGATTGTAAGCTCCTCGGAGCAGGGACTCCTTCCTTAATGTTACTTTTACAGTATGTCTGAAGCACTTATTCCCATGATCTGTTATTTATATTTGTTATTTATATGACATGTATTACTACTGTGAAGCGCTATGTACATTTTATGGCGCTATACAAATAAAGACATACATACATACATTATAGGTTTATACCCTAGTGGGCGTGCAGAGTGTGCTAAAATCCCATCTGTATGACCTTGGGCAAGTCTATCTCCCTCAGGCACTCAGAATTAGATTGGGAGCTCTGCAGGGCAGGGGACTGTGATTGAAAAAATGTGATGTACAGCGCAGCAGACACAATCAGATGTATGCATGTCTTTATATAGCGCCATTAATGTACATTGCGCTTCACAGCAGTAATACACGTGACAATCATAAATAACAAATACAAATAACACAACGGGAAAAAAGTGCTTCAGACATAAAAGTAACTTTTAGGAAAAGGAGCCCCAGCTCCGAAGAGCTTACAATCTAATTGGTAGGTAGAAAGTACAGAGACAGTAGGAGGGGGTTTTGGTAAATGCATCGGTATTAGTAGTATTATTATTATTATTATAATACTAGCTGAGAGACCCGGCGTTGCCCGGGATGTAAATGCGTAATAGGTAGTATTATTTATAAATCGTGGAACAATAGGTGACTGTTTGTTGTAAAGGTTGGATAATAATATTTAAAAGAAAGATGGAAGAAAATGTAATACGATGTTGTATAAAAATGGTTTATTGTAACCACACCACAGTACAATGTATATTTTGGTGGCATAAGTGATGTAAAAATCTGAGTCGTGTGTCCTGCTAGGGTGTGAGGCGGCGGGTGGCGCGTGGGTTGTGAGTGCTGTGTGCGAGTGGGGGTCCTGCTAGGGTGTGAGGCGGCGGGTGGTGCGTGGGTTGTGAGTGCTGTCTGTGAGTGGGGGTCCTGCAAGGGTGTGAGGCGGCGGCTGGCGCGTGGGTTGTGAGTGCTGTCTGTGAGTGGGGGTCCTGCTAGGGTGTGAGGCGGTGGGTCGGTGCGTAGGGGCGGGAGCCAGCAGGTGTGTGTGGCGGCAGGTATGTGTCGAGTGTGGCGGGTGTCTGTTGAGTGCGTGCAGCGGCTGTGAGGCGGTGGGTGAAAGGCAGAGGCGGCCGGAGTAAGGGCGGGTGAAAGGCAGAGGCGGGGGTATATATATTTATATATATATATATATATATATTTATATATATTTATATATATATATATATATAATACAGTATATACACTATATAATGTGTGTGTGTGTGTGTGTGTGCTGCATATCTTATTGCCTGCATAAAATATTTTGTGTATTTTTAGTGTTACAAATGCCTTCAGGAACGGAACCTTTCATTTGAGCAGTGTTCCTATGGGAAAACGTGTTTCGCTATCCATCGCCATTTTGAGTAACGCATTGTGTCGGATAACCGAGGACTGCCTGTACTTTTTTTTTATTTTGGGGATTTATCCTTTTATACATTTGGGTTAAATTCCTACACAATAGTCATATAGGATATACAATGTGCCCTTCTTGCACGCCTGAAGGTTTCAGATGTTTGTTCTTATTGCTGTGTGTGTCCGGTTAAAGGTTATGGTGTCTACCACTACAGGATTATGGGAAGATATCCCAGGGGATGGCATCTTTTGTAGGACATTGGTTTGGTTGAGAGGTGGACGACCTTGGGAATGGAGGTTTTCATAAAGCAACCAGGGCTGCCATACCTTTTGGAACTTTGAACATGAGCCCCTAAGGATATCTGTAGGGAATACCATGTTCTCTTTCTAATCTGCATAAGGCTTCGGCCATGTTACTTGCTTGCTGGCGGAAGCGCGCTCCCGCTCAGCACGGAGCCCCTACAGCCACAATTAGAGCGGCTTTAGTAGGGGCTCACCTGCGCTTCCGCGCGCTTGCGGAAGCGCAGGTCTCAGGGGAATTTAAAATTCCCCCGCTTGCCGGCGAGATAGGCCGGTCACGTGAGCGGTTCGCCCAATGAGGGCGAACCAGCTCCGTGACGTCACTGGCCCGCCCCCGGCCAGTGACGCGCCCACCCCCGGCCCGCCCCCTGAAGGCCCGCTGACGGCGCGTGCGGTAAGCAACCGCAAGACCAGGGAAAGCACCCGCTTTCCCTGAGCCTCAGCGCGCCTCAGTGAGCAAGCAGGGAGCATGGACTCAGCCTAAGAGATGACAGATTTGGACTCATCCATAAGGGCGACTAAGGAGCAATGCGCTACCATGTGGGTGATCAAATTGTTCTGAAGTCTTGCAATGTCCTCCAAAGCCCCACAAAAACTTTTGTAAACAATAACTATCTAATTGGCTTCCATAAACCAATCCAACTTTACTAAAAGCAAACATTTGGTTTCTTTCGTTTCCCTGGGGGAGTGCTGCGCCTTGTACTCTGCGGGTGCAGAGCTACGCTGGTCTGGGGCTGCAGTAACCTCTCTGACATAGGGCTCTTTGCGATGGTCCCTTTTTTGTGGTTGTTCTCAGTCTTCATAGTTGGTGATCAGAGTTGCTAATGCTACGAAAGGCGACGGGTGCAATTTAAAAGTGTGCAGTCAGATCCAGGAATTGGGGGGATGCTAATTAGTAGATTACACTGAACTGCAAGCATGCCCTAATTAAAATGTGCCACGAAGACACGCTTTTCTGAAGACTCTTTGCGCGGGGGGGCAAATGGAGTAATAGGAGATTCTCTATCTGCCCCCTTGCTCCATGTAAAAGAGAGAAACCAGTGTGACTTTTGCCCATTTTTTAACAGTGGTTTCCCTTGAACGTTGTACATAAATATCATGACTGTGAGGGAGGCTGGCAATGTATTGGGAATCTGTGCATTTAGTGTAGAAGCCATGCAGAACACATTAGGCATCAATGGGTGAACCAGCCTGTTCAGAATTATAGAAACAGATGAGCAATTAGTGGTTATTTTGTGTCAATGTTTTTGGATCCCAATGTTCGATCAGTACATGGGACTGATCTCCATTTTGCTATAAACTGCGTTAAGTGTGCACAATCCGGTCCTTAAATAAGGAATTAAAGAGCCAGCAACCCACACATGGGGGCAGCTCTTGGTCTCATTTTCGTCACATCAATATTGTCAGTTTTATAGTAAATGTGCAGGATAAAATGTCCGTGTACCCCTCCCCCTTTTTTCTTGCACTCCTTTTTTTTAATTTATTTTTTCTTCACTCTCACACATCAGGTCCAAGACTTTCCCCTCTCTCTGCCTTGCCTCCACAGAGCTAAAGGCTAATGAAAAGGTCTCTGTTGCCCAAGGCTGCGATTATCGTAGGCGCCATGGCGCGTGCAATTTCGCGCGCTGCGAGAACGAAGTGCAGCAGCTGATACGGGCCGGCCATAGTGGTCGTGATGCAGAGCGACCATGCGGCAGATTTTTCAAAGGACAAATTGTTATTTTTTTTTTCCGCGCGGCGTCACGGGAGCGGTTCAGCCGGTGAGGCTGAACCAGGCTGGTGACGCGTCCGCCACGCCTCCCCAATCGCCTTCGGCTCAGTTCACCCATCGCTCGGGCGCGCCTGTTGCCATGCACTCCGTTGTGCGCGCGCCTCCTATAATCTTGGCCCTGATCAGAGCCCAGGAAGAAATGCCTTCATTACCTCAAGCCTCCTAGGATGCTAAGCAAGTGGGAGCGCTGGATGGAGCTGCTTCTAAGCCTAGGAACATTACAGCCCAAACGAAGCACTTAATATGTGTGGTGTGTGATCAGGGCCTGGCAGATAAATATTGTTTGAGGAAATGTATGAATGGTATAAATCTGTAAAGGAGACTGAACCCTCTTTGATATATAAAGATGTTGAATTAGGATTTGCAGAAGATTAAGATTTTTTTTATTTTTTTTAAATAACATAGAAGTCATCAGAAGAAGCTGGTGAATTAAGAGGAGCGACTTGCTGTTTCACCTTCTGATATAGACAAGCTATGAGGTCTGTTATGGAAATAGGTTCAAAAGCTGTTTAAAAGAAACAAGATTGTGTGTTTTCTGCTAGACACACACACACACAAACCAGATTCTTTCCAGATCTTGAGGCGGTCAAAGGGATTATTGAAAAGGAAGGGAGTGTTCCTGATATAAAAAGAGATATCTTTGTCTGAAGGATGTCATCGATTCTCTACTTTTCAGTTGGAGTAGGGGCGCTAAACTCCAGTCCTCAAGCCCCCCCAACAGGTCCGGTTTTCAGGATATCCCAGCTTCAGCACAGGTGGCTCAATCAGAGGTT
>CM071571.1:18253569-18284083 GCA_036426205.1 Ascaphus truei
GGGGGGGGGGGGGGGGGGGCGCGGGCAGTTGCAGAGGCCCCGCGCTCTTCCCCCAGGCATTTAAATAAAATGCTGGGGCATCGTGTGAGGCCCCTGCAACTGTTTACTTACCGGGATTCAGCCGTCTGTGTTGCGTCGCCATGGTAACGCCGCGGCACCATGTGACCTTACGCCACATGCCCACGCAGCGTCATCTGACGCGGATGAAGGTAGGCGGGAGAGGGGGGGCGCGAGAGCCGGGGGCAGAGAGACGGGGGCGCAGCACAAAAAGTTTACGCTCCCCTGAGTTAGAGGATGAGTCGGCTTGGGAACTTGCACCTAAAGTGGGTGCTCCTGTGGCAAGGATTTCTAAAAAGACAACTATTCCTTTCGGAGGACGGTTCTTCTTTCAGGAATTGTACGGGGAAAAAGGTGAGTGTTTTAAAAAAACATTTTGTTTCACCTTGCAGGATTAGGACAGAGTGTCATGGAACAAGAACCACATCTGTTTCACTCCCCCCACCCCTTTCTTTTGCAGCTTCTGCTTGCTCCGTTCCAGCTGCATGTATTTTGCTCTGTACACACACAGTGCCTGTGTGTTAGACAGACTGTTGCGATCCCTGTCTCTGCATTATGCCAGTGAGTTGCTACAGCAACCTCAGCCTTTCTATCAGAATGGGCTAGTTGTCTGCCTTCTCCTCATCTGCCTTGCTGACAGCCTGGGGACAGACCATCTTGCTACCCAGAATACACTGGCACTTCCTTTTCCACCTTCAACACTGGCTGAGTGAGTACCTTCTGTAATTGCTCTACTGGCAGGGCCTCGTCCTTTTCATCTGCCCTCACTACAAAGCACCCACAGAGAGACATTATTCCATCACAAACTTCTCATCCACAAGTGCCTGTCTTTATTGCTGCTTTCCTAACTAAAGTGAAGAAATATACAGACTTGTTGTGTTTTGGAAAGACGGCTGAGTTGAACTAGCTGGTTCATTTTACCTCCAGACTGACCCTGGATCCAGAACAGTGAAAAGGAAGACCGTTGTCTTGGAGATATAAAACAGGGCTGCTACTCTAGACTTTATGCTATCACCAGAGCAGTCTCGACACAGCCTGGCAGCATCCTTACAAACAGCAAGCAGCTTACACTGCACACAGCCTGCAGCTCACACAAAGGCAGCAGCACTGCAGTCAGACTGCAACACACACAGAACTTTGATTGCTCTTTTCTGTCTTTGAGCCCACTCTCTGCACAGCTCCAAAGTGAAGAGCTACCATCTCACCTACCCCTGCGCACGTCCTCACGGCTAGCGCCACCAAGGGCCACGCCACCGGACACCTGTGAGTACAGCTACCCCTACGCTGAACGCTACAGGACACCGCTCGGCATCATCTGAGACAGTCGCCCATCGCTGACACAGGTAACAGACCGCACGCCACACGCACTGACTAAAGGCTACACACACCTACAGCATGGCAGAACTCAGATCCTCACCAGATATCACGCAGGATAGTGACCACTCAGACACAGAGACCGCGCGCCAACTGCCAACAGGTGCAGGCAGACACAGGCCTAAACGACAACACTGACACAAAAGGCCAGCGAAAAATATGAAATGAAGCAGTGAAGGCTGATATGTAGTAATAAAAGAAGCTTTATTTGCACAAGGTGCAAGCGGATCCTCTGACGCGTTTCAGCCTGTCAGGCCTTTGTCAAAGAGAGAGACTCTTTGACAAAGGCCTGAACAGGCTGAACGCGTGAGAGGATCCGCTTGCACCTTGTGCAAATAAAGCTTCTTTTATTACTACACATCAGCCTTCACTGCTTCATTTCGGCTGTGCGGCGTTTTCTCCCCCCTCGAGAGGATATTCATAGCGTTGCTCATCACCGCTTGCACGCCGAGTCGCTGCTGGTATGCTGGTTCTCCCGTGACTTCACCCGGAAGTCTCGTTGCTGCCGCCGGTCAGGTGACCACCCACCGCTAGCAAGCGGATGCAGGGTTGGCGGTGAAGACAACATTTCGTGAGGCCGAGGCACCGCTTCTTCACTTCAGGAGGGATCTATCAGCAGGAGAATTCACATCGCTGGAGGACCTGACAGGCATGGTTCACACAACCCCAATATTTATCACGTGAGTCTTTTTATCTCAACCTTATGGTGCTCGTTGTGAGACGGTTGTTGGAAAAGACATTATACTATACTTGCCTTACTGGGGTTGTCCATAGCCTAGGTCTCAAGATCAGACTTTATTACTTTATTCCACCTATCAGCAGGACTGTGTTTATTTCTGAGCGCCTGGTGGGTTAATCAACCAGATTCACCCGTTTGTATACACAGCGAAAAATATGAGAATGACATTGAAGCGCACTGAGCTAAATTAGAGTTGGCCTGGGAAACAACCACACTGGGAATACGCAATGTTACTAGTGTAGGCAACTATGCGCAACAGCTTGAGCAGGCAATAACGCAATTAAGGACCGATCACTCGTGTTATCAAGAGCTGTCAGAGGCATACATCACTTACCTGACCAGGGCCAACACCAGCGAAAGCCTGCAAGAAAGAGACTTACAGAGTAACATTGACCTAACGCGTGACAGCTGTGTGCGATCCACCATCACGGAGGCCGAGAGTAGGAGAAAAGACCTTTTGCTGGAAACAGCATCACAGTGCTCCAGTGCATCCAGGCACTCATAAAGGTCAGCAAGATCAGCGCAATCTCACGTGTCTAGCGCAAACGCCACCAAGGCACGAGCCATCACAGAGACCTCACGTGCCAGGGCCGCATCCACTCAGAAAGAGGCAGCCATGAAACTAGAAAGGGCCCGCTTAGAAGAGGAGGAGCAGGCAGCCACTGCCAGCGCTGCACGGAAAAAGACAGAGGTGGACGTTAACCTAGAGGCCCTAAATCAAGAAAGGGAAGCTGCTGCCGCCATAGCCCAAGCCGAAGTCTTAGGCCTTGGACAAAGTAAGCGCTTAGGTGCTGCCGCTCGCTCTCGCTTGCTGCCGCTCGCTCTACCGGGAGCTTTTTGCTGTCCTTGCAGAGGAGACAGCAAGCGCTTGGGAGGCGGGTATCACTGTGTGTGTGTCACTTTGAAGTGGTCTGTGTGTTTGTGTGTCACTGGGGAACCTGTGTGTGTGTGTGTGTGTGTGTGTGTGTGTATATTATATAATATTTTAAAAATTAAAAAAAAGACGTGAGAATAAATTATTTATTAACATTGTGCAACTTTGATAAAAATATTCGCGCACACACATCACACACCACACAGACACATACAGCCTGGTACACACACACATACACACACACACACACACACACATGCACACATGCACACACGCACACACACGCACACTGGTACACACACACACACACACACAAACACAAACACACACATACATGCACACACACACACACACACACATACATGCACACATACACACACACACACATACATGCACATGCACATGCACACACACATACATACATACATACGCGCACACACACACATACATGCACACACACACATACATGCACAGACACACGGGGCAGAAGGGGGCACATCACCCCCCCCCCCCCCCGGCAGCGCAAGCCCCCTCCATCTCCCGCAGGCTGACAGCACCACACATCAACACGCACACGCACATCAACACACACACACACACACACACACTCTCACTCACTCACTCCGCTGGCGCCAGACAATAAGTACCACATTCACATTTCCCTGCTCTCCTTCCATTGGTTCCTGAGGCGTCACGTGAGCGGAGTCAGCGCGTGAATTTAAAATTTCACTGTCGGCTCTGTTCAAGCGCGCCTCAGCAAGCAAGGGAAAGCATGCGCGAGCCCCTACTAAAGCCGCTTTAATTGCGGCTGTAGGGGCTCAGTGGCAAGCAGCAGCAAGCGAGAGCAAGCGAGAGCAAGCAAGCAGTAACCATGCCCTGGGCCTTAGAAGCAGCCGTGAGACAGGACGGCGGGGAGCAACCCGTACAGACGGATAGCCTCAGAGGGTCCAGCCCAACGCACTGAAGACTACGTAAGGAGCCTCTTCAGTGTAAACACCAGCGCACCATCTCAACACGGAGGGAGTGACTCTACAGACACCGAAGACTTGCTAGGTTCAAGAGGAGAAGACGTTGCTCCTTCAATGGTACATGCTGCCTGGGATAGCCACAGCCGCAACAGTGATCCACACGCCAGCGCGCACATGGATGCACCACAACAGGCTCGCAATTCAGGTACACCCACACGGGAGAACACAGCCCCTCACACTGACCAGCAGTCATCACGCGTCCACGCCAAAGACGAGGCGACCGCACGGACCCTCCCAGCAACTATCTCAGAACATGACCAATACGCTGATGCCTCAGGCCTGACAGACATAGCCAAGTACATGATCCGGCGTGACCTGGTGCAAACAGGACTCACCAACTTTGACGACCGTCCTGAGAACTACCGAGCGTGGAAGTTCATGTTCAAGGACGCAATCAACAACCTGGGCTTCTCAGCAAGGGAAGAGCTCAACCTGCTATCCAAATGGTTGGGAAACGAATCCAGGGAGCACGTGACGAGACTTCGGACAGCAAACGCGAACCACCCCCAAGTAGGTCTTGACCTAGTATGGGAAAGGCTAGAAGAGTGCTACGGTAGCCCCGAAGCAGTCGAGGATTCGCTCTTCAAAAGAGTCGACAGCTTCCCCAAGATCACAGCTAAAGACTACTCGAAGTTACGAGAGCTCGGGGACCTGCTGCAAGAGCTGGAGTTTGCAAGGAAAGACCATTCCTTAACAGGTCTCAACGTCTTGGACTCAGCGCGTGGAGTGAGACCCATCTTGGAGAAGCTACCCTACAACCTCCAAGAAAGATGGATTTCGCAAGGCTCCAAATACAAAAGGGAGAAGCAAGTCGCCTTCCCCCTATTCTCATTCTTCTTGAGTTTCATCCGCGAAGCGGCAAGGACAAGGAACGATCCCAGTTTCATCTTGGGTGCGCAAACCACACACAGTGCATGCAGCCTGAGGAATGAGACCAGTGGCGAGATACGGTAACACCCAAACACCCATCTCGGTCCACAGGACGGATGTGCCTCCCATGACCCAAACTACTCCCGATCAGTCGGTCGCCGGAGACGAGGAACCGAGGGACCCAAACAGGGAATGTCCCATACACAAGAAGCCACACCCACTTAACAAGTGCTTTGGGTTCAGGATGAAGTCCCTAGAGGAACGCAAGAGGTTACTTGGAGAATTCAGAGTTTGCTTCAGGTGCTGCGGTTCCACGACTCACCTAGCCAGAGATTGTAAAGAAGAGATCAAATGTGCAGTGTGCAAAAGTGACAAGCACGTAACATCTTTACATCCAGAGGCGCTGACACTCCACCAACTCAACAACCCATCCTCCGTAGCGGAGCATGGCTGGGAGGAAGGAGAAGGAGAGCCAACATCTGTCACGTCTCAGCGCACCGAGGTTTGCGGAAAAGGAAATGACAAAATGTCCTGTTCCAAAATATGCCTTGTCGCAGTGCACCCCCAGGGACAACCTGAGAAGGCTATTCGGATGTATGCAATCCTCGACGATCAAAGCAACAGATCATTGGCGAAGACGGAGTTCTTCCACTTATTCAACTCACAAGACAATGCCTCACCCTACACCCTCAGAACCTGTGCAGGGTCAACTGAGACAACAGGGAGAAGAGCAAGCGGTTACGTCATATGTTCAGTGGATAAGAGTGAAGATGGCTCTCCCCACACATC
The DNA here is from genome assembly GCA_036426205.1 of Ascaphus truei. Classification (NCBI taxonomy): domain Eukaryota; kingdom Metazoa; phylum Chordata; class Amphibia; order Anura; family Ascaphidae; genus Ascaphus; species Ascaphus truei. Next base: position 18,259,301 of record CM071571.1, read on the forward strand.
GAGTGCAACCACATGGCCACAAACAGGGATGAGATTCCCACACCAGACGTGGCACGCCATCACCCGCACCTCAGAGGAATAGCCAACTACATCCCACTGGTAGAACAAGGCGCCAAGATCTTGCTGCTGCTCGGTAGGGACATCTTGAGGGTACATAAAGTCCGTAAACAGCGTAACGGACCCCACAACGCACCATACGCCCAAAGACTTGACCTAGGATGGGTGATAGTGGGCAACACGTGCACTGACAAAGAGCACGGACAAGACTATGTTGACGCCCGCAGAACGGTGATAACAGAATGTGGAGACACATCCCTCTCTGAACCATCTCTTGGCTATCTCCAAGCGACAGGAGGGCCAAGTGAAGAGAAGAGACAAGGTCATACCCCTGAGATCAACAAGAACATCCACACATCAGGGGGATGTGACAATGGCCTAGGATGCTTAGTCGTTAAGACAACCAAGGATAACCAGTCGACTCCACCGAAGGAAGAAAGTAACCTCCCGAAGGTGACCGACAAAAGGATCTCCCAAAAGGAAAGAAACAATCAGATAGTCCTCCTGAGAGCAATGACACAGCTGAGACGTAAAGCCATTCCTCTCCACAGAATGTCAAGCGACAAAGCCGCCAGCTGCCACGGCTGGAATAGCCGCAAAGGATTGTACCCTGCAGGTGAAACCACAGGGATAAAAAGACTATTCTTTCACACACATAAGAGGAGACAGTCGCAGAGACATTTCCCAAAAGGATTTTCAAGGACAAAAGAGACTGTTGACTGCCCTCAGGAGGTTGTTCTCTCCCTGGACATGACGAAAAACAAAGCGACACAAAGGCGTATCACCAAAATACGTGGAGACGTCCTGTTGCAAGAGGAATGCACCAATGACTTAGGGTGCACAGCGTTCCAGACCACAAGGGACGACGACAAGCAAACACCATCGATGGGAGATAGAGGATTCCTGATGTTAACGGTCAAGGAGCTCGTCAAAGACGGACCAGGCAGTTGGGTGAACCCGCTACCATTCCGTTCACCAAGAAGGCGCCTCCCAAACAATGGAGAACATGCCATCTCTAGGTTCACTTCGCACCTCTGCGACCTACAAAGGGAACCGGAGACCAAGAACAACTTTGGCCTTCATCCAGAAGATATTCCTTACCGGCCACGCAAAGCCAGCACCTCTAATAAAGAAAGGTGAAGAATACTGGTACCTCCAATCATCTGGGGTCTACCACCCTCAGGAACCCGATCAAATCCGTGTAGTACTCAGCTCCAGGGAGTCTCCCCGAACGACGCCCTATTTACTGGACTGGATACGACAACTAGTCTTCCAGGAGTGTCGATAAGCTTCCGCAAGGAGCCAAAAGCCATCTCCTTCTGCCAAACGCCAGGTGTCAGATTGACAAGTTGCCACAACTGGCATACCTACAAGGGGATGCACTCTGTAGGTAAAACCACAGAGACAAAATGACCGTTCTTCCATAAGTTCAAAAGGAAACAGTGCCAGAGACTTTCACCAAGAGAGACACTGTAGTGCGCCCAGCTAACCTGGAGCGGTGCATCCACTTTGCATCCTTTGCCCAAGAACCTTGGCCAAGGGACTTTGAAGCCAGTGATGCCAGCCGGTATCACATCGCTATGTGAACATGGACTTTTGCATTGTTATATTATGTTTGCATTGCACATATGTTCCACATACTTCATTATAGTGGTATCTCCAGATACCAGACGGGGAGTGTCATGGAACAAGAACCACATCTCTGTTTCACCCCCCCCCCTTTCCTTTGCAGCTTCTGCTTGTCACGTTTTCATTCCAGCTGCATGTATTTTGCTCTGTACACACACAGTGCCTGTGTGTTAGACACAGTGTTGCGATCCCTGTCTCTGCATTAGGCCAGTGAGTTGCTACAGCAACCTCAGCCTTTCTATCAGAATGGGCTAGTCTGCCTTCTCCCTCTCTGCCTTGCTGACAGATGGTCTGTCCCCAGGCTATCTTGCTACCCAGAATACACTGGCACTTCCTTTTCCACCTTCAACACTGGCTGAGTGAGTACCTTCTGTAATTGCTCTACTGGCAGGGCCTCATCCTTTTCACCTGCCCTCACTACAAAGCACCCACAGAGAGACATTATTCCATCACAAACATCTCATCCACAAGTGCCTGTCTTTATTGCTGCTTTCCCTAAATAAAGTGAAGAAAATATACAGGACTTGTTGTGTTTTGGAAAGAGGGCTGAGTTGAAGCTAGCTGGGTTCATTCATACCTCCAGACATGACCCTGGATCCAGAATACAGAGGCATGCGATTTTTAAACGGCTTGCATCTCCAAAGCTCTTAGGGCATGGATGTTATATTTGGAAAATAATCTTATGATGGATGTATCAAGAAATCGGATTCATGAACATTTTCCGTTATTTAAGATGACTATAGATTTGTGATACCTCTGTATGACATTATCAAGCTGCTAGCAAGGTCTTCAGCAAATACAGTTGTGGTCAAAAGAGCCTTGTGGTTTAAATCGTGGATCACAGGCGCAGCATCAAAGATTGGTACTTTTTGACTGAATTTTTTATTTTGTAATGAGCTAGAAAGCATTATTGAGAACTCAACAGACGGCAGAAGTAAATCATTGACTCGAGTATAGACCCTCATTCCGGACTTACCTATCTGGTCCTCGATTTTCTAAAGGGGTAAGAGAATCGTGATCAAGTTCTTCAAGGGACAGAAGAGGTTCTTTCTGCCCAACATTCAGAAATAACGAATTCTGACACCAGAATAATAGACCATTTAGTAGGAAGAACTGGACGTCCTGGAACAGAAGACAGAGTCCTTGGATTTGCACATAAAGTTATCACCAGAAACCCAGGTTAGGTTGTCGAGGTTCTCCCTGTGTGGAATTGTGGAAGAAACAAAGCCCCACTCATACTTGTAACAGTCTGTCAAAGACTGATGTTTGTTAATTGTGTTGCCATCATAAGAGTACATATAATAAACAGACCTCAGTCTGAATAACATAAGCACTACATTTTTATTCTTAACACATCTATCTTCTACCAATGGGAAAGAGGTGTGCATGCATACATTCTCAGTGTCGGTGTGTTACAACACTGGACGTCACTTTGCAATTTCGGCAGCTACACAGTTACTTGCTACAAAATTGGCATATGTTCTTGCAAAGGAGACATACTAGAAAGATAGACAAGACATGTTTACACCATTCAAGGCCGAAATCTGACTAGGACAAAACATTTGGATAGTAGAGCATAATCACTTTCCTGCATACACATCCCTTAAATACCTGCTTGCTACCCACAATACATTTCTTCAGCAAGACCAGTTCTTACCCATAACCCACTGCTATAGCAAGCCCTGGTATTTTTTCCCCCCCCCCCCCCCCCCCCAACATAAATCTAAGTGTAGGTATTCCCGTTGCCTCCCCACCATGGAAAATCCTGACTACAAGATGCCAGCAAGCGAGGGCGAGGGGCGCATTTCGGTACCAGCATGGCGCAAGGCAGCTGGTCAGAAACCGGGAGCCTGTTCTCCAATATGATAGAAATTAAAGCCGAAGTGGATTTGAGAATCCAATCTGACAATGCTACGGTTTGCAGCTTGTATAAACAAACAGGGAGGCACGAGAAGCCGATCTCTTTTATGCACCACGCTTTAAAAATTCCCAAACGGGCAGGAAAGAAAGGGAGATGTATTTCAGCAATCCACATTCCAAGAGCTGTAAATTATCAAGCAGACTTTCTAAGCAGCCACAAGATTTATCACGCAGGACGGGAAATAAATCCTCTAATTTTCCAAGAAATAGTATAGATCTGGGGCAGCCCTGCATAGACCTCAAAAGGAAAGGAAACGTTTAAAGGGAACTTACACGGGGTGCTGTTACCTTAGCGCGCACACCTTTTTATTGCATATATTTGTACCCCAATATAGACCTGATGGCTACCAGAAAGAATCGGAAAGCAGCATTTTGTTTTTTTTTTTTGCTTTACATTTCAAGAGGATAAATAATTTAATCTGTAGGCCATGACGCTGCTGTGGAAATCTGTTGGCTTACATCTCTCCTTTTCCATTGTTTCCGATGCTATTAAAGTTGAGGAAAAGCAACTCCATCTTGATTGCAATCATTCCTTTCTGGACACGTTGGGCCTGGTTCTTCGAAGCTTGGCATATGTCCGTATGGGCTACTTGGCATTTGCCAACCATTCTGAATTTGGTATCCGATAGGCAAATTCTGTATCCAGATGTGCAGAGGTTGAGATTGACAGCTTGGTTGCTAAAAGGGTGAATTTTAGAGGACCAGAGGTTTTATCATCCAGAATGATAGCTATTTTACAAGCCGCCGAGGGCTTCTACCAAGCGCGCTTATGCCAGGGCTTGGAAGTGTTCTGTGCTCTGGTGCAAGGAGAAAGTATTTCATCCTATGTGCCCCTCTGTTCCCTATATCTTACAGTTTCTGCAACAAGGTCTTCAAATTCGCTGAATGTGACCACCATAACAGCAGTCGGAGATCAACCGTTAGTCAGATATCTGAATACTATTTTTTAATTTTTTTTTATTAAAAGCTTTGCAGAAAATTAGACTAAGAATTTTGGTTCCTGTACCAAGTTGGGACTCACCCGTTTGGCTCTTTCAATGTTCTCTAGTGCTCCATTTGAACCTCTACAAGACGTCTCTGAGGCTATGAACACTTGCTATTAACCGTCGTGCTAGTGGCAGTCACATCAGCCAGAAGAATTGTCGATTTACAGGCTCTTCCTACAAGGGAACCATATCTTGTATTTCATGATGAGAAGGTAGTGCTAAGGCAACACCCCCAGATTTTTTTTTCTCCGACATTCAAAACAATCTTTCATTTAAATCAAGAAATAGTTCTGCCGTCTTTGTCCTAATCCATCTAATGCAAAAGAAGATAAACGTAATATGTTGGATCTTGTTTGTTGTCTGAAAAGATATCGAGAGAACTGATGGTTTTAGAAAAATGAAAAAAAAAGAAATCTTATGGATGGGTGTTGGCAAGATGGTTAAGATTGGCGAGTACAGAAGCCTTAGATTAACAGAAAATGTCTTCCGAAGGGATTAGGCCACATTCTACTAGAGCTGTGGCGGCTTCCTGGGCAGAAAGAGGTGAAGCTTCGGTGGCAGAGTTTTGCAGAGCAGCCACCTGGACCTCAGTGAACACTTTGATAAAGCACTATAGCCTTAATGTGACCACATCGGATGTTACCTTTGGGAGAAAGTTGTTGCACACCATTGTAAACACTTGGACCATCCCAAGTACTGTAGTATGGCTGTGGTACATCCCACAGGGAAGCCACAGCGTGAGGGGACAGGAAATTGTTACAACTATTTCTTTTTCTTCGAGTTCTTTTCACGGCAGTGCTCGGGACTTCACTCCCTAAATACGTTTATGCCGCAATTTGTTGGCGCTTTGTGGAGTTTTTTTCTCTCTCGCTTTTTGTTTTGACTTGGGATCAACTCTGGAGAGTGAAGGGGAAGTAGGTACTATTGTACAGTACCTACCAGTTGAAGTGTGTTTCCTGTCCCACAGGGGAGGAGCTAAATCCCACAGGAAGTGCACTGCTGTAAAAAGGACTCTAAGGAAAAGATAGGGGGAAGAATTTTGAGTATACCTTTGCGTGCATGTATACAAAGAACTACCACTCTCTCTTTCCATGGCTTCTGAAAACCCCTTCTTTCCCTTCTTCACTCTGTCTGCACCCCTTCGTTCCCTTCTTTCTTCTCTTTACACCCCTCCTTTTCGGCACCCACCCTTGGCCTCTCTCTGCACCCCATCCATGGCCTCCTTCCGTCACTCTGCACCCCTGCTTGTTTCGTAATGTGCAGCGAGCCGGGGGGGAGGAGGAGAGAGGAAGGTTGGAAAACAGTTTTTTAATTTCCTTTACTTCTGGCTTAGCGGCAGCAATTTCAAGGATCACAGCACCTTCATATCTATTTAAATTGCCAAGTCTTCGAGTCCTTTGTGATTTTTATTTTCCTAACGTGTTCGCACGTTGGTAGCTGAGCAGGAATGTATTACCTTTGACCATGATCTTGGTGTTTGATGGAACAACCATGAAACAAGTGAGATTAAATCACATGTTCTTGGAATCGCCGCCCCCCTTCTTTCCCTTTGCATGTAAATATACACGAGGAATGTCCCAATAACTAAGAGGTTGTCACTGGTCCTTTTAATGTTTTATCATCTCCTCCCTGCTCATTAACTGAAGCTTTTGAAGCCATATGAAATGTTTAAAAAAAAAAAACGAATGACCTGATCTTAGTGTGCCGATCTCAAGCTTTTCTGCCAGGGAGGTCCGTGTCACATGGTTTTACATGTTCTAGATCTGTGGTTTCCAAACTTTTTATGACTATAGAACCCCTAAAAATGTATTGTGACATTACAGAACCGAAAAACAAATGGAGACCATATGCTCAACCTTAATACTCCAAATTTGAAATGTATAAGGGGTGCATGGGGAATATATAGCGACAACACCAAATGGTCAAGAAGATCATACCCCCCCCCCAGATGCTTGCACTCTACCTTAAATAATGGTAGCTACTACCATTATTTAAGGTAGAGTGCAAGCATCTGGGGTTTCTTTTTATGGTCTTCTTGACCATTTGGTGTTGACATTACAGAACCCCAAGGTAAATAAAAAAATACTAATACTGTGATATTATAAATATGTGTATATGTGTGTATATATATATGTATATGACGTTATCTATGATAAGGTCTTTAACTATTATTAGACCGTGTGTTATCCACCATTGGTAATTGTGTGGTTTCCATCGTGGCCGAAACATGGGAATATTAAATAATGGCGGCATGGTGGAGTTGAGGGTCATCAAGCCGCGTTTTAAACTTATTGTATTCCACACCTGCAGGGAGTGCCTGATTGTAGGGAGTAGTGAGTTACCTGATTCTCTGAGCTTTGGGTATGCAAAAGAAAAGATGTCAATGGTATTGATTTAGAGCACACATTTTCTATTTCGACCCATCTTTATTGAGGTGAGTGCAATATGCCATAGTGCCAATTGCCCGGGCCGATTGCCTGTAAGATTTGATGTGGTACTGCTAGGCCTCCCTCTTGCTTTGGTTTTATTAGGGTGTTGAGATTAATACAGTTTTTTATTACTCCGTATGAATTTGGTGATACTTCTCTGTAAATCAATAATATCTTTATTCTTACGTGTGATCAGGAGAGGCTTCTTGTCCTTTTTAACATGAACCCCTATAAGCTGCTGCCTGCCGTGTAACACTGCTGCTTCAGCGCCGCCTGCGTTACAGGAGTTATAATATACATCATTCTATAAATGTCATGTGTAGGATTCATTAACTGCTCATTAAATTAAACCGTGTGGCAAAAATAAAATGATTTTAGTTTTTGACAAGTAAAATATCTGCCATTATCAAGCTTCTCCGAGAAACTTCTGGGTCACCCCAAGGTTCCATGGAACACGTTTAACGACACGGGTTTTAGATGTATATATTTCTTAATGCGTTGCAGATCCCTGACAGAGAAGGCTTCAAATATGTGTTCACTCTAAGAAGCAGGGTGCAACATATTTATGTACAATACGGGCCCCCTGAAAAGCTTTCTATCTAATATTGGTGCCCAAATCAATGGCATATAAAGGAAATTGTTCATAATCCACTCTTTCTTTCATTTGACCCAGCAATTGCAGCAATATACTCCTGGGATAGAAAGGCGGGGCCAATTACAAACCAATGGCCGTTTGTATGTGTCGAAGCACTCCCCATCCCACAATTATTTAGCCTTCTGAACCAGGCGATCCCTGGCGCTGAGTCGTGGCACTCCATGCTACAGGGACCTGCCGATGTGCAAAGATATTTATTACTTTGACAGTGCGTGAAAGGAGAAGCAAAGATGTCTGCAGGGTCACCTAGTATCCGCTCAAGATAACCCCCCCCCCCCCCCCCGAATTTGAACGCGGGTGACTTTGAACGCGGGTGACTTTGAACGCGGGTGACTTTGAACGCGGGTGACTTTGAACGCGGGTGACTTTGAACGCGGGTGACTTTGAGCGCGGGTGAATTTGAGCGCGGGTGTCTCTGCAGCTTAACCGCGTTAATTCTGCTCAGTAGATGCCCTGGTTCCCAAGATACTTGCTGGTTCCTCATCTTCAGGGGAAACAAAATGGAAGCTTAAATGTCCTGGTTCACGCGGGCAAATAGGAAGCCGCAATGTCAGTTAGGGATTTAAACAACCAGAAGATACTGGTGGCATCTTCCTCTGTATATACCATGGGAAGCAGGGGGTCCCTGGACCTGACATAAATGTGGTCCAGCGTCGGGGATCCCCTGCTTCCCATCTATGTAAAACAAAAAAATTATTTAATTTGGGGTGCGCCTTTTAATAGTTTGGTGTTTTGGGTTAAAGGTCAAATACCTGTTATAAAAAATATCTATACATTAATAAAAAATATCTATACATTAATAAAAAATATCTATACATTAATCAAAAATATCTATACATTAATAAACAATATCTATATATATATTAATAAAAAATATCTATATATTAATAAAAAAATATCTATACATTAATAAAAAATATCTATATATTAATGTCCCTATCTTCATTATGCAAATGGAACCAGGCTCTAAATCAGGTGAGCACTTGTTAATCAACTGTTTACTCAGCCGGTAGCTCACCCTGTGAGAGCCAATACAGACGAGGAGAGGGGGTCTGCCTGTGCAAACTCATGTCGAGCACATGGAGATATCAGACCGAAGCAGGTCAAGTCTCCGATTCTCAAATGTACAATCTAAAATAATTTCAAATGCTTCTTGGCGTTTTCGTGTAAAAAAAATTAAAAATAAACAGTGGTCCGTTTATCCTGACTAAACCCCTTAAACGTGTCGGTGCCACGGGGCGGCTTGTGGTCCCAGGAAAGGCTGCACCTTGAAAGGCTCATTCCTGCATTTAGAAATAACCTTGCTTGGAAGTGTGTGTGTTTTGCTGCTCCCCTGTGTGTGTGTGTGTGTGTGTGTGTATATGGAGTTACTGTTTTGGGAGGGTGCGGTGTATGAGGCTCGGAGCTCCCTGTCTGTACTGAGCATATGACGCTGCTTTTACTTTTTACAATCTTCGTGGCTTTTTTTGTCTTTGTTGAACCATCTGCCACTGTGTTCCTACCACTTTCCATCTGTGAATTAGCTGGGTTTCAAAGTGTACTTGTAGCGTGCACAGCGGGGGATGTGTGCGGTTTGACACTGCATGCAGGGAGCTGAGAGGATGAGTGTGCGCTCTGTGACACTGCATGCAGGGAGCTGAGAGGGAATGTGCGCTCTGTGGCACTGCATGCAGGGAGCTGAGAGGGAGATGTGTGCGCTGTGTGACACTGCATGCAGGGAGCTGAGAGGGGGATGTGTGCGCTCTGTGGCACAGCATGCAGAGAGCTGAGAGGGGGATGTGTGCGCTCTGTGACACTGCATGCAGAGAGCTGAGAGGGGGATGTGTGCGCTCTGTGACACTGCATGCAGAGAGCTGAGCGGGGGATGTGTGCGCTGTGTGACACTGCATGCAGGGAGCTGAGAGGGGAATGTGTGCTCTGTGGCACTGCATGCAGGGAGCTGAGAGGATGAGTGTGCGCTCTGTGACACAGCATGCAGGGAGCTGAGAGGGAGATGTGTGCGCTGTGTGACACTGCATGCAGGGAGCTGAGAGGGGGATGTGTGCGCTCTGTGACACTGCATGCAGGGAGCTGAGAGGGGGATGTGTGCTCTGACACTGCGTGCAGGGAGCTGAGAGGGGAATGTGTGCTCTGTGACACTGCATGCAGGGAGCTGAGAGGGGAATGTGCGCTCTGTGACACTGCATGCAGGGAGCTGAGAGGGGAATGTGTGCTCTGTGACACTGCATGCAGGGAGCTGAGAGGGGGATGTGCGCTCTGACACTGCGTGCAGGGAGCTGAGAGGGGAATGTGTGCTCTGTGACACTGCATGCAGGGAGCTGAGAGGGGAATGTGCGCTCTGTGACACTGCATGCAGGGAGCTGAGCGGGGAATGTGTGCTCTTGTCATTCATGCAGGAGCTGAGAGTATGCGTGTGCCGCGCTCTGTACACGCATGCAGGTAGCTGAGGGATATGTGGTGCGCTGTGTGTACCTGCATGCAAGGGAGCTGAGAGGGGATGTGTTGCGCTCTGTGACACTGCATGCAGGAGCTGAGAGGGGGATTTTGCCTCTGACACTGCGTGCAGGAGCTGAGAGGAAGGAATGTTCTCTGTGACCCTGCTGCAGGAGCTGAGAGGGGAATGTGCGCTCTGTGACACTTCATGCAGGAGCTGAGAGGGGATGTGTGCTTCTGTGACACTGCAGCAGGAGCGATAGGGGATTGTGCGCTCCTGACACTGCGTGCAGGGAACTGAGAGGGAGTGTGCTCGTGACACTGCATGCAAGGGAGCTAGAGGGAATGTGCGCTCTGTGACACTGAGACTCAGGGAGCTGAGCGGGAATGTTGTGCTCTGTGACACTGCATGCAGGGAGCTGAGAGGGGATGTGTGCGCTCTGTGACACTGCATGCAGGGAGCTGACAGGGGGATGTGTGCACTCTGTGACTGCATGCAGGGAGCTTAGAGATGCATTATTAATATTTGATGTGCATTTTTCAATTGCTATGGTAATATCAGTTATTTTAAGTGTATTGAAGGCCTGTCCGGCTCACCTTCTAAATGAAGTGTTTCATGGAGTCCATATTACCACAACGCTTTCCCATCACGATGCACTCCCTCACCCTCGTAGGCAGGCTCTATGAAACAATACACCAATATGCACTCCTACTAAAGTCTCCACACACGCCAGTGTGTTCCAAAGTGTTTTTTCCGTACCATTAAAGTCTCTGCCCTTTGACCTTGTGATGTCAGTGAAAGGCGCAGGAGAATGTATAATTCATGAAGCCGCGATGCGGGGCTCTTACACCCCGATCATGTGAATGACGGTTCCTGCCAGACCAGAGAGCCATACCCCGCATCATGGCTTGATCAATTCCAGACTTTATTTATTTATAAAATGCTTTACCAGGAAGTAATATATTGAGTTACCGCTCGTTTTCGAGTATGTCCTGGGCACAGAGTTATGATGGCAGATACATGGTTACATTAGGTCAACAGGGTTATACTTTAAATATGAAGACATTGCATGAACAGGTAAAGATAATAGATGTTATAGGCGTATGCAACAGTTACAGACCACATTAAAACGTGAGACAGCATTAGTTTTGAAAGAACTTGGGCTGCGGCCATAGTACAGGCAACAGCGTGAGCGACATCGCTCGCTCTGAGAACAAACTGCAGCAGGACATGGCCATAGTGCACGAGTGCGAGAAGTTTTTTTTCGCGCGAGAAAATCTTTTGGTTTTGTCTCGCGACAGCCTGGTCACATGAGCAGCTCAGCCAATGAGGGCCAAAAGCTCACGTGATGTCACAGCCATGCCGTCGTCGCGCAAAACATGCAGGCCACATCTCTTCAAGTACAGGCACACGTGACGTCACGTGTGCGTGCCCGTACTAGGTCCGCAGCCTTGGACTCGTGGTGGTTTTTTGTAGTCTCTAGTAGGTTGTTCTAGTTGTGAGGTGCACGGTAAGAGGAGGAGCGACCAGATACTTTGAACCTTGAAACCATTAAAATTTCCTTGGAGTCAGATCTCAGATAAGTGCTGCATGTGGTAGGGGCGAGGAGCTTGTTCAGATAGGTGGGTAGCTTGCCCAGAAAGTATTTGAAGGCAGGACAGGAAAGATGAACTTTGCGCCTAGACTCAAGTGATGGCCAATCTAGTTCTTTGAGCATTTCGCTGTGATGTGTGTTGTAGTTACATTGGAGGACAAAACGGCATATTGAGTTGTAGAGGGTGTCTAATTTGCTGAGGTCAGTTTGTGGTTCTGTACCATATTCTTGGTCCCCATAGTCTATAAGTGGCATTAGCATCTGATGTGCGATGTGCTTTCTGACCAGCAGACTTTGGGAGGATTTGTTCCTATATAGTACACCTAGTTTGGCATAGGTTTTGGATGTCAGGCTATTAATGTGCATCCCGAATGTTAAATGGGAGTCAAACCATATGCCCAGATATTTGAAACTAGTAACAGGGGCTAGGATGGTATTAGAGCTGGTTCTTATCTGAAGCTCTGTGATTGGGAGCTGTAAAAATTGAGCCTTGGTCCCAAATACCATTGTTAGTCTTGTCAGTGTTTTAAAACAGGTTTTTGTTTTGGGAAATTCAATTTTCAATTTTCAAGTCTCAAAAAAGCAGATTGCAGTATGTTTTCAAGGTAGGGAAGGCTAGGGCTGTGTGCATATAGGATTGTGTCATCCGCATACATGTGTATTGAAGCTCCCATAGGCTGAGGACCCGCTGCGGACAGCTGTGCGCACAGGCCACCATCCCCATACCTCATGCCTGGCTGCCTCCTTCCGACGAGGCTCACTACGCGCTGTGACGCGTCAGCTGGCAGGTGATGCAAGAGGATTGCGATCCCGAGCGGTGACGCGTCACGTGGTGCGCTGGTGAGCCTATCAGCGCCGGGGGCTGGAGTGTCAGAGTTTCCCGCACCTCCAAAAGATAGGGGGGGGGAGGGGATGTGTTTGTGTGTGTGTGTGTCCGACGGGGGGATGGACCGACGGGGGGAGGGGGAGCAGCACGGAGAGCGAGCAGTAGAGTGCATGTGTGGGGGCTCTCTGCCCCCTCTTGCAGCCCTGGAGACCCCCGCTGCAGCCCTCCGCTCAAACCACGCTCCCGCTCCCTACGGACCGCAGCTAGCGGTCAATTGCCTCTCCACGCGCCGCCTGCGTGCAGTGCGGGAGCGCTGACTAAGGCAGCGGGGCCTCGGCCTTACAAGCTGTAGATCGATCATTGATAAAGACTGGGAAAAGTAAGGTCCCCAGAACAGAGCCTTGCGGGACACCGCAGGTGATATCCAAGGGGTTAGAGTTGGTGCCCAGATAGACACATGTTGGGATCTGACTGACAGGTAGGAATGAAATCAGTTTAAAACAAAGCATGCTTCTCTATTCTAGAGCACTGGAGTTTGTTTGGCAAGATGGTGTGATCAACAGTATCAAAAGCCTTTGCAAAATCTAGGAATATTGCAGCAGTAAGTTGTCCCAGTTCAATTCCACACTGGATCTCATTGCAGACTTATAGGCGGGTAGTTACTGTGGAGTGTTTGGGGGGGAAGCCAGATTGGAATTGGTTAGGGAAATTTGTCTTGGTATAGTAATCGCTTAATTGGGAGTGAACACATTTTTGCAAGACTTTGGTATTGGGAGATGCGAGATTGGCATGTAGTTTGAGACAGTGTTTTTGTCCCCACTTTTGAAGATTAGGACAACTCTGGCAGTTTTCCAGGTCTTGGGGATATGGCCTGCAGACGAAATAGAGTTGATTAGGGAAGCAAGTGGTGTGGCAATGGCTGGGGCACCAAGTCGTAGGAACCTTGATTACAGTAGGTCAGGTCAACATTGGCTGCTCAGCTTCAATTTGAGCAGGCTTTTGTAATCTCAGGTACTGGAATAAATTGAAAATTGTGGAAAGTATTGGGACAGGGTGGGGCTAAAAGAGTACTCCCAGATTGAGCTTCATGTTTGTAGTTATGTTTTTCTTATAAGTTAGTAGCACACCCCGCAAAGTATTAATTGAATGCATTTGCAATGTCAGTGGGTTTTGTCAGAGTAATATCATCCTTCATTATTGTGCAGTTGTTGATGGCTAGAAGGCTTGAATATATAGTTGACTGTCCAGAAGTTTGCTGGATTTGATGTATGCTGGTGAAGATTGTCAGAGTAATATTGGGCTTTTGCGTTTCTTGTTTGCCTAGTGCACATATTCCGCAGGCATCTGTAGTTAAGGTTACATTGCAGCTTTTCCACAAGGCATCCAGAAAGTGGTGGAGTGCTATAAGGTCAGCTGTAACCCACGAAGGTGACCCCCAGTACTCTTATTCTGCGTAGTGGAGCATGGGTGTGATAGAGTTTTAAGAACTCAGGTTGGTAATAATTGAGCGCAGAATCGGGGTCGGGTATCAAGTCGATTCTGTCCCAAGGGAAGTATATAAGATGACCCAGAAATTGTTGTGGGTTAAATTTCTAAATGTTCTAGTGCGTGGACCTTTAGGGCTTGATTGGGATGGTAGGATACCAGAGGATAGGATTCTGCTTGGTTTAGGATATGATCCAGTCTAGCATGGAATGGTTGTGAGATTTTAGGTTTGTCCTTGTGGGTTGGGAAATGAGTTGAGTTGGGTTAAGTGACTTGAGTTGTATCTGGATTTTGTTGTTTTTAGGGTCAAGTCAATTGTAGTCCCCAAGAACTAACAGCTGCTCACTCTTCACGTTCAGAGAGGAAATTGATAGCATCCAGTTTCTTGGCTCAGTCAGGGATTGTAGTGGGGCTTTAGGTGGGTGGTAGATGCCAGCAATAAGAACAGGCTTGGAAAAGGGGAGGCACATTTTGCCAACTAGAATTTCAAAAGCGGGTGGGCTTAGGGGGCAATTTATCAATCTAAATTGTAGGGTGTCTTCAATATAAAATAACACCCCTCCTCCTCTCTTTGACCCCTCTTTCCTAGAAATGAGTATCCCTGAATGGTGATATTTGCATCAAGGGTTTTAGGAGTTAGCCATGTTTCTGTGAGAATTATGGCTTTGGGTTTATGCATAAGGCACCATGCCCTTAGTTCATCCAGTTTGGGCAACAGGCTCCGGATATGTATATGGGCGACACATGGTCCTTTTTAGAATTTGACAGGGGTATTCTCAGGGGTATGGGACAGAGTTGAGCAGAGTTTAACCTCTATAGCTATCCAAACCCAAACTAATCATTAAAAATGTGTTCTTATATGCTTTAAAGTAAATTTTGTGTAACTACAAAATATATCCTAAATATCCATGTGTAGGATGAATAAAAAGCCCTGAACAAATCTAAACACTGTATTTATCGGAAGGATTTTCATATCCGATTTATATCGGTGATTAGAAGCATCATAGGCTCCTATTAAGTATGGTGAGATTCGGGTTAATGCATCAGCTCCCACTCAGGTGAATAGCTGCTGTTATTAACTTTTAGATTCCTCAATTTCTCATTATATTGAATAGGACAGTGTGATCCTAACATTATTATTATTTTTTTTTTTTTAAAACACACTGCACCCCTTGCTAGAAAATATTTGTGACCTAAAAACCGTGGGACAAATCCCACGCAGTATATTGTTCTGAGCTCGTGGGGGGAGCACGCGCTTCATAAGGCCCCAAACTGTACCTCCGTGTGCGCACAGCTTGGGTGGGTATAGCTTTCAATCACTGCGGGAGCTGCCAAAGGTACGCCCCACAATGCTTGGCACCGTGGGGAGCAACTTTGGAAGCTCCGGTTGTAATTGACAGCTCTAGCGAGCAAGCAAAGGTGCAGTGTGAGGGCTTACTACGTGCGCTGTCCCCACACGGGCTCAGGGACCCCCTATACTGCCTAGGATCTGCCATTAAACCTTTGTTTTGGTGAACCCCTTGGGGACACACCACAAACCCCCTGTTGAAAATCACTGGAACAGGGGGATTGTGATATTTGTGCAAACTTCACAAACTTCACAAACATTACATCAGAATGTGTAAGTCTTATGTATTAAATTGGGGGTGGGGGGTGGTATCACAGATTACACACTTTCTTTCCCCCCCCCTCCCCACCACTACCTTGTGCTGCTCATCTCCAAAAGCAGAGTTTTGGTTCAGTTTCAGTTGGTACCTGTTGGAACTGTTGACTCTGCTCTGCTGGTGTCTGTTGTGGGTATTTTTGTGTAGAGTTTTCTTCCATTTTTTATTCTGAGTCGTGTAAAAGTCTTTGAAAGGTTTACAGCAGGGGTACGCAAACTTTTCACTCTGCACCCCCGCTCCTTACCTTGTCTTTCGCGTTCTGATATCATGTGACGTCACGCTGCCATGGCGACACGTCGCCAGAAGCCGCAGGAGACAAGGTAAGAGAACTTGGGAGGCCTTGCGCCCAATCCCCGGCATTTAATTTAAATGCTTTGGGGAAGAGCGCGGGGCCTCTAAGTGCCACGCCTCCCCCCCCCCCTGGGGAAAATCTCGCGCAGCGCTGGTTTACAGTGGAAACCAGATGAGCCAAACCACTAAAACATTAGTGCTCCTGTCTTTAGGGATTTTGGAGAAAAGGAAAACACAGGTATTAGGGAACATGATTACATCACAATATAGCCTAGATGTAACAAATCTCCTTCTGGGTTATCACATCCATTCATTCAGTTACCAAGAAAATGGGTGCAATATCGCGTTTTGATAAATTCCAAAGATAGGATGATTATAAACCTAAATACTAATTATGCTATATTCTCTATATACGTATATATTCAGCATGTAATTAGTTAAAATAAGTAATTTAGTATTACGTTAGAAATTATATTGGTAAATAAGATGCCTCTGCAAAGATAATCAGTCTGAAGACAGGCAGATGTAGACATGTTTTAGGTGATTTATAAACTTGGAATGTTTTGTCTGCTGAATTGAATAGTATATGGTCAAGAGTTTGGAATCAAAGGTTAGTTAAATACTTAAAGACAATACAATAAAGATGGATCTTAAAAGATAAGGAACAGGATTAACTATAGTTACTTAGTGACAAAACAAAGAGGTTCTTTTAAATCACAGTAAATATTACTAAAGGAAGACACTGTGTTCTAAATTTATGATTAACTAAGAACATTTTGGGCTGACATTGAGAGAAACAGGTGATTGCTATGTTAAGACTGCTTGAGGAAAAATGTATAAAGATTGCATTTAGATTTATAGAAATCAGAATCATTTAACACCCAAGCTAAGAACAACAACGCTCAAGATTCTCCACTCTATAACTAAATTCTATATGCCTGAATGATGTAACTGACGGAAATGCTGCTGTGAAAGATATTTTCTATTGTCTCTGAATAAATTGAAAAAAGAACCAGACCGTTGACTATTTGAGATATATATATATCTATATATATATATATATATATATATATATATATAGATATATATATATAGATATATATATATATATAGATAGATAGATAGATAGATAGATAGATAGATGGGACATTTATTTGCACCCATTTAATGAGCAAATGTTCATCCACCCAAAGAGTAATTTATATAGGACAAACCATTGTACAGAAATGTGAAATAAGATAAATGCACGAGATGCAACCTCGGGAGATGCTAATCTCTATACGTGAGGGGGATAGGGGCGGGAAGAGGAGGGTTCCAGCTGGGGATCTCTGACCTTGCGAGAGTGGTCACGTTTGGGCTCCCAAGAGAAGGGATGGTGGTAAAGCTCAGGTCAGTCTTGTTTCTTCCTTCTAGTCTTGCAACAATAGCTTTCTCTAAATGGGTTGCTTGGCTCTGCTCTTCAATAACCAGCTTTGGCCTTTACAAGCCGATTTTAATGCGGCCGCCTGAGACTCAAGGGGAATTCATGTTTAAAAGGGGTCTAGCAGATGGCGACAGTGTGCTCATGCCCACTCCCAGTGACGGTGTGATATTTTGGGGAAGGCTAGGGCAGGGGTGCGCAAACCGGTGGGCGCGCCCGATTCTCTGCGGGGGGCGTGGGGGTTACAGAGACTCTGTGCGCTTTCCGAAGGCATTTCAATTAAATGCCGGGGAAGCAGTGAAGGCCTCTTTAACGTTCTCTTACTGTGATTCAGACGTCTTCTGGTGACGTGTCGCATGACGCCGCGGAGTCGTGACGTTCCGTTACCACAGTGTGTTCTGACTGGTACTGTATTTGTGTGTCTGTGTTATGCTCGCAGTCGCCTCCCTGTGTGTCTAGTTATTAGAGCTCAGAAAGGGTAATTCTTCTTGTGACCTAGCCTCTGCTTCCCTAAAGTCATAAATCTGTCGTATGGGCTCTCTGGGTGATCTGTCTGTTAATTTGACTATCTTGGCAGCCAGATTACCTAGTTTAGTTACTTGGTGCGGCATTTTCAGGTAACCCTGCAGATGTCTCGTAATCTTAAATGTGCGGGTGTGTCTCTGTTGGTCACCATATAAACTGAACCCATGCAAACAGTTATCCAATTTCCTGACTGTTTATCAGCAGTATCTGCATTGTGTCGGTGTGTAAACACCTGTGGGATACCTCTTGTAAACAGAAGGAAACGTCCAGAGCAGGGCTGCTCAACTTCCGTTCTCGTGGTCCCTCCCCCCCCCCCCCCCTTTCCAAACAGGTCAGGTTTTTAGGATATCCCAGCTTCAGCACAGGTGGCTCAGTCTTCAAGTTAGAATTTTCAGAAGATTCTAATTTTTTGGAACGTAACATAGAAGTCATCAGAAGAAGCTGGTGAATTAAGAGGAGCGACTTGCTGTTTCACCTTCTGATATAGATAAGCGTATTCAAGCTATGAGGTCTGTTATGGAAATAGAAGATTCAAAAGATGTTTCAAAGAAACAGAATCATGTGTTTTCTGCTAGACACACACACAAAATCCAGATTCTTTCCAGTTCATGATGCTGTCAAAGGGATTATTGAAAAGGAAGGGAGTGTTCCTGATATAAAAAAAGATATCTTTGTCTGAAGGATGTAATAAAGTCTTATCCTTTTCAGTTGGACCTCAACTCCAGTCCTCAGGCCCCCCCTCCCCCCCCCAACGGGTCAGGATATCCCAGCTTCAGCACAAGTGGCTCAATCAGTCCCTGCTTCAGCACAGGTGGCTCAATCAGAGGCTCAGTCTTTGACTGATTGAGCCACCCATCCATCACCCATGCTGAAGCAGGGATATCCTGAAAACTTGACCTGTTGGGTGGGGGGGAGGAGGGGGCTTGAGGACTGGAGTTGAGCACCCATCTGTACAGATGTGGGTCTGGAACCCTACAGAACCATAATCGCGGAGTGTATGTACAATCACTGCGGCTCCTCCTAAAGGCTCAGACCTGGTTAAAATCTTGCAGAAGTAAATTCTAATTTATAGTGATCAAGGATGTTGTATAACAGTTTTGTTAAAAAAAAAAAAAAAATAACAAAAAGTCCATTTTAAAGGATCCACACATGTTTTGAACTGAAAAAGCTATAAAATAGGAAAAGCACTAGACCTATTCACACTGAAATGCCATTCGGAAATAAAAAGCAAAGGAAGGGCATTTTTAATCCCAAAAATATAGATAAATCTTTGTCTGCGCATTTCTGAGGCGGAAGGGTTTATCCGGCTGCAGAACGTGAAGGAGACAGCTTTCCTGTGCTGTGGCTGCCAGATGTAGCGATGTCTGTGGGGGCATCATAGGTTAGGGATGCTTTCATTTTGAGTTTAGTAAGCAAAAATACCACTTGCGGGCACATTCGCATGTCTCACCCAGCCTGGGTTACAGACGTGCAGAGCCAGTAACCCAACTCTAGACATCTGTTTCAACCTTTTGTGTCTCATTTTAGTGTGAGACGGTTGCTGGCTTTGCGATGGTGGTAGTGGGCATTTTGAGTTTAGGAGGTGTTATTTGGATGCACATGCCTCTTAGGCTGCGGTCCCAGTGTGCACTTTAGCACTCGCGCCTGGCGGGGGGTGGCGTGTGCACAGCGCTTCACTGCGATCTTGGGAGAGATTGCGACGGGAGGGGGCGTGGCGGGGGTTTTGCAAGTGAATTCTTATCTGGCAACAAATGTTATGTTTAAAGGGATTAATGTCCTGTATGCTTTTTTGATTTAGCAACTGATTGTTGAGCTACCTGTGCTGAAGCAGGCCTATCCTGAAAACCTGTTGGTGGACCTTGAGGATTGGAGTTGGCCATCCCTGGGACGACGTTACTGAAGTATCTTTCTTTTGTTTTATTTTCTGAGGTCAGACAGTGGCCATCCTTATTTTGATGATGTCATTTATGACCCTGGAAGCTGCAGTAGGTTGAGATTCATTAGTAAACTCTACTGAAGCAGCACAGGACTGTCCTGTTCCTCACTGCTCACATCAAATGAATCGGGTGAAGACAGGGGGAGAGAGGGGACAGGTTCGTGTGGTATCAGAAGAAGAAAACAAAGGGGTACGTGATGAATCTGCACGTGAAACCTAAATGACCTCACACATAACGGTGACAGCGGGAAAGAGCCCAGTTATTGTTTTCAGAGTCCTCCTTTAAACAGCTCCACTAGTGCAAATAGCACATTTTATTTTAAAATGACCAGATGCTGGTCCTCAAATGGGACAGAGTTCCAGGGGTCTAGGCCCTGCTCACCACGTGTGGTTTTGACCGCCTCACGTAGGTTAGTGTTTGGGTCTCCCTCTCCTGCCCTGACCCGTTCTTTGTATGTGGATATAAGATGAGGATAGATCACACGGTGAGCCCCCCCCCCCCCCCCCCTCTCCACAGATGTGGAATGCGGTATGCGTTTCCCCCCCCCAGAGGCGCGCTTCTCCCCTGGCTGCTGTGTGAGCCGCCTCTGTGCCTGTGCATTCTGCTTCCCTTCCTCCCTGTATAAATAACGCCAGGCTCAGTCAGTCTTGGGCTCCGAATGCTTTGGCTGTTTATCTTCTTACCTCATGGTACATTTAAAGCCCAGCCCCACTGAGGGGACGTAGTGGATTTGCAATGACATGAAAACACACAGTATTCTCGCTTAATGCACTGATTCTAGTTTAACCCCTTGAGAGCTGCCACTTTGCAAATCCTAACTCAAATGCACAATGATACATTTGTGTGAATAGAAAACCCACACTGCTGCTGTTAGGGGCGGGTTCAGGGCTTCATCTAATTGAGGTAATAATGCTGCATGTAGTATGGATTTGGTCTACAACAGGTGTTAGAAAGTTCAGTGGCAGCCATATTTAAGGGAGCCTGCAACAATGATTTCGCATCAATATTTCTTGACAATAAAAAACTTTGAAAGGAGTTCACCGTGTGGGAAGTATGTGATTGGGGTATATAATAACTTTGGAACCATCGAAGGTGGGCCGGGGATTTCCAGTTCTCCCTTGCGTGTGAGCTGGCGGATATCGCAGTGAGCAGGAGCATGCATGTGCACAGGTTGGGGGAAGAGGGCGGGTGTTTATGGCTCAGTGGAAGCAGAGCGAACACCAGGCTTATTATTGATTATCGTGAGAGGGAATAGGAAGCAAGGTTTGAAAGAAAATGGTAGTGTCTGCTCATTGTGGGATGGAGTATACATCAGGATGGAGTATGGTCCAGCCGCACAGCTGATCCCATTAAGGTTTGAGGGTGAGAGCCCCCGTCCGTGTTTTCATCCATGACCCGATCCCTTTTCTGTAATAGGTGATGGAGATCCAGTTTTGGGTTCAGCAGCGAATGCAGAAACAATCATCGCGATGACGGACTAACGCCCATTTTATTTTGTTTCGGGTCAGGCTGCGGGGAACGTTTCCAGGAATGTAAAACCCTGCACACGGGCGCTGGATTAACGAGTTTTCTGATGGCAGAAAACGCCATCAAACAGATCTTTTAACCTCACCAAATCATCGAGCCTCCCACCCTAATCATTGGGAATAGCTTCAATGTGGGTGGCGGGCGCGCACTAATCCGTGGGGATAAAATTGAAGGGGATGACGTGGTCTCGCACTAATCCGTGGGGATAAAATTGAAGGGAATGACGTGGTCTCGCACTAATCCGTGGGGATAAGATTGAAGGGGATGACGTGGTCTCGCACTAATCCGTGGGGATAAGATTGAAGGGGATGACGTGGTCTCGCACTAATCCGTGGGGATAAGATTGAAGGGGATGACGTGGTCTCGCACTAATCCGTGGGGATAAGATTGAAGGGGATGACGTGGTCTCTCACTAATCCGTGGGGATAAGATTGAAGGGGATGACGTGGTCTCGCACTAATCCGTGGGGATAAGATTGAAGGGGATGACGTGGTCTCACACTAATCCGTGAGGATAAGATTGAAGGGGATGACGTGGTCTCGCACTAATCCGTGGGGATAAGATTGAAGGGGATGACGTGGTCTCGCACTAATCCGTGGGAATAAGATTGAAGGGGATGACGTGGTCTCGCACTAGTCCGTGGGAATAACATTGTGGCGCAGGGGCTCTGTTCTCGGCGTCTGAATTCTGTGTGTTATTTTATTAGATGTCGTTTTAATATTTCACTGTCATTTAAACCAGGAGTGGCCAACTCCAGTCCTCAGGGGCTACCAGCAGGTCAGGTTTTCAGGATTTCCCTGCTTCAGCACAGTTGGCTCAGTCAGTGTGTTTTGTTGTAAGCGCGTAAATGTGCTATAAATGTACCTAAAATGAAGTTGGATTTCTTAAAATGGGGCACAGTTACTTCTATTTTTAGGGCGCTCTGGGCGCAGGTTGAGAGAGCGATTGGAAGCTGTTAGAGGTGATAAGATCTGTTTTGTGTAGAGAAGCTGGAGGCTCGTGTCGCCTCACAACGGCTGCTACAACAGATTAGGTAATAACCCTTCACATATGATGGATCCCATGTTGAATTCTTGCTGGTGAGAGACGGGGCCGGTAACTGCGTGACTGTCCCTGCTTTGTCACACATTGTGCAGATAGTGTGTGTGTGTGTGGGAGGCTGGGGACGAGCCTGGAACTGGTCAGCGCTGCTGTGTGTGTGTGTGTCTGAGCCATATTGTGCCCACATTTTCACGCCGAGCCCTTCCACTGCTGAGCGAGGTGACAGGACTTGGTCAGCGTGGCTGGGAGGGGCTCAGGCAGTTTCTGTTTCTCCCACTGCGATTCCTTCTGCTGTAACAACGTAACCAGCGCTAAACAAAAACTGGTTCGTTTTCTTAAAGACCTCAGCGGTCCCTCCCTCAGATGAAAACTGTGATACTTTTATCATTTATAATTAGATGCCCTAAACTAATTGAACCATGATCAAAGCAAAGATTTGGCTGCTTTTGTTCCTCTGGGGGTGTCTTTATCCGAGAGCCAATAAAGATCAGTCGTTGGCTGAGCCACCTGTGCTGAAGCAGGGATATTGGGAAAACCTCACCTGTTGCTGGCCCTTGAGGACTGGAGTTACCCATCACTGGACTAGAACCTCAGCGTGTTGTAGAAATGACATTTGATTGCATCCCACGGCCTCACTTCCCACCCTGTTTCCGGTTTAATATGCACATTGTCTGAATGGAACGCCTTCTGCGCTGCCCTCTGTTTTACTTTCAGATGTCGTGTTTTTAAAGTATAAAACGCCGTGCCTGCTGTAGAATGAATAGTTTTATGGGCATTTACAAATGACATTTTCTTTGCATTTGTTCCCCCCCCCCCCACCCTTGTGGATGTTGGTATGCTATCCTGAGTTCACGGATATTTTAGTGTTGGTTTCAGGCAGGTGATGGTATCACCAGGGGTCTCGTTCACCGTTAATGCCGACTCCTCGGATTTGGAATGCAGCTCCTAATAGAAACTGAAAATCCCAAACGTGAGCACCTTCACCCAACCCTGCCTTTCCCCATTACCTCTTAGCATACAGTGCTTCCACTGCAGCCAGGGATTCTGGGTAATGACATGCAAATGAGCACTCGCAGTGCAGCGCTTCCTGTCCATTTTTAACAAGGACCCCTACAAGCTTCTGCCTGCCTTTATGCGATAACCAGTTCTTCCACTACAAAGGCAGCACCTTTATCACTTTCTCCCTCTCAATATTCTGTGTCCCCCCCCGTACTGGAGAAGATTTGTGGCCCATTTGAATGGATCTAATCACTTCTCCGGCACAGGGTTGCAGCTTCACGTTAAATGGAGTGGAGGCCTTTGTTTTACAGCTGTACCCATAAACCCCAGCACTGGCGAGTAACTGTTCCCCCTGTAAGCGGGCTCTTGTTGGCGTGCGTTTGCTGTAACTGACGCTCGTTCCCAAACCCCTCTCCTCCTCAGGGCCCAACATCCCGTTCTTGTGTAAATGACGTGACTCGCCGGTGTGCCATTCTCATTCCTAAAACCTGGGGTGGCCAGGGGTCCTTTTGGGGAGGGGTTTGAAAAGCCTGTTATAGGGGGTATAACGGTTGGTGTGATCACGATGCTGTGTGGTGTTGCCTGGCTGTGTTAGTCTTACTCATGTGTGCCTGAGGCTTTCTCGCTGCACTCCACGCGCTCAGCTGACAGTATGAGGCCCTAATCTGAAAATGTGCAGCATAATTTAACAAGAAAGCTGCTGACTAACAGCAAGCAGAAGCCGGGGGCGCCACATGATGGAATTCGGAGGGGAGGGGTTACTGGAGGCCATCAGTACTGGAGGCCCCCCCCCCCCCCCCCCCCAGAGACGAATCTAACACACCGCTCACTCATATTATCCAAACCATCTTTGTTCCTGAACTCACTATTTTTTGTCTGTTTTAAAGGAAGCATAATAACACAGTTTTGGCCTGTGTTTTGAAACTGGGACTGAATTGCACAAGCTGCTTCATGTAACAGATTGAAGCTTTAGGGTGGGGAGCAAAAGATATCACACATGATGCAACATACAGCTGTGTGTGCAATGTGATGAGCCAAGACACACAGCTGTGTGTGCGGCAGCCGGTGAGCTGTGGCAGGCAGCTGTGTGTGCAAAGCAGTGAGCTGTGGCGGGCAGCTGTGTGTGCAGCGTGGTGAGCTGTGGCGGGCAGCTGTGTGTGCAGCGTGGTGAGCTGCAGTGGGCAGCTGTGTGTGCAGCGTGGTGAGCTGCAGTGGGCAGCTGTGTGTGCGGCATGCGGTGAGCTGTGGCAGGCAGCTGTGTGTGCAAAGCAGTGAGCTGTGGCGGGCAGCTGTGTGTGCAGCGTGGTGAGCTGTGGCGGGCAGCTGTGTGTGCAGCGTGGTGAGCTGCAGTGGGCAGCTGTGTG